>CM073778.1:44164462-44305978 GCA_037158775.1 Hetaerina titia
CTCCTGTGTCGATCGGAGAGCTGGGATTGCCGACTCGACGTGGGACACGAGTAAAGGAATGAAAGAATGCAATTACAATAATGTGAGTTCCTCTTCCACGGGCGCTTTGTCGCCTCCTTCGTCATTAAGGCACTCATCGATGCAAGGGAGTAACGTGCACTCCTATTATTTCTTCAGAATTAAATTCCGATTATCGATTATTTTCATTTCCTTAAATTAAGAGTCGAAAAATGCGAGGAGCACTCCTCGAATAGAAAATGAGGTTCGCGTCGGAAAATCCTTTCATGTACTCCAAAGGAAATTTGAATACAATTGACGGACGCACGACGCAATCCATGTCAAGATGTTTTTTTTTTCCTCTATCTCTCTCTCCTTTTAGAGTTCATAAAACACCGCCATTAGGATAAGTACGGCAGGTAGCATTAATTTATCATTTTCCATTTGAATGTCTGTTAACGAGGTACATGATGTATTTGACGTTTTAATTCTTGCAAACATTAGAATTATTCGGTAAATGATCAAGTCATCTGCGGCTGCATTTTTTATTAATGATGCGGATACGATGAAAGGATCCGAGTGTGTTTTTCCAAGAATTGATCTTGGTCGGTAATCCGGGGGTATGTTCTCGGTTTTAAAATTCATATATATCTACATTTAAATCAGTCTCGAGATATCCAACTTGGTGATGAAGGCTTTTTCCTTGGCGATGTGGTATTCGTTTACTAAGTTATCCCCCTGAGGTCAAAAAAAAGAAAAATAAGGAGCCTGGATAATAATTCCTTAATCTAAGTTGAATTAATTTATGTAATTGTTTTATAGAAACCAAACTTAACTCAATACCTCTTTTGTACGTTAATTATTGCATTGATTTGATGCACACTATTGACCTCAAGTCAATACTTGATTGGTTTATTAATATCAGACATTGAACGCTAATTTTTAAATAATATTTACTGCATAGAATCTTAGGCGCTTTAAATCTTCTCCTTCAAGAGAGTTTTCTATCGAAGAAAATATCCAAACGGAATTCAATATTTATCGAAATTTCACAGCTCAAATACGTGTATATTTAAAAATGTTTACAGATAATTGCATTTTCATGTACTATATATTCATAAACAGACCTTTTACCTTGAATTTAGCATTATAATTTTTTTCGTTTGGCCATGTAAAATTATGAGTAACAGCTGATAAGTACGTAATTTTTTAACTTTTAATTCGTATATTTTTCGAAAATTTCATCGAAAAACTCTCACTATCATGAGACAAGAGATTTCTCACTTCTCTCTAGGCTTACTCCAAAACCGCGCGGATTACTTTAATTGAATTATTCATTATTAAATTGTATTTTAGGCATGTAGATGTTTCCTTTTTTTAATTTAACGGAGTATAAGACCGGGAATAAGATTAGAACACATCTCAAGGCAACGTCATTTCCTAATTGCCACCCAAAATATTCAAATTATCCCTTTTTGAGGTCCCCGCTCCAAGTTGGGAAACATGGGACAAATATATCATTTGCTCACCGGAGACGAATGGAGAGGTTTGGAAAATATTTTTCGTATGATGCATGGGAATATTGAATTTGATAAATTATTAATTATCAATTTATAAATGTAATATAACAAAGATAGTGTTCGATGTAATTTTTAATGGCCAATTTAACATTCGTAGGCGATAGAGTTTCTAAAATAAAGTCATCTACAATAAGGAGTCATAATGTAGAATGTGAACAATATGTTGGTGAACGAGTTGATTCGATGGTTGGTGTGCTGGATTTCCGTATTGAGAGCCCAGGATCGAATGTCACCTGTGGAAGGAATTTTCAGATACATCCCAATTCGTTCTTGGGTGACGTGTGGAGAAAACTTGGGAGTTAAACAGCAGAGCAGTACACGGTCCATCGGATGGGATTTTAAGTTGTGTGACCCCTGATTCCCTTTCCTTAGGAGTAGACCAATAGGGTTTTTCATCATCCATTTTTCTCTCCTTCTCCGAAAAGGCTACCCTAACCAAACTGCCCACCTATCCAGAATGGTGCAAGTGATCTCCGATACTCTCCTTATGAGCTCACTCGCCTCTCCTTAATAACTACGTAGCGCTACTTAATGCCATTATGTTGCTAACCTTGGAAAACGGAAATAATCTATCATTTTTTGACCAAAAGTGTCACTTTTTATCGAATTTTAATGGGCGCTTAACCATAATTTCCATCGTAAAGGATCATTGGTTTGTCTGTCTCAGCCGTTGTTTCCCGTCGAGGCTGGAAGGCGAACGGGGACATGGCCGTGTCGCGTGACGACGGAAAATAAACATCGCGGAATAAAATGAGAAAAAATGTCGTTTTGAATTCTCGCGCGGTCGCTGTAACAGCAAAAATAATAAAAATCGTCACTCCTCAGCAATCACCCGGTCGCCTCCCAATCCAATGAATGAATATTATGTTGGACGGCAGCGGAAGATTGTTAGGAGGGGATGAGAGAGGGAGGGGAGAGGAGATGGATGGAAGTGGGAGTGGAGGAGGGAAGGGAATATAACCGGAGCGTCAAGATTGATAGTAATGGCGCTCAAGACAGCGTGAACAACGTGTCAGGGCATACCAAGCGGCGGGGTGGCGTGCACCCAGAGTGTGGATGTGTCGGTGGGTTAGTCCCGAGGGGGGTTTGGGGGAATGTGTGGGGGTGTTAGTGACGGCGGGGAGGGACGTTTGTGTGGCGGAGACGGAGGGGTATGTTAAGGGGGTTTGGGTTCTAGCCTTACGTGGGTGTGTCAGCCAGCGGAAAGGATTCCAGGTAATGGGATACATAAGAGAAGGCGCGCAGAAAGACGACGACAGCGTCGAGTGAGGAAGGGGGGACTAGGACGAGGAGGGTGGGGGTTAGCAGAAGGGTGGGTGGTAGGGAGAGGGAAGTGACTAGAGAGCGAAGAAAGATAAGAAGGGTCTGTGTGCGTGCTTACGTGTGTGTGGGCGGGTGGGTGGTTTGGCGCTTCCTTGACCAAAAAGCGAGCCCGTCCCTACTAAGGGTTCTTTGAGGCGTTAAGAGAAAATTCTTCCACCGGGGTGATTTGTGACCCCCACCTCCTGAGCTGTCTGCGTATTTATTGTTTAATTTTATTAAATTTTCAAGCGGAAGAGGGATTACCTTCAGCGATCCGTGAGAGACAGCCGATGCATGCTTTTTAGGCAGGGAAAAAAAGAAGAATAAATATCGAACGAAAATAACGATGTGTCTTATTTGAAACTGTGTTTATTGTGTGGTGAAGAAGGAGTACGTTTCTTGCAAAATATGCCGTTGTTTTATCACTGCTGTTGATTATTGGAAATCAGCATTGGAGAGCAGTCTAATCCATCTCAACGTAGTGGTAGATGCTTTAAATCATCATTGGATCATTTTTCTTCAAACGAATGAGAAAGGCTGACTGATGATATTGCAGGAGGCTAGTCGTGAACTACTACCTTGATCAAAAAGTTCCCGGAATTTATTCAGAAAATTAAAAATACAAGTTTATTCATCTAAATCTATATTGTCCCCTTCAAAGTAATCCCCATCGACTGCAACACACTTATGCAGCTTTTCACCGACTTTCGATGTCGATGGTCTGCCACTGCGTTCATCATCTTCGATTGACTCACGACCACTTCTGAACCGCTCGTGCCACTGGTAAACGACCGTTTTTTTTAGAGAATCGTTGCCGAAACGCTTTTCCAACATTTCCAACGTCCGTGCGCCACTAAATCCGTTTTTTACGCAAAATTTAATACAAGTTCGTTGCTGCAAATTTAAATCCATTTCTGCAATTGTAAAAAATCGCCAACACACACAGAGATAGATGTACTCTTGGCTACGTAACTTTTGCAAATGTCAAGTTATGACACTAAGATTTAAAGGGAATATCAACAACAGATGTACCAATTTAACAAAAAAACAGAACTCAAATCGGAACGATGGGAGCGCCACACGGTGGTTATTCCGGGAACTTTTTGATCAAGGTAGTATACTAATTTAATCAGTATTATTCCCTGGTAATATTACTAGATGAAGGAATGACACTCGTTCCGAATCTTTTTGGTTATCGCGGTCTTTATCAAAAAGCATTAACTATTCCGAAAGAACGGAATAAACGATGTGTGCATGGCTTCCGTAAGTTTAACAAGAGATATCAAACTCCTGAGTAACAAGAGAAAGGAATTTGTGGAACACATGTGATAAGTAACGGAGGAATAATAAGCAATTCAGGAATCACTCGCTATTGTTTTTGACTGAGCTAACTCATTGACCGGTTCTCCCCCATCTTAGTCCCTCACTGACACTACTCAAACTACATCTGATCTTACGCTCCTCTAAAAAGAGCTGTATATACAAAAACTACGTTCACACACGTATTTTCTAAGTGATCGAGTCTTGTGTTGTGGTGCTTTTCCAGTGAACTGGCATTGTCTGTGTTCTGAAAATACTCTATATAAAAGTTTTACTTTATTGTACATCTACATAATAATACCCCGCAAGGTGTTGGGGGGGGGGGTGTTAGGTCACCACCCAAAAAAGGAAAAGAGAAATACCGCATTCAAAACCAACACACACATGCAAACCCCAATCCACAGCAGTGCACACATTCATAGAAACATCCCATCATTCCACGCACATGCAAACACACATCTACCTCCCTTCACTCCACAAGCATGCAAGTACATACGCTTAACTACCACAAACAATTGTACCCCAGGATGCAGCAAGAAATTTATCAGGAACGTGCAAACTAGATTTTAGTAAGTAGCTAGGCGAAATACCACCACCACAAGAACGTGCTACGTAAAACTCTCTCCTACCCAAGGTGAGGAATCTGGCCCAACGCTGCAGGTAGAAGGAGGGCTCACCCACGGAGAGGGACAAGGGCTGGAAGGGGAAATTTAGGGTACCAGAAGCAGAGCAAACAATACTGTAAACAGCACTACATTACTTAATGGCATTCCAATGCGGTCATGCGGGAAGGGTTTTAACACAACACACAGGAGATTAGTGAAAGTGCATGCAATTGAGTATAACTAATTGTTACCTAGACGCCGAGGGCGGCAAGTGGCATTTTTGTTATCTCCGAGTGTGACCCTACAGTTGTTATCCCGTATTGTCCGTGGGAAGAAGGAGTCCTTGAGTCTGCTAGTTCTGGCATCTATTTCCCGAATTTTGTACACATGATCCAATGAAGCGCGAATAATTTTCGATACCTCGGTGCTGAAGCATGCGGATCTGAATTTATTTAGTAAGTTTAACCTAGCATTGAGTCGTCTTTCTTCCAATGATTCCCATCCCAGCTTCATAAGCATTTCAGTGACGCTTTTCGTTTTATCGTAACAGTTTTCCACGAAACGAGCTGCCCGGCGTTGGACCTTCTCAATTTCCCGAACGAGGCCTTTTTCGCATGGATCCTATACGCTACATGCATATTCTAAATGACTATTAAAAACTATTCAATGCGGCAAACTGTTAGGAGCAAAAGCATTGCGATAGAGAATAGGAAAAGGCAGACTGTTAGACAGTTGGTCAAACTTAAACCATTGGTTGCAATGTTTCCTCGAATGGAGGAAAGGAAGCGAAGACGGTAGGAAGCGCCAAAGAGCGAGAGAGAGAAAGGACACCCTTTTTGTTTGGTTTTCTGAAAAGAACAAGCGGAATAAATTGAAATATTTTGTCTAACCTGGAAGTGACGTATTGGCTTTTCGAAACGGGGCGACCGTAAATTTTTCTTCTCCTCGATGCCCTTGAAATAATAAAGAAACATCAATCAGGAAAAAGGGAAAGTCGACGTTTTCCTCCATTCTTTCGGAACAAGGGGTGGTTGCCTGATGCCTCAAGAGAGGGGGGACGTGGAACGAAAATTGCTACAAATCGTCATCCACATATATTTAAAAGTTCTCAGAATAAAAAAGATAATGAAAAATAAAGTTCGTAGCAATCTCTCTCTCTCTTTCTCTTTATCTCTTTCGACCCTCCGCGAGCGAGAGGCCATGAGAGTTCCGCGAAATGAAAAGTTTTGAGGGCGAAGTGAACGAAGGGGAGGAGCGGTATAGGGTGTCTGAAAAGGGTTCTGGAAGGGAGGCGAGCTCGGGGGAGGGAGCTTGCAGTGGGGGGGAATTGGAGAAAAATGGAAGGCGGAAAGGAGATGGAGGTGGAGTTGTGGATGCGACGGCCAGGAGGTCGCTTGTCACATAACTCCACCCTTGCGGTGGTGGTCTACGAGGAATGCGTTCCGCCTTTCCTCCTCGCCCCACAACCGTCAGCCATAATACCCCACCTCCATCCGCCCCCGCTGAGCACTGACTGCATACTACGCCTTATCCTGCAAGCCCCCACGAAGGCGTATGACTGGGTTAATTTGAAGGTAGATTTGATAGGCGAGGGTAGTGTTCACCCAATGCTAAGCCCAACGACGCGTTAAATTCAAACATAAAGGTAAGGGGGCCAGTTCCTTTCCCCGCGCCGCCTGTGGTTTCCCAGGAAGATCTGGTACCCGAAAAATTACACAGCTTGGGGGAAGCCCAGGAGGATTAAGCGTGCTCAGAGTCGCGCGTGGGTATCGCCGTACCCATCGCTCTACCTACTGGACCACCACGTCTCTGAGTAACTAGCGTCATTAGTAAACATTTGAATTTTCAGGCACTATTTTGTGGAAATATTTTATGCTAATTTAAAGAATGGCCAGAAGCGGGACTTGTCTAGAGTTTTCATGCGAACTAACTTAGACGATTTCACCATAATAAGGGTAACCATCTACGGGCAACATCTGGGTTGATTGATCGATGTCCTTTTGAGGTGAAACCGGTTCCATTTTTTTTTCAAATAAAAACTGGAAAAAAATGCCAAATCTGTCACTTTATTTGAATGGAGCAATTTGTGATTTCTAGCATTTCGTATAATATATCGGGTAGTTCGTATTGTCGAACGTGACGTTACCCATTCCTGTGTTCACGTATTTCTTCTTTAAGGAAGAAGGATTCTTCATATATATATATATATATATATATATATATATATATATATATATATATATATATATATATGTATGTATGTATGTATAAAACTTAGACAGTAACAGACAGCACGAGAATACATTTAAATAACACTCACAATAATATCTTGATAATTTCGACGGACTCGAGCTCCGTCTTCTTCGGAAGATAAGATATGACTGAGTCATATCTTATCTTCCGAAGAAGACGGAGCTCGAGTCCGTCAAAATTATCAAGATATTATTGTGAGTGTTCTTTTTATGTGTTCTCGTGCTGTGTGTTACTGTCTAAGTTTTTTATTCAACACTTTCGTGTTACTTCGAAGAAATCATCTATATATATATATATATATATATATATATATATATATATATATATCGGTCTATTCGCCACTGAATTTTCCTCCTAACTTCTCCCTGTGGTGTCGTCTATCGATCGATCTAATGTAGCGCTAAACATTTTTTCCCCTCTTGAGTCAAGAATTTAATTTATACGATTTGTATTTTGGTTGTTATTCTCGCAGTTAATTCTTGGGTGTTATCTTCCCGCTGCTTGTCAACTTCAACTGCTTGTCAACCCGGGGTGTCCACTAATATTGTTACGTCCTCTGTTCGCTCACGACGATTTTCACGAAACGGATAGCTTTTCTACGTAGGTTTAAGTTTTACCTCTGTTGCTCTAAGTCCTCTCTCTCTCTCTCTCCATTCATATCTTTTCCCTGTCATTCCATCCACCCCGTCCCCCCTATCTTGGACCGTGTACACCATCCTTCATCCTTATGCTATTCCACTCGTCCGACCCCCCTCTTGTCCCCCATCCATCTCCTCCATTCCCTCCACAGCGTGGACCTCATCCGACAGGTACGTGTGAGTCCACCCCTATGGGAGTGTTCTCCCATCTCCCACAGCCATTGCCCGGGCAAGTCCGTCGGAAATATACCTACTTCAAGTGTGACGGTATTGTGAGCATAGTAGACCTAAGGGTTTTGAGTCCGGGGTTAGTTTTTCAGAAATATTTGGCGGGCTTTTGAATCTCTAGTACATTCTCTCTCTCACATACCAAAACTTGGATTCGTTCGCATTAACACCGGAGTATTCATTATCCAGTTACAATAAAGAAGAGGATAATTAGAATTACTAGTGTATGTATTTGTCGATATCTAGTATGTTTCTTCTGTATGTCATTCTTTTTATTTAATAAATCCATCTCTTTAACATTTCTACAGGATGATTTGAATGTAAGCATCCTGTTATTAAATATTGTTGCATGTGGGTACTTTCTTTCGTGTGATTAAAATTCATCGAGTGCATGGTAAAACTAATATTGGTGTAGAAGTAGCATGATTTGGTTTTGCATGTGATTGTGTTCTATTTCACGCGTAATGACCTAACACCCCCCGCCACACGCCCTTACGGCGGTTTGCCCCAATCCCAATTGTTAGCAATGCTTGTAGAAGTATTGCAAACAACTGGGATTCAATAAGCTACTCACATTTTGTCATCAGTTTTACCGAGGGCTGTTGTTCACAAGGGTTTAACATAACGCTCTTGCCCGGGGCGGGACTCAAGTCTGTGACCTTCGTATTAGCTAGTGGGTGTTCTACCCATCTGACTAACCCAGTTGCCTACGTTACCATTAGGTTATTTCAGCGATAGCAATGAGCTTTTAAAATTTCAGTGCCGTTTGTATGGTTACGAATTGCGTCGAAGGGAAAGACAGAAGTTGCACAGCGATTGTTTTTGATGACTTTGGACAGAGTACCCAAAAAAATATGTGAAATGTACGGAGATCATAGTTTGGAATATGATTAATTAACTAGCAAAAAAAACATTCATTCCACTTGGATAACGAATGGGGTACGAATTAATATGGGAAAGTCTTTCTACTGTCAACAATGGATCATTAAAATTTATGGTAGGCGTGATGAATTAGGGGAATCACATATCTTAAGGGATGTAAATCTTTCAGAAATCACAGATAGACTATGAATTTTCCCACATTATTTAATCAAAGAACTTGACCAGTTTCGATCTTAAGGAGTCATCATTGATAATTTATAACCCATTCCCAAAATCATTAGATGAAGAGGAAACCGGTCAGGTTCTATTAATAAATATTGTGGAATAATTCAAAGTGGTTTTAATTTCTTGTGAAACGCGATTCCGCAAAGTTACCACGGCCTTCCATAAATTTTAATGACCCATTGTTTAAAGTAAAAGGGCTGTTTCGTATAAATCAGTTTCCCGTTTGCTATCCAAGCCGAAAGGATTGTTAATTTCTTTTAACCAGTTAACAATCTCAATCCGACTATGTTTGTCCTCTAACATGTCACATTTTGTGGGATTTATATTCCACATTTATTATTTATGATAATATCCTATAAAGGCTTTCAAAAGTTAAATTAGATTAGCTAACATTGCACCACGATTTTCAATTTATAGCAGCACTTTTACACTGCCTTACAAGGCGAACGAATGCACTTTAAAATTTCTTGGACACTTGAATGTAGCCTATTACGGAAGACCGAGTTTTGCGGCGATGGGGGCACAGGGGTTCATCCGCGACATCGCATCCCAAGACATCCAGGGGTCCAAAGGGACCGATTGTCTCTAGTTCCGCTAATTTGTCCGCTGTCGTCTGTTCAGCCCTTCGCCTCTATCCTCTTCTGACCCAACCTCTCACCCTCAACCCCTCCGCCCCCCTCACGTGTCCAAACGCGGTACATTCCTTCTCCCCAACCACCGTCCCAAAACCACGTCTCCGGTCCACACGGATCCATCCTCCTGCCAGCCAGCCCTCATTCTTCCTTCCCCTAGCAAACCCCCCCTCATACCCCCCGCCCCAGTTTTTTGGGGGCCACACTAATTACTCCCCCATTCCAGGAACGTCCATCGTTCCACAATCTCCTCCTCTCGGCCCCGTCAGCCGCAGACTCAGCCGCCACGCCCCTATTCCCCCTCGAATACCATACTTCCTCCTACGCAAGACGATTTTCCACGCACCACTCTTTCCCTCTCACTCCAACCATCCATCCTCCTTTTCTCTTCCATAATAGGTTTATCTCCAGGGGTTCCCACTCTCGCAACCCTTTTTTTGACGAAAAAATCCATGCATTGTTGTACTAATAGGAGCGTCATCTAGGCTCTCGTGATATCAGACATTCGCGTTGACTAGGTTTTTTCATAGGGCTCCGTACTTCAGCTACGACTAGAACAATGAACTATCAGCCGTTTCAAAGTTATAAATATGTCCACACAATGGAGAAAGTATCATCAAAATGTCTTTAACATGTCTAAAATTAAAAATATACAATTATATATGTATATATATTGTTCCTTTCCTATTTCCTTATCTCTATTTCTATGTGAATGACTAAAAATAAAAAAATAGAAATATAGATTTTTATTAAACAGTTTCTGACGTAACTTGGTGGAAAATCGTTAAATTAGATATTACAATATTTATATATTTCTATGTATATATATATATATGTATATATATATGTATATATATATATATATATATATGTATATATATGTATATATATATATATATGTGTGTGTATATATATATATATATATATATATATATATATATATATAGATGATGCGGAAGTACTCACGAGAGCAAAATAACTTTTGACCTGAAGAAGGCCTCGGAGTAGGCCGAAAGCTTAAATCATCTACAGTGTGAGTGTCCTTTTACGTGTTATCTGTTTTATTCTGCGTTCTATTGTGCCGTCCAAAAGTTATATATATATATATATATATATATATATATATATATATATATATATATATATATATATATATACACCAACATACACACACATTGAAACAGCAAATCCCGCCATGTGGCGAACAAATATTCATTCACATAGAAATAAGGAAAGGGGAAAGGAACACACATAAAGGACGAACACAGGAGAGGTGGGGAAGGCGGAATCAAGCAGACCACTAATGTAAAAATATTTTCCTCGACCGATTTCCTATTGAAAAAAAAAATATATATATATATATTTTTGTTTCTAATTCCTCTTGAATTCCTCTTGAGTTCTGTTCCTAATTCCTCTTGAGAAAGGTGGTTGCACCACCGAAAATTCGAGAACTAGTGAGTCACTCTTTTATATGTTTTGATTTCTGTGTTTGCTATGACTATTTAGTGAATTATATATATATATATATATATATATATATATATATATATATATATATATATATATATATACAATAT
This sequence comes from Hetaerina titia, assembly GCA_037158775.1. NCBI lineage: Eukaryota > Metazoa > Arthropoda > Insecta > Odonata > Calopterygidae > Hetaerina > Hetaerina titia. Next base: position 44,175,702 of record CM073778.1, read on the forward strand.
ATAATATTCGGATTTCATGTTTGAATGTGTATTTGACCAATGTGGCTCATCTCTTTCTTCTGGCTATGCGTGTCACGAAACACACTGTTCCTATCCTTTACTATGTCGCATGATTGCTTACCTACTTTCCTTCCTCTTGTGTATCGTCTGGCGGGTGAAACCGCTCCCTGACGCCATCTCTTGGCCAAAGAATCGCGGCACTTGGTCACATATAAGGTCGAAGATTTCAGTGTAAAGTAAGTTACCTCGGTAAAAAAATGAAATTAATTTGAATACTAGAATTTGATGAATTTTTCAAGTGGAGCAATTATTACACGATGTATATGGTCATGTATGCGAACAAGAGTTTCTTAAGAGCTGAAATCCAATCAGGTGTAAATAATAAACTAATATTTCTGCATGCATGCCCGGTGTCCTAACACCCTCCGCCATGAGTCCTTCTGCCAGCTTGTTGAATATTGTTAGGCATCACATGAATCACTCAACCTTAAACTGATTAACTGTGAATACTCTTTTCAAAAAAATTGGCGATGTTTAAAACCATGCTGTGGTGAAATTAATTGGATTAAGTTATAACGAAATTTCGAAAAAAATAAACTCGCAGGATCACGATTTCGTGGCAAAAATGCCGCAAAAAAAGGGGGAAAACCACGGAAAATGGAAGATAGAAGTGGAGGAGGGTTCAAAGAGGCTGTAAAAATTCGACAAACCACAAAGGGAAATGGGTGGGCGAGCCAAATATTCAACTTGTCGGCGGAACGTTTTATGTTAAATTTGCATCCATCATTGTTTGGGATCCCCTCGGTCCCTGGCGGTTCAAGTCCTCGGCTCCGCCTGTTAACCGCGACCGCGCATCCGCACTCAGCATTAAAACCTTTGCGATCCCAACGGTTTTGTTCTTCAAAGCGCCGTAAAAACGGACGTCCCCTTGGCGCACTGCCATAGCCCTCATCGTTCCCTCAATATCGTGCTCCCCTCTCCATCAAATACGAGGGTGCGTGGGGGTCTGGGATGGAGTGGCGGCCCCCGAGGGTCGGGGATGAGAAGCACGACATGATGGAAGGGTGGGCGCTCTTTGCTTTACTCCCCTCACTTAATTCGCGTCGATGAAGCTTTGTTTACATTGGCGATTTTATTCCCCCGCACTGGAAAATTCTCGGCAACATCTTAATTACATTTGTGTACCAATCAGCTGAAATATAAATCAGTTTCTTGATGGTGAAACAACAATTAATTTTCGACATTTTATTCACTGTAGAAAAATGTGTTGGCGATTGGCCTTCTTTTTTTTTAAATACAACGGTGAACATGGGTCAATATTATTTTTGGTCAATTGCCTAATCCTATTTTTATGCACTACGTCGTGGACATTTATGATTTTCATAGTTGGACAAATAAATACTGTCAAAAGTTGGGGGGAGTTATGTTTTAAAAATTTTCACTCGTAATTTTTGTTTCTGGTGTCAAAATATAGAGTCAAGTTTCAGAGGAATATGTAGAGGAGAGTAAGTGGCAGGCATTTTACAGTATTCCCCTACTTTAGACTAGGCCATCTAATCTGAAAAAATAAAAAAATGACTTTCAGACAAGATAAATTCTTCAAGAAATGCACGTACATCCTTTGGTATCTACATTGTTCGTCCGGAAAATAAGTGTCATTGTCTCATTGTCTTTTTTGACAAAAGGGGAGTCGTCCACTACGAATTTGTACCTGAACGACAGACTGTAAATGCTGCATTTTACGTCCAAGTGCTCGACAGGCTTCGAAAACGAGTCGCCCGCGTCCGGCCAGCGATCAAAAACATCTGGCGGCTGCATCACGGCAATGCGCCGTCTCACACCGCACTTGTCGTGTCGGGCTTCTTGGCCAAGCACGGCGTGGCAACGCTGCCGCACCCGCCCTACCGCCCGGACTTGGCACCACCGGACTTCTTTCTGTTCCCGAAGATAAAGAGGAGTTTGAAAGGAACGCGATACGGGACTTTGGACGCCGTCAAAGAGGCCGTGACGACGTGTCTTCGAGAGGTTCCCGATGATGCCTTCGCGGGAGCGTTCCAGGAATGGGAACGCCGCTGGAACAAGTGTATCGACTCACAAGGCTCCTATTTTGAGGAATATTAGCTTAAGATATGTAAAAGTGTAATAATTTTTTTTTCCTGAGCTCAGTGCACTTATTTTCCGGACGAACCCTGTATTACCTATTCATGGACATAGTATCACGGGGTTAGTGGTATCATATAGTCATCATCAATATATAGTATCATCATAGTTTCCGGACTCTTTCCCCACACTTCCTGGGACTTCCCCTCCACACTACTTAGATAGATCAGAAAATAAGGATAGATTATAGACTCCATTAAAAGTAGGGTACAAATATCATTCATTCTCTGGAAGATCAGGAATCATAATAGTTAGAAACTAAAGTCACGATAGAAATATTGAAGACATTTCATTTACAAGGAAAGCATTGGGAGACAGTGGAAAACTTCCCAAAGTATGTTACAAAGTTCCTGAGAGAGATTCGTGTCGAGGAGTTTCAGAGTGCCTTCCAAGGCGGGGTAGTCACTTCTCCACAAGTGTATTGATGCAGGGGGAAATTATTTTGAATAATTTAATGCACTTTTGAGCAATTTTTTACAAGTGCGATCAATGAATTTATTTTTTCCATAGAAATAAATGAAATCATCCGCGTTACTTTAATAATGGGTCATGCATATACGATTTTTTTGGCGTAGATTGGCGTTAATTTTTGGGTTTTGCTTGCGGTTTTATTTTAATTACTAGTGGGGACCTAAGATCACCGCTACATGCCCTTGCGGCGACTTCCGGGTTACTATGTATATGCAGACTCATAACGAGTGCATAAGATGCTTTGAGCTAATTTCACTCCTTCAGGTCTTTTGTTCATTAAGCCTCTGATTTAGAGACACCAATTAACATAGTCTGACTAAAATATATTCACTATTAATCCTTTAATCTCATTAAACTCTAATTGACTAAGTTTTTTTCAATGAAATTTAACCGACTGAAATCGTCTGATTCCATGAACTTGAAACTGAAATTTCGAAATGATCTTCTTGTATTGCCTCTAGAGTGCATTTTAGATATAATTTAATTGCTTATATTTTTAATTCCTTTCAAAATTCCGTTGGGAGGTCAGCTAACTAATTCGATTGGATTTCTAAAAGCTTTTCACTTTAACCGCTTCGGTTTTCATTAGGGCATGACTTTTTTTTTTGGCGATGTTGGATTCAGCTTATAGGGTGGTTTAGGAGTTGGGATTTGAAATTGTTGAGCCGAAAATCGCTCGCAAATATCGTCATTCATTTTACCCAAACGAATGCTTTGGCAATAACTGTTAACATCAATATTGGGAAAACATGTCGAGTGAGCTAAAGAACGATCCTATCTCACGCTACTGAGACCTTATTTAGAATACGAGTACGCCGAATGTTTGATTGCCGAATTAGATCGTGTGCAGCAGAGAGGAGCTAGGTCTTTCCGAACGCAGTTATGATAAACATGTTAGCTTGTCTAAGCTAATAGACGAACTAGGTTGGGAATCAATCACGGAGGGAAGATTACCGTGAGGTTACATTTAGCGTGAGATTCAAAATATATTAGGCCCATCTTGCTGAGGTAGGAACGTTCATGAAAACAAGATTAGTGTAGAACTCAAATGCCCAACCGACTGATGTAAAATGTCATTTGTCCCACAAACGATCAGGGATAAGAATTATTACAAACGACCGCGGTAGAATATAAAATTATTTTGATACATGAAAAGTTATACGTTGTCATTATTTGATCTTACCCAAATTTTAACGGCATTCTTCAAACCAGAAGCTCTTCTAACGTAAGTACAGAACTATTTTCGACCCTGATAATCTGATTTATGCTTATAGAAACGTATATTGTTAAGTGGGTTGCGGTAGTCCAGGGGGTAGAACGTTGAACTACTGTACGGAGAGCCCGGGTTCGATTCCCGGGTAAGCCACTCAGGCTGGCACCTACAGCTCCACCCAAGGTATATGATTTTTCGGGTACCAAATCTTCCTGGAAAACCATAACCGGCACAGGGAAAGGAACTGGCCCCAATACCCTGATGTGTGAATGTCACACGCCTTCGGGCTTAGTACTGGGTCTACGAACTCTACCGTCGCCTACCAAGCCAACCATCGAGTTGACTACTGTGTTTATGGTTTATATATTGTTAACTAACAAATACGGAAAAATTAGCTGTGATGCTGTACGCCGGGCTTGTAATCACCCCTACAGTTACATTTTTATCTTCTTTCAAGAAACTGCGGGAGATGCCGTAACAGTAACTTCCAGCGGAGGAATTCGCTATTATACATTTTAATGCAAATATTTCAGAGTGTAAATAATCCCGGTCAAGGCGTATGATTTTTTATCTTTCCTGGGATGGAAGCGTAGTACGAAGAAGAACGCGTGAATGTTCTCTTCCCTTGGATTCCTCGAAACAGTGGTGTCGGAGGCACGTGAGATAGGTGAGAATCTTGGTGAAAACTTCCCCGACGACAGATGTTGAAAGTATGGGGCGAGAGATAGAAAGAAAGAGGAGTCGGAGACGGATGAGGGGCACTTAGAGAGAGGGGAACCAATATGTGTGTGTGTGCGGGGCGGGGGGGGGAGGAAGGCGTGGGGGTGGGGCTCGGAAACGAGTGAGCCACCTTTTTCGGTACAAAAGGGCGGCGGCTCCTGATGGATAGTCCCATTGAAAGTCTCGAGTGTTTTGCCGCGCTGGCGCCGGGGGAAGTGAGAAGAGAGTTGGTAGTGGGAAGGGATGGAGGAGGGTGGGAGGGATGAAGGGGCGTGGAGGGTAGATCCACCCCTTAGAGAGCTGATACAGGAGGATCGGGACGATGCAGAAAGAGGGCTGGTGAGGAAAAGTAAAAAGAAAAAAAAACAAATACCGTGGAACCCTTCGATTGCTCCGAAACACACACAAGCACAAACGCACACCACGTCCGAATATCGATTCATTGATGCTTTCAGCTCTCCCTCCTCCGCCCGATATATAATTTCCGAGGCAGCAGTCTTGGTCCAAGTAAATATTTATGCGTAAATATTTCAAAACTTCGGAATACAATTTGATTGGTCGTGGCAGCGGGAGTGGTATTTCGTGGAACGGAAAAGAATTTACACGGAAAGGGTACCTTGTGGAATCATTATTTAATTCGTCCAGCCAAAGCCAATGATTTCCGCGAAAAAATAAATAGTATTTCATGCAGGAAACCATTGAGCATTCTCTCTATTCCGAGAGTTAGTATTATCAGCGATATTATGGTTAAGATCTAAAGTTTGAGTTGATACATCTAGGCGAGGCGTACGTTTTGAAGTTTTTATCAAATGTACTAAATACATGTATTTTCAACAAATACCTTTTTCTTTAGCTGCCTAAATTCCAGTTCTATACTGCACACTTAACATTATCTCAGTTTTAATTAAAAAATATTTTCTTTAAGTACTACTACACAGATTTATTGTATGAATTAAAGAAAAAAGGCTAGATAATTACATTGTTCATTAATATTACCTTCACGAAGTACTTTTCTTGAGGTTATCATCCTTCTCCTTTTACCATATTTTTTCATTCCTCGAGAGTTTGTGAAAGAATAGCTAACAGGAATGGTAGACATAATCACAGCCCCAACATTACGTAGTTCGATGTAAACAAAAAATACCGGGACCGTAAACTTGAAGCAATTGAATAACTTAGTTCACTATAGATTAGACTTTTCGTTTCATAGCGCTGTACTAGATCAGTGATGCAGAGCCTTTGTGAATTAACGAACTACAAATGTTTTCTGAGCATACAGAAAGGAATAGCCAGCAGAATAGACATTGTAGTTAATAAATAAAAGACTTCGTGCATTTGTATTGAATTAGGTGACCTAAATTATGAAACTAAATATGAGATATTTATAAACTGTCGACAGTTAAATTTTTATTAATTAGTGGAAAAAAATTATTAGAAATTAGAAGAGAAATAGAAAAGAAATCACGCGGGTCGCGTGAAATATAGTTTCGGGCCACATGAGATCCCCAGGCATTGAGGTTATGCGCGACTGGACAAGAATTTCTCCATTAGAATTGACTGTTCATGCTCATAGGATTTCCAACCAACAGATGGCGTGCTTGAAACAATATTTGTGGAGAGCTCTGGAAATCGAATTGGCGTCAGTCCGACTGGGTGGAGCGACTTTACCGCTCTTTTATTTGCCGCACCGATATCACTAGCAGGCCACTTTGAGGGCCGCGGGAATACTTTTAGGGACCCAATATTACTGTCATATATCGAATTTTATACCGTAATTAACAAGGACGGATTCCGTCTCCAATATTAGTGATATCACCTCCGTGTTCCTACTTTCCTTCTTGATCACTGAAAATCTCAAGCCTAAATGAGCAGACTTTGGAGATTCACTGAACAGAAAATTGTAATTAAACCTTCAAATCCCAAAGAGGCAGATCCTTCAACCCATATAAAGACTTTTAGATACCAAGGGATCATGGAGAAATTTTGACGCATGGGAATTATTTTCAAATCATCGCCACCGTGTTCCCACCCTTGACTTCTTGAACGCCGAAAATTCAAACATAAATGAGTTAGCTTTGGAAATTAGTTAAAGAGGAAGTTGTGATTAAACTTTCAATGCAGAAAGGGAAAGTGTCCTTCGATACAGAGTATCATATTCAAATGGAATCGCGGATATATTTTATGTAAACGATTTATTTTTTTCCATCGCAATAAAAAGGTCAAACAAGTCGATTTTCACGCTTAATTTAACCCGTTGCATGTGGTGTGTCGACATCAATAATGGTACATAAATTACTATTACCTTGATATTTATTATTTTTTTAATTTATGTATGTACCCTGAAAGCCACCTTCACCACAAGGGTGTGTAGCAGAGGTGGAATTGAGCAGTGTAACTAAATTATTATGATGGAAATGATATATTTTCGCTTGGTGAGACTCGAGACATTACTCCATGCATGAATTATTTTCTTTCGTAGCTTCTTTTAATGGCAAAGTAGTTATGCTAGTGTCACCTGACTGTTACATTACATGGTGACGCGATTGAGAGTAAGCGAAATTTATTTATTTATTTGCACATGCATCCTGCCATCCACCGCTTGGGTGTGTGGCAGGGGGTGAATACACACCAGAATAATTTTACCCGAAAATGGCCCTACCGCAGTTAAGCAATATTATTCTGACCCCTAATCGTTCTTGGAAAAAATTACTCCTTAAATCTATGCGTTCTATACTTAATCTCTCTAATTTATTAACGTGATTTCTCCTACCGTAGTACGATGGGCGTATAAATACATTTTCTACATCACTGGTAAAGAGAATCCCCTCCAAGTTATGCAAGAGCTTCATTATGTAATTCAACCTTCGCTCCATGAATGATTCCCAGCCTAGGTACTCTAATATTTTAGATATGCTACTAAGTTTATCATTCCAACATTTTACAAATCTAGCTCTTCTACTCTGCTTGCGATCGAATTCTGCAATCAATCCGACTTCGTGAGGATCCCATATACGAGGGTCATCCGGAAAGCAGTACCCGTTCGTGCCGCATGAAGTGCTGACGACGCGAGTAGCCGCTGGACGAGGTCAGATAGCTTCAGTGGCTTGTCTGCCTTCTCTGAGCCAAGTTGCGTGACGCTAGCATTGCCTGTGTTGTTTCTGTGATTGTTTACAATGTTTAAAAAAATTGAGAACGCCGCCAGTTGTGAAGTGAGCGCAGTGATTAAATTCCTCAATGCAAGAAACGTTCGCCCATGTGATATTCATCGCCAATTAAAGGAGGTGTATGGAGACAATGTAATGGACGAGTCGTCTGTTCGGCGGTGGTGTCGCAACTTCAACATGGGGAGGGGGAACACACACGACGATGAGCGTTCGGGGAGACCGTCTGTCATTACAGACCAACTGGTGAGCTCAGTTGACGAATTCGTGAGGAACGATCGGCGCGTCACAATTGATGACATCTGTGAGCATTTTCCCAATGTTTCTCGAACAATTGTTCATGAAATTGTTAAACACCATCTGCATTATGCAAAAATTTGTGCAAGATGGGTCCCTCGCATGCTTACAGATGAGCACAAAACCAAGCGTATGGCTGCAGCACTGACGTTTTTGGGACGTTATTCTGATGAAGGAGACTCTTTCTTGACTCGCATAATTACTGGTGACGAAACATGGGTTTGTTATGCATCACCTGAGAGTAAACGACAGTCAATGGAGTGGCATCATGCTCATTCACCAAACAAACCAAAAAAATTCAAGACAGTTCTGTCCACCAGGAAACTCATGGCAACCATTTTCTGGGATCGACGAGGTGTATTGCTTATTGATTTTATGGCCCGTGGAGACACTATTAATGCCAATGCGTATTGTGAAACATTAAAGAAATTACGGCGGGCAATACAAAATCGGCGGCGAGGTCTATTGTCTACTGGTGTCATTCTCGTTCATGTCAATGCCAGGCCTCATGCAGCTGGGATAACACAAAAACTTTTGCAGCAATTCAAATGGGAAACTTTCGACCATCCACCGTATAGCCCGGACTTGGCCCCTTCAGATTTTCATCTCTTTACAAAGCTTAAAGACTTTTTGGCAGGAAAAAAGATTTGACAGCGATGAAGAACTTAAAGAAGGAGTGACCCTGTATCTCAATGAGCTGGCGGCGAAGGACTATGCAGCAGGAATACAGAAACTTGTCACACTTTATGACAAATGCCTTAATTTGCTTGGAGATTATGTTGAGAAGTAGTTTAAAGTATCCTCTTTCAAATAAAATTTTTTATGTTTGTTAATATTTACTTTTGTGTCTTTATTTCACGAACGGGTACTACTTTCCGGATGACCCTCGTACATCCACATCAACATAATACCCCTCAAGTCGTCGTAAGGGCGTGTGGCGGGGGGTGTTAGGTCACCAACCGTAAAAGGGAAAAAAACCGCATTCAAAACCAACACATATTCTTGCCGTTGTTAGTACTGAACCCTCTAATTCGTAGTTTATATCCTGTTCGCTACTTCCTTTGTTTCAAACTTTCAAAACTACGAATTAGTCTATGTTAAGCATTAATCCCCATTTCTTGCACCAATCCGAGATTGTGTCTAAGTCTCTACATGACACACTGTCTTACTTGCAGCATATTCTAAATGAGGCCAAACCAGAGAAATATAATATGTTTCTTTGATCTTTTCATCACATTTACCCAGTACTATTCTAATAAATCTTAATTTTTTGTTAGCTAGTCCACATATTCCTCGTTTAGCCCTCATGTGGCACCAGCGGCACCTCCGCGGTACCACACAGATTTACAAGCGTCAATCTTCCATAAAGGTCTCGCAGGGATCGTCCGTTCGACGCCGAGGTTTTCCTTGTAATTAATGGGCCTTAAAGAGAATGGCGGCCGTTCTAAGGCCATTAATGCCGCCGCGGCGGGGAATCGAAGACTCCCCTTGGAACCTTGTGTGTGAGATGAAAAGTTAGAAAGAGCTGGAGAGAGGTTCCTCTCTATCTCCTCCCCACTCCCCTATGGTGGAGATTAATTAATCATGGTCGGATCGTGTAATCTAATTTCGCCGTTCTGAGTGCACTGCGGAGGACGTGGAAATTCGAGGGGCCGTGGGGGAATGGATAGGATGGGTGGGGAAGGGAGAATATTGGAAGAATGGCGATTGACGAGAGAGGGGGGAGGAAGGGAGAGGGAGGAGTGAAGGAGGCAGGGAGTGCAATTGGTGGGGTGGAGGGAATAATTAATGGGAGAAGAATTGATTGATTTACTACTCCAAGAGTGGAGGACACGATGCGAGAGCGAAAAATGTTATTTGTCAGCACTTCTCGACTTAAAAACTCTCGGATAAAATTCGACGCGGCCAGCACATTATTTCTCCACGATCGTGAAATTCCCTTCAGAGAGAACAAATTTTAAATAAAATCATCAATTGACTCGAATACATTGTTCCAATTTGATGAAAGGGGGATAATGAATCAACAGTATTGTTTTCCAAATACCTAAAAGTAACGAAACAATACCTTTTGCGTCGGTTAATTATTTAGCTACATTCATTATATGGGCACCATATCTTAATAACTACGTCTACAAAAGTAGGCTAATGCCCGAGTCTGCATTTATTCCTTTGGTGGTGAGTGTGGTGTGGCAGTTCATTGAATGAGTGAGGAAAGGTTACCTGCGGGAGATTCCCTGATTCGAATCAAAAGTAATTTTGCCTTTGAGTGATTACTCCATCTTAAATACGAACGGGACGATTAGCATTTGCTAGAAATTTGTGAAAAACTCATCACTCCTCTCTGACTGAATTTAATGAAAGTTTCATGCGTCAACTTCTCCACAAAGTCTCTCTTAAATCCTTCGTAGAATCTCACAAACCTAAAAATATCCTGCCCCCCAACGAACTTCTTGCCTTAAGTACCTCATAGTATACTTGTATACGTAAAATAAATCCAATATTGCAGGTCATAATAACTTCAGGTGCAAACGTTATGGTATCATAAGATATACTTGTACGTCTTGCGCATACTAGAGGAGATATTAGTTGATTGAAGGACAATAACTTAATGAAATGAAAAGAGAAACTTTATAATTCCACATAGATTTATAAATTAGATTTACAATTAGATTAGATTATAATTATATTAGATAATATATTAGATTATATTATATAATTATATTAGATTTTTAATTAGATTTATAAAGTTTCTCTTTTCATTGTGTTTAGTCGATTCCATGAAGTCACGCCCGAGACAACGAATTATGACAATAACTTAGTTTAGACGAAATACTGGCATGATAAGCTGGTGAGAATGAAAAAAGGCAAATACGAGGCAAACCTCGTAATTTCCCCCTCTGATGCAGTTGGATACAATTATTCTGATTATCTCCATGAGTAGCTGTTCTATACTTGATCTCTCTAGTATTACTATCATGATCTATCCTACCTTAGTACGATGGAGCTAACAATACATTTTCAACATCATCGCTAAAGAATGGTATTCAGTGGGGAAAGGAAATTAGAATGTACGAGAGGAAGAGGACTGCTTCCATAGAAACGATGGTTCGTGCACCTCCTATCTAGATTTAGCCTTCAAGCGCTATTAACGCTCTTTGGTTCAGATCCTACCGAATGTGGAGGGATGAATGGACTGTAGTCGGACTGTTTAAATGTTATCGGAGGTTGACACCAATTGGTCAGTTGTTTAGAGCTTCATTGACAGAGTTCAAATTAAGGAGGACTAACTATTAGGGCCGTCAACAGATGCCCACGAATCACTCAAAAAATATTTCTTAGATTATTAGGAAGGCACTCGCTGGAGAATAGCTAAGGATAAGTAAATAACCCGACACGATTCGCTGAAACGGAAAATCAGTTGAGAAATTTATACGAGTACAGAGATGCGGATTCCATCAAAATGTTGAAATCACATGACCAATGCCATTATTGGATTGGTGGGCTCCGACAAACGTCTAAATATCATTCATCGGAAATAAATCATAAAACTAAGTCTCTACAAGCATGTGATATGGACCTAAATTCACGAAGTAAATTTACATTCATTGAACTCCTACATTTATCAAATAACAGAAAATCATAGTCGAATTTACGGACTGTTTTTGAACCAAAGATTAAATCGAGTTTCGATCGATACAACACAGAATCATAAAATTCCCACGAAAGAAGGATTCAGCGATTTTGAAGTACACCGCGAAGGGAAGCACCTGCAAAACATTAAAGTTCGCTCAAACGAAGGCAATCAAAATAGTCGTAGAGACGCACGTGTATTTCCACGTTCACAAAGGTAAATGTTTCTCTCGCGAGAAACCGAGGGATGACGTTAGTTTTGACGACACCAACCGCAGTGATCGCATTACGGGTTCTCTTTAGCGAAGCAACACTTTTTTTATTTGACATTACGTTTAATGCGGCGATAGACTGGAAGCCATTGCTTCCCAAAAAAAAGAGTAAAACGTTTGATTCCTGTAATTACCACTATTTGTTTATGTCCCTCAATTCCTCTCACTCGTGCTCGCATTCGCTTTTGCACCTTCCTTCCTCACTTCCAAGCCTCCTTTTTTTATATATATTTCCGCCCGAGAACAAAGCGCACAATCGAAATCATCCGCAAAAAAGGGCCACGTTGCTTGAAATTCGTGCGGTATCGAGTCGACGCTCTAGAGCCACCATCTGCCAGACTTTTCCTTTGCCTTCAGTTTTGCAATCGGACTCCTCGGTCGAGAGCGAGAAAACCACGCGAGTGTCTCCGCCACGCCACAAGATGACTATTTTCCACAAAATGAAATCTTTGGAGAGGAAAAACTTTTTGGGGTGGACCACCTGCCTTTTGTGTCCGCCCACACACCTCCTCCTTCCCCCGCGCCGCCGTCAGAAAGCACTCAAGAAAGACCCTCCGCCTCCCGCGCGGGGGTGGAGGTGGTGATTGTTGCGACAAGGAGGCAGGCCGCTGGGGAGGAAGCACCCCAAGTGAATGCCGGAATGAGGGTAAAGAGGAAGACGGAGAGGGAAGGGTGAATCAAAGTAGAGTGTCGGAGGGACAAGGAGACTGAAGTAGAACCCCATGGTGTTCTTAAGGCTTCCCTCAAGACGGAGACAAACCGACAACCCTCCCACTCTCCACCACCCACCCGACCGTCCTTCCCCCGCTCCCCACTCGACTCCCGCCCCCCCAAACTTTTTCTTTAATTGGTCCCTTGTACGATTGGTAAATTAAGTCCCACCCGCGTGGTTTTTTAAAGGCGCTCAAGACATCCCCCTTGCGCAAAAACCCATTATCTCCCGCCTACACTCCCGTTCGTTCCCTTTCATCCCCCGGAGAACATCCTCCCTTTCCCCCTAACCCTCCTCCACCCGCCCATCGCACTCAACCCTGGCGTCCCTCAATCCTCCCCTTGCCCCTTCAACACAATTAGCAACGCCGGGAGGAGATATCGTAGCCGTCCAGCCGGATTGACGGTGTCTCGAGATGGGAAAAAATTGTTAAAAGGCACCAGAGTGCCTCTCTACGCCCCTACCTCCTCTATCACGTCTTCACGAAACAAAAAACCGAAGGAGTCACACATTGGTGGAGTGTAGCGTGCAGCGGCGTGTTGAATATTAAATTGTAGAATGTCGATTGCGGTCGACACGTTCTGTATCCAAGTGGTCACGTAGGTCGGTTTATCTTGAAACATTTTATCTGCCTTGAAAAAAGATAGTGAGTCGAAACATTGGGTCGGTTAAGTAATTTGTAAAAGTCAAGTATGGATACATAATTTTATTTCGCAATTTATCTGGAAGTATAGTTAGATATGTACCAAATGGAAGTTTTATGAGGGCAGTGATTGATCCATGATCATCCTCGTTTGAGGAGGATTTTTGGTTTTAATCGAACAAAAAATTATTGATTTTTTTTCTGACATTACTTTTGAGTACCTGCTGTTCTCCGCTGGTAAAATTATCTAATGGAGTCTATCTATCTTGTCTATCACAAAATTACAGTAATTTTTTTAAAATTTGACATGCTTTTCAACATGCTCCTTTTCCAGTATTTCTAGATCCGCAATTGAATTGATATCCATTTCAATGAAGTTTAACCGTTAGTTATTTTTTTCCTTTGCATGTCGAAGTCGTGTTTGAATGCGTTATACATCTCTCATTAACCTTTTGGGTGCGATATATCTTTTTAAAATTCCGTCTTTACCAAGGTAGTTCCTATATGTATTTACGCAGTCATACAATCACAATATAGGGGTATTTTAATGCATTTGGTTAATAAAATCAATGCCGCACACCCTAAAAATGGCTTGCAGGTGACCATGTTGAAGTAGAGGTTGATGTTGCGAACCATCACGCGAAACAGCGAACGTCGCGAACGCTCACTGAATGAAACGGAAAACATTGGTTGATTTTGCATGAAGTCCAAAAGGAATAAGATAGGGGGGAAAATTCAAGAGCTGGCACGTATATATAAAACCTTATTCGATAACTCATGTTTGGAAGTCGTCTCAGAAATTGAAATAACGGACAAGAACTGATGTTTTGATCATCGATTTACACGTTTTGCGCCTCTGGCATCAACAGACAAAAGGTCAAGACTGAGCACAAATAGGATGCGATCCGGTAAAAGGCACGTGCACGAGGTCAGTTTACAGAATCGAGGAAGACAGCGAGATGCGTGATCTACATAATAACGGAAAACGGATCCGCAACATCGGCCAGGGAGAAGCGTTCGCAATGATTGTTGGCACGTTCGGCTGCATATGTTGCGCGGACCGGATCTGCTTTTGTAATCAGGAGAACGTGGCAAAAGGAAGTTGGTGACCGACTCAATACACCCCAGTTAACACATCCCATCACACACTACCCGCAGAGAGAGAGAGAGAGAGTACATATAAATCTAACGAATAGAAATTGGTGAACGAGCGTACCTTGATCAAGGTATCGCCACTGCCATCGTGTTCCAGAAAGCGTCACTCATCCACATCGAGACTGATACCGAGAGATGGTTAATGGGAAACTTAAGGGAAACAGCTAAATTAATAAATAACTTTTTGACGAAATTCCCAAAAACAAACAAATGATTAATTCGCCACCACCCCTCACGATGTTTTTTTCTTCGAGTAAACATCTGCGTATCGTGATGCGATTTTTACTGCGTTATTACGAGTTATTCATTCATTGTAAGCAATTTAAATTCCGACGACGGGGTTATGGTTTACCGCTTTGTTCAATATTTAATAACGGTTACAAATTCAGGTCGGGGTATTTTTTAACCTTTTCCATGATAACAAAAACCATAAACACGATAATCAGCCCGAAGGTCGGTTTGGTAGGTGATGGTATAGTTTACCCAGTATGCCCGACGACGTGTGAATATTCACACATCAGGGTAGGGGGGTCAGTTCCTTTCTCTGTGCCGGTTATAGTTTCCTAGGAAGATCTGGTATCCGAAAAATCACATAGCTTGGGTGAAGCTATAGGTGCCCAGAGTGCCGTTGCCCGGGAATAGAACCCGGGACCCTCCGGTCAGTAGTCCAACGCTCTACCCCCTGGACTGCGACCCACTTTTTCCATGATGTAGAGCAATAAATAAAAAAAATCTACTAAAGTAGTGATTTGGAATGATTCATCTAATCTCATGACGGTCGTGTTAAAAGTGTAATGTTGAAGTGTTGCTGTCGGTTACAACAATACGTGTTTAAGTACGGGAAGGCAAGATATAAGGAATAAGCGTGTATACGTATAAATTCCCCTGTATAAAAGGGGAATAAAAATATTTTTCCTACAGAGGTAATGTCCAAAAATTCCTGAGAGGTAATGGGAGAGTTAGTGTCTACTTGACAGCATGATGTAAATAAATACATCATTGCTATAATTTTTCAGCGCCAGATTAGCATCAACGTTGGTGCTTCCAAGATTACAGGCAAATCTTT
This sequence comes from Hetaerina titia, assembly GCA_037158775.1. Classification (NCBI taxonomy): domain Eukaryota; kingdom Metazoa; phylum Arthropoda; class Insecta; order Odonata; family Calopterygidae; genus Hetaerina; species Hetaerina titia. The sequence continues at coordinate 44,191,202 of CM073778.1, forward strand.
GTGGACAGTCATTATGTTTTAATGCCTCAGGAGGAGAATTGACTGCTCCAAGGCTGGAAGGCATGAAATTATTTGGACAATGAAAAATTGTGCAATGCAAACAAAACGAATAAGTTTTGTAAAATGTTGTTATGATAAACTTAGTAGCGGCGTATCCAAAATATTAGAGCAGCTAGGTTGGGAATCACTTACTGGGAGCGAAGGTTAAGTTGCAGATAACAATTCTTGCATAAATTGGAAGGGCGTCTATTTAGCTGTGATGTTGAAAATGTATTATTGCCCCCATCATATTACGGTCGGCGAAATCATGCCATGTCTAAGCATAAAATTAGAGAGAATAAGTGTAAAAAAGATTGACCTAAGTTATTTTTTCCTAGAACGATAGGGGATCGTAATAACATTATTCAACCATGGTAGGGTCAAAATTAGTCTGGTGTGTATTCACCCCCTGCCATACATCATAGCGGTGGCTTGCAGGGTATCAAAGTGAATATTGGATTTTAGATATCATGCTATTTTTCCAAAGCAAGGAAATTGCAATACTTGGGACTTGTGTTCCACCTGACATTGTCTATCTGCACATGTAAGTTTTAATAATAATATGCGTGAAGATGTGGTCGATCCTTTGGGCAGCTACGTAACGCAATGAGAGCGTAATATTCGAGAAATAGTTTTGATTAATCATCATGTGTTGAGGTGCGATGCCATTCCATGCTCGACGGTAGTGCCCAGTAGTACCTCTACGTCATTCCAAGAATTCTCTTCGGCATAATTCATTGTTTTCATTCCCTCTACCATGGCTCATCCCATTAATTATTCGACATATCTATAATGGATTGGCCAGAGTCTGATAATCGATTAACAAGTACCTATTCGAGTTCACTCTCATTTGTCAATCAGAAAATATATTTATAATTTATATGAACGTGATCAAGACCAACGAAAAATGTCCAGCAAATGCGATGAAACAATAACTATTTGCAAAAAATTCTTCTCAGGTATGTCACGTGTTCCCTTTACAATTTCTGCTTTAGCTTTGAGAAATATGCATGAGATAATAAAAGTGAAACCAATTAGTGTTCACACAAAGTATAAATTACTATGAACTGCATTAAGAACTCCTTGAGTGGCTTCGGTCGATAATATTTGTCACCCACATGATGATAAGTCACCCACAAAAAGTCACTGTAATCTCGGTTACATGTTAGGAAATATGCATTTAAAAAAAACATGATCTTTGGTGTTTTGGAAAACCCCTTGTTTCCACTAATGGCAATGGGATATTAAAATTACGCCAATAAATAAAATAAAATGAATTTACATTTTGTTACTGACTACAGTTTAAGGCAGAATTTTGGGCGGTAAAATTTCCGTGGCCAATTAGGCATCAGTTATTGAAATCTATGAGGAAATATATTTAGATCAATTGAATCCATAGATTTTCCCCTAGAACAACTTCATCAAAGATGCATTTGGCCAACTGTAAATTTAGTCATTGACTTCAAGACAAATGCCACGAGAAATCATGGGCGTGGCAGATTGAAATATATTTTGTGGAAAGACGACGATATCAACATTTCTTTTCACTAATCATTTCCTACTTACTTCCATTAGACGTCATCACCAATTGGCACACATTTATGGTAACCTTAAGTGGCTGTCTTGATAGAATTAATAAAAATATGATTTGGCCTTAATGAGAGCGTCGAAAATCTAAAGGGAGCTATATTCCTCTTCCTTGTGTCGAAAATTTATCATTTTTTCGCGGTGATGTACGTTCCGACTGTTATGGACCAGCGTAAATGACCTCGGTGATTGGGTTCTATAGATGGTACCAATTAGATTTCTTATCAATAGCTTAAAATTTCCGATCGACTCCCGAAAATTATGCACTTCAATTCCGAGATTCAAGTGACTAAAATGAGTTTTCATAAGGCATTACTTTTAGTTGGTATATTGAATTATCAATTGAGTTTGAAGAGTTTCCTTGATATATTTGGCATATTCGTCGAGTTTCTTAGCATCTACATCTACACATTACCCCGCAATCCGCCGCAAGGGCGTGTGGCGGGGGGGTACCAGTTCATCAACCGCAATTAAGAACAAAATCGCATGCATAACCCGCAAATTCATACCAATCTACGCACAAAAAATCCTATATAATCATGCAAAAACATTTAAAACTTACATCTATGCAAATATATATTATCAAACAACATACAAATGCACCTACGAATATATCTTATAGCTACGCAATGTTGCATCTTGTCCTGAGTTACAAATTTAATGTCCTTAATATTTCTATAGTGAATTAGGTTTATTACTATTATAATTCCTGATTGCCAATTAAAAAGCTATAGTTTCGAAGAGAATGATTCACTGTCTGTTAACACATGTAGGATATTTTCAATTAACTGTTTTGTGTTTTCGAAATCTTTTTACAAGAATAAATAATTTGAATATTCGTTAGTATAAGAAAATCCACGCTCGTAGCTTTCCGCTGATGATATCTAACAGTTCATATTTTTGACGAAATTGATCACTTTTAAGTTAACTTTCTTGGATAAAACAGAAAAAGTAGTTGTGACTATTAGGAGAGGTTATCGACAGATGAGAGAATTTTGCCAATTTGGATGGGTGGGTAATTTGGTAGAGGGAGAATGTCCAGGCACTGGGGGAAGGGTGAACATCGTAGAAACCCGGTGTCAGCAATAGCCTATTCTTAATAGAAAAGGTACTTTCGTCATCGCTGTCATTTTGGCAAACTAATGTTTCTCGTATACATTTGTGAATATCTATCACTCATTATTTTTAAGATTCGAAGTAGATGATTTAGTAATCCATACAATCAATATATTTTTAAAGGGGTTTATTCCTTGTGCTACTTACAAGTTAGCGAGGATTTCGCTGGAAATAAGATTGTAGTGCCAAAGCTACCTCATTAAAGACTATTTATTACCATCATTAATATTATTATGACAACTTTCCAACAGCCTTCATGCAGGCCAAAAAAGTTTTCCCCTCCTTGGCATGTGTGATAGTCTTATTTCTATACTGTCTTCAGTATCCCAATATCTCTATCTCTCTCTCTCTCTCTCTCAACTTCTCCTTCCGTCCACTTCTGCCTTCCTCGAATTTAACCGAGCTGCCTTTCTCCCTTCTTCTTTTTTTTTCCACAATGGGTAAAAGTTTGCCTTCTCTCTTCCCATCTGTCAAGCTAATTTGGCCCTTTCTTCTCCAAACTCACGTCTCAAGAGCCTCTTAAGTACACTCATCCAATTGCCTCCAAGGTTGGATTCCAAACCATTCATTCATCGTTGTATTCTTTATTTAACTTTTTTTTGAAATTTTCCTACACTTTTAATTAGTTGAGGTAGATGATTTTGAAGTTTAACAGTGGACACCGTTTGACACTATATTTTTCAAATGATATCTCTCAAATTAACGGTATCGAGCGTCACTTGGTGGAATTGCTTCATGAGAAATAAGAAAAAAACTTATTATATTTTACACATTACTCACTCACATGCCCAAATTACTGGTATTTTAAAATCATACTTTTTGAGTTTCCAACAGTTTTGTATTCAGTTGAACTTCCTAAGATTCTATCTAATATAAGATGGAATTTCCTAAAAGTTATTGTTGGTGCGAATATAAATAACTTGTACAGGGACGCACCCAAAAGCGGTAGGACTGATTTTCTCTGGCGCGAACGGAGCGGTGGAGGGGGGTCTTCCTGGCAGGGTAAGGTGGAGGGGGGTCTTAGCAACAGACCGACACATGTATACCCGTCACTTAAGGTCAGTGTAAAAAGTCAAAGGGGGCAGCAAAATGGTTTCATTTTCTCACTATACCTTAGACATTTTATTCTCGCTTGTTTTAGACCAGCCACTCCACACGAGCATTGGGTAGTCGATGTGTCTAATCAACAATTCGCTATCTTCGGTTACTTAGCGGTGATTAGAAGAGAGCCGTTTCTCCCATATTAATCGAAATTAAATTAAATAGTTTCTTCTCGTTTTAGCTATTGCAGCAGTGACAAAATTGATAATATATCCAATTAACAGTAACCCCAAGATGGAGTGTATCAGGAACGGCATTTCAACTACCGCCGAATCCACCACAATAGGGTGTGGTAGAGGGTGTAATGGAACGAGCCGTAAATGCAAAAATAATAGCTATTACATTCATTTGATTACATTTTAACACGTATGCTATAGTACTAGAGGACATGCACGTAGAAAAACACATGATGGATATAGATATAGATGAACGAGGGAAATTGTCCGCCGAACAAAAAACAATTGAGGAATAATGTTTCCCTTGCAAAAATTCGCTTATATCAATGTAACATACGTCGCCTGCAACTATTTTAACTTCCCATCAGTAAAGACGTAAAGAATAGCATCGATATTCTCTCTTGATTTCTGGAGTTAATTATAAATTAACTTTAATTAATATCGAAAAATGTAACAACTTTAGTTTAACAATAAAATTAAAAATAAAAAGGGCAAATCATAAAAGAAATAGGATTGAACTAAGAACTTCATAACAGGTCCCATAATTGAATATCACACTGACATCAAACCTTTCAATCAGCCATTAAAGACGATAGGTGTAATTAGCCGGGTTGTATGAAAATATGATGGAAAAAATAAGAAATAGATGTTACTTCACCTTTATCAGGTCACAATTAGAATACATCACAAGTACCTGGAACTAATTGGAAAAAACGTTCACTAAATATTTTGGCTATGTTCAGAGAAAGTGCGATAGGTTAGTTAAAAATTGCTACGAAGTGAGTGAGCGTCACGGGTACTCTGGAGGATTTAGGCTGGTAGTCTCTTGGGTCTCGAAGAGTGGCTGCAATTTACTTTTATAATGATACAGGGTGCCTGAGTTTTATAGCAACACAGAAGGAATACTCGTAATTAAGGTACCAAATTATATGGGTGGTTTTGGCCACCGGGATAAAGTAAGCGGAATGGACATCTTAATCTACAGATGCAAGTACTCGTTCTACTATCACACGAAACGGAGGAAATGCTGTGACAGTTACTTTCAACGGAGTCATCCACTAATGCACATTACAATGCCACAATTTTTTAAGTGTAAAAATCATTCGCCTTGACCGGAATATTAACCGGGATCCCTCGCGGTCCGTACGATTGCTTCAGCCAGTTAAACTATCGAGGCATCCTGTTGCACTCCGAAAATTTCGGTGCAACCTAGTGATACGAGACGACAGGGTACAATTAGAAACAAGACGGTACAAGAAGTTGCTTTGGCTTTAACCTCGTGAACCGTGGCGCAACGCGCACGACTACGAATCCCTTTGACACTGTGTATTCGTATACGATATTTCGCCAGAACATCTTGTTCCTTTAAAGCCCCCAGAACTTCAGTGCGTAGGAGAATGATGCTTAGCTTAATTCGCTAAAGCACTCGGCTGGACATGGAGGGATCCGGGTTCAAATCGCCGGTCAAGGTGATTGATTTTAGCACTTTGGAATTTCTGAATTGAAATCCAGTTAACTTTTGGAATGCAGATTTTACCCCATATTCGCTTTATGAATCTAAGTTTTTTCCTGATTCTACTTTGCGTTTGTTCTGAATATACTTTCTCCATTTGGGTTCATGCGTGCGTGTGACTCCCATATGTTATTTTCTCCTGCAATATGATCTCCTTACTCTCACGACTTACTTGATTGGATTAAGAGTTGTTTCTCTTTAATAAACCCTTTATTAATTCGATTATAACTGTTTCCATTTGCATCCATGGCTAGTATAGGAACTATTTTTAGCTTCTAAATGAAAACAAACTCCAGAGTGGTGAGTTCCAGGAACGGCAATTTTGTATATTTCCAGGCTCTATGATTAAAAGTTACTTTTGGCGGATTTTTACCCGGAAATACGAGCAGCGAAATCGTATCAGGAAAAAAATCTGTGCAATGTTTCAAAATGTGTCAGAATTATTTCTAATGCATCTCCGCATGAGTTCCTATAAGGTCCTTTCTTAATTTTTTTTTGGGGATCCCGAATTCTGTTGTTTCACTCACTTGGTCCACTATTTTGATGTCTAACCCTCCGAGTTTATGGTGTGTAAGGGTGGACGGATTTCTTTTCTCAGAAATTCGTTTATGCACGCACGTGTGAGAGGCGATGCGATAATGATCTCCTCCCCGGGGCGTGCTTGTGTGGTGTGTCTTGGATTGATGAAGGCTTAGCGCGCCGCCCCTTTCATTCGGGTGCGCCGTGACGAAATTCTTCGCACGCCTGCGGAGGGAGTCACGCGGTGCCAAAGATGTTTCGGAGTCACGGCGGGACGGGCGGTGACGCTCGACGTGACAACGCCTCTCTCTATGTGCTCACGGCGAGATGACTCCCACTGCAGACGAGAGCGGCGGAGGACCTTCGTGGCACTTCCGTTTTACGACCCACGGACGTGCATTTTGTACGTGACTTCTTGGGAGCGATGGAGGAATGAAAATAACCTCTTGAGACCTTGGCCAGGGTCGTTTATCGGAAGGAATATTGCACATAAGAACGACCGAAAAGCTATTTGCCTTGTCATCAGTTGATATGAATGCATGTAACTCATTAGTATCCCGTCCGAGACATGAAAATAATTTAACACATTTATTCATTCCCACGATATCAATCGAAGTATTTTGTTTGTTACTCCTCAGTGTTATTTTAGTTCTCTATTGCCTGTTACCTTAAATCGAAAATTAATGTTTTTTTCACTCAAGGACACAGTCTAAAATTTTCCCATCCATTTGTTTTTTATGTAGTAGCACCACATTTTCAGAAATACGAGTGTGTTTTTTTTGCAAGGAAAAATACGTTTTCCGATTTAAACGGCTTACACTTTGGTAAAAATCATTTAATGTAAAATCAATCCCTTTAAATTAAGTGATTCTGAGAACACCATTTCCCATAGTTGTGATTAAAATTTTCATTCAGCGATATTTTTCCCACGAAATATAAGTGAAACATCTGAATATTCGTGAAAACTCTGAGCTCGGCGATCTGAATCATGGTGATGGATTTATGTAGGCATCTCGATCTGGTAAACACACCATTCCCCAACTTTCTGGGACGCAAGTAGGGTTGAATTGGGAATTTTCCAAATTTTGAAATTATGATGGATATCAGCGGTATTTGAGTTTGATGCGCATGCATAATGAGTTGAAATGTTTTCAATTCCAAAAGCTTAATAGGCACAACACGAAAACTCACTTCAAAGTTCCAAGTTGGTGGGTTCTGACCATATAAAAAATTCGCACCACCCTGCTCACTAGTTGTCTTATCTCGAGTTTGTTTTCATAATACAATCATCAAAGAATATTTGGGACATTTTTTCATTTCTTAAATCGCATCACATTTATGGGACGTCATATTCACTCAATTACCGAGAACTATAGATTCAACCATAGTATCCACCGCCGCATATCTCCAAGATGGATTGTAGGCTATAAGTATGATGCGCCTAATACGTGTGTGGATGAAATCTCGTAACTTCACCGACGCGGATTGATTGAGACACTAATAACTAATGGAAGTTGTCTACCAGTCTTTCGCGAATTCTGAGCGGACTTAACTTTGCTTAACGATGGGTGTGTTTTTGGGTATGTAAATTAAAATTTAGTTTTTGAGGATCACAATTACGTTATGTGGTATTTATCTTTGGCTCTGGCACAATCTTATAATAAAATATAGAGTAAGATTTATTGTGATATGAATATTTCTTACATAAGGTCATATTTAAAGACTTAGATTCTCATTGTCACACGTTCCTTTCAATTTATATGAGTAGGAAATGGTAGAGGAGGCAAGGGAAGGGCTATAGGTGGCGGTGAATCCATTTTGAAAGGAAGAGGAAGACTAATTTAAACTTTGAATTTTGAGGGCAAAAACTAGAGCAGATGGAAGAGTTTATCTATTTTGTAAGTGTCTGAGACCAATATGTTCAAAGTTGTAGGGACGTAAGAAGAAAAAATGCTTTCAAGGGAACAAGTTTTCACAATTATGAGGGAATTGATGACGGGGATGCTAATTATGGGTGTCAAGAAAAGATTGGTTCAAACTTTGATAAAGAGCTGTGGAATGTGGGTTTGGAAAAGAATGGAAAAAGAGAAATGGATAGAAAGGAAAACGAACGAGGAAATGGAAGGGTAGGAGAGAGCATTGTTGGAATAAATTCGAAGGAAACAGGAAAGATTTAGATTTAGAAACAGCATTTAAATTAGAGCTGGATCGTTGAAGAATGTGGTAATTGGGAGAGTTTTAGGCAGATGAGGAAGGGGTGGGAAAATAATAAGCATGCTGGACGAAGTAGAGTATACGGAACTGAAGAAGGGTTTACCATATTGTCGGGTGACAAATTGCGTCTTGTTAGGCAAAGTTAAAAATGTAGCGACGTAGTATTTGTGTCCATCGAAAACCTAACCTAAATCCAAAGCTAGACAACAAAATAAGTTTCCACAAATTATACCTCAGGAAAATAATAATATTAATTTTTATTACCGAGTGTAAAAGCTTGGCCGAAGTTACCAAATGCATATGACGGTTACGCAGTTAACTTATCTTGTCATTATTGATGAAATTGGGACATCTGGCCATCATACTTTTGGTGAAGCCGTAATTCAATATTTATTACTCGGAGAAAAAATACATGTCTGAAAAACTGAAAAGGTGTTATATTCGTTCCCAAATTCAGATATTTGAATAGTGATATTTTATCAACGTAGCTAAGCAAATGGGATACTATACGAATGGTGTAGCTCCAGGAGTGATATAGGGTTATTGTACCAGATTAATGACCAAATAAATGGCACTTATCCATTAGTTATAAAGTCATCATCGGCCAGTTTTCAATGTACTATCGTATATCATTTTCGGATGATGATGAAGCACATCGATACCTATTAGGTGATGCATTTTTAACTAGTGGTATATTGCAACTATTTGGCCATTAATACATAGTTACTATAGGTATTCTACAGATATCTGATCACATCAAAAACTACATTAATGAACTCTCTTGGTTAAAACTTAGTGGCAGGCGTGAACTTCATACAACCTCTTTACTTTATCAACTTCTTAACACAAATACTCCTCACTACGTGTTTGAATATTTCAAAATAATAAGACCCAGTGTTTGTGACTTGCAACGGTCAATTTGCACTGCAAATACCGGAGTGGGAGAGTGTGTGCAGTTTTGTTATCCTTATTCTTTGCACCCTCCCCCGTGTCCCCTAACTAGTGCCCCTAAGAGTACGGCTTTGGGTAATTTGTATTTATTGCAAGACCCAGTTCATTAAACAAATACACGAGGGAATAAAGATGTGATTATACCACAGTATCGAAAGGTCATCTACGATATATCATTCTCTGTCAATGTTTGCCGCGAGTGAAACAAACTCTGTCCAGCCTTGAGGGAAGCTCCTTCAATTGCATCATTTAAAATAAACTTACATAAGACTCTCCTAAAACCACAGCAGAATTGCGAGTAAAACACTTCAGGAGCCCACGGTCATATATTATTCACACAACTATTATCCACTTCACATGTTAATCTTACTGTTAAAATCTCACTTCCAGCAATGAGTTACAGTTATTTTTTAAAGATTTAATCTAATTAATTTTTTTAGATTTAAAAACTTAATGGTACTGTAGAAATATTTTTCTTAAATCTTTCATTTGTATTCGAAATCAGGAATTTTATTTTAATTAACTTTTCTCTACATTTACGTATATGTTATATAAGTTCTTTTTATCTTTTCTTACTTTTCATGCTTTTATTTATATTTATTCATTCATTTATAATTTTTTTCAATTTCGTCAATTATAACATAACCATGTAGGTATAACATAACATCTGTAGGTATAAGCCGATATTTCACACTCCTTCATGTGTGGGTGTTTACCTGCAATGAGTTTTTTCGTCAAGGATAAAGGCTTTATTCCTTGCGTTTTTCCCACTATTTTGTATTTCTTTCTACACCCTTTGCACTCGTATGTATTCATTGTAAATCAATTTTCGTTGTTTAGAATGTTGGGCAAGCGAGGTAAGGGTAGGAACAGGATAGGGATGTTGGGCGGGATGAAGGGAGGAAAGAAGTACACCGAGATGAAGAGGGACCTGATATAGATTAGTTTGCTAGGTGGGGAGTCACAAAATGTTTATTTGATAGTTGTGTCCATCCAAAAACCTACCTTAAATGGTAGATTACCTAAAAAAAGCTCATTTTCATATTATTAATTAGCGCTCGAATGTAATTACATCCTCATTGAATGTATCTGACGAATGGTTAGATGGAAGAAGGGACTGTCAAAGCCACAATATCACTCGGATAAATCAAATTTTTATTATTATCAAAAAAGGGGTACTATATGCCAAAATGGCATACGCCTGGCCACCTTAATCCCTCTTTCCCCGCATTCCTCCATTTGGTTGGGCACCCGGTCTGCCCGTGAGAGAAAACCGAATCACCATCGACGGACTCTCAAGCACGTTGTCTGCAGCATGACTTCGGCAATCTCTAGCTTCGCCGCCACGAAACATCCGATGCGATCTTCGACGTCCTCTTTGCATGCCAACGCACATGCGGCCCACGGATTCGGCAGAAGCGCCACCCAACTACACCCATCTTGGTTTTCTTCCTCGCTTGAGAATTCACAAATGCTCTATCAATAAACATGAGGGGACTGTGGCAATAAAAGGCAAATGCCATTTATTGAAGGGAAGAGCAAAACGATTTGTGAAACGTAGGCACAGCGAAAGCATGTTCAAAAAGAGTCATTGCCAAATATAATGTTTTTAGATACTTGTTAGCTTTTAAAATGCATTCAAGTTTGTTTAATGAAAAGAGTAAAGCCCATAGAACTAAGCGCTTTACTGGTAAAAAGTTATCATGTGGCTGGTATTTTTATTTAAGCTATTACTTTAGTTGGAAACTGAAATGGGAATGGTTGAAGTTTTCATAAGAGAGCAGAAAAGACATTCATCTCTGTCCAAAAACCTTATGAATCAGTTAATAATTTGATACAGAATTTTTTGTTGAAAAACCAGTATCAATAAATAAATAAATGTATAATTTATAAAGTAAAAATAGCTTTAGATTCAGTTGCGTTGTCTTGAAAATATTTCAACTACCATTTATTGCAATAATATGGATATATTATGCCCATGTGCGACACACGCAATGACACTGTTAACATAATGCCCTGACGGTTGCCAATACAATCACTGACGTTGCTGTGTTACTTCACTACCATTCGGTGGAAAATCTTCATATCTGAGAAATCTGACTTTTCAGATCAGTATGAGAAGTGACGGAAATCTTGGCAGTCAATCGGTGAAATTCCTGCGAAATCAATCGCAGTTAAGAAAATCCCGAATGACTATAAACCAGGCGTCTCCCTCAAACGAAATGGTACCACGCCCAGCGCGTGCTCAAGTGCTGGATGAGGACGATATTGCGAGACGAATAAAAAAATCGCATTGATCATGGATCCCACGCCCATTTTGGCACCCGCGGTATGCTGGCATTTAGATCTACATCTATAGAATTAACTTCAATCCTCCGCAAGGACATGTGGTGCGAGGTAGTGGTTGGGCTCCAGATATACATACGTATGCACGTCTATCACATCATAAGTGTATTTGAATATACATATGCATTAGATCGTATATTAAAACGCTTATAGATATGCACACTCACTCATATGCATCATGCAATAATTTCATAAATAATCAGTGATGACAGGGACGTAGATTAAGGATGTCAAGAAAAGACTCGTAAAAACTTTGATATGGATCGTTGCCATGTACGGCGCGGAAACGTGGTCACTGAAGCAGGGGGATAGACGTAGATTGGAGGCTTTTGAAATGTGGTTGTGGAGAGGGATGGAGAAGGTGAAATGGACCGAAAGAAAAACAAATGAGTAAGTAGTCGGGATGGTGGGCGAGGAGTGGGGTTTGTTGGGAGATATCCTATTGGGGTAGGAAAAATGGATAAAAGGGGTATTGAGCGGCAGTAGGATGTTGAAGACTGTAGTAGAGGGGAGATTGTTAGATAAACGAGGAAAGGGCAGGAACAAGATAGGGATGTTGGATGGGATGAAGGAAGTACGCAGAGATGAAGAGGGACCTGATTTAGCGTAGGTTGCTGGATTAAGTTTTGTTAGGAGTCTCAAAATATTTATTCGGTAGTTGTGTCCATCCAAAAACGTACCTTAACCGGTAGATTACCTTATGATCCGATATTCCTCATTAAGTTAATATATTCGGGTCCTTCGGTACGATTTTATCATGACTGCGTATCATGCGAGGGGATATCGAGTACTTTGATATGTCTGTGACGGTGTTCTATCTGTTGTTATTTATCCCGGTGGTCGAATATGTTAATATAATTTGGTATCATTATAATTCCCTCTGTGTCGCCAGAAAACTCAGTTATCCTTTTTGCCTTTTTAAAATTATACTATTTAAAAAAATCTACGTTATGGAAGAAGGGTTTTTAATGAAAATCGAATAAGATAACGATGAAATTCTGGATATTTTTTGAAATCGTCGTCACGCGAGAGCGAACGTGGAACTCACAAACTGACAAATTCGTGTCTTTGCTTAACATTGATTAAATTGTCTCGTGAGTCGACGCGGCCGTCCTCCCCTCCCAGCACTATCCGCTTCGCCCCTCCCCGACGACCGCTTCGCCCTTCGACAGTCAGCTGTCGGCATGAGAGGTCCACCGCGGAATCTTCCATCGAGGAGCACGCCTCGTCCTCCGTCCCCTTCCTAGAGAGGATTCAAGCAAAGGACAATTCTCTTCCCTCTTCTTTTCATTCCCTCCTAACGAACGACGCGAGCGAGGCAAAGATGCCGCCACGCGGACGGAGGTGGTGCCCTCAGAGGCGATCCCATCGCACACCGCGCGCTCCGAAAGGGGCGAATTCACTCAATTATTCATGTCCTCCTTTCTTTATTCGCATCCACGATTCAACTCCAGGTTTCGCTCATTCGTTTATTATTCATGGAGCCTTAATGAAAGCATTCACAAGCCATTGAACCAGACAGATGTTTATTTCTTTCCCTGTTCAAAACGAAATTTCATTCAGCACGATCCATCGAAAGCTGTTAAGGGACTTTTTTTTTCTTTGACTCGGTAATCAAGTTTTAAACAATATGTGAAGGTAAAGTTACTTTCGGAAAATTTTGCGAGAGTTTCTTTTCTTCTCTGCTATTGTGTGGGGTTTTGGGTACGAATCATTCGTCTGAGGTAAATTGAGATGTGTTAAAAAATCAAACTTTGTGCCTGCATTGCCAGCAGCTCTGATTAAGACGTACGACATTATCTGAATTTTGAGGAGGAAGAAGGAATGTTACGTTGTCATTGTATTGCATAGCAATTTTCCTAGGGCAAAAGTATATCCATAAGGATTGAGCCATGCAATATAATTGCCAAAGAGATTTTAAGTCATTTTATCTCTTTATCGTATAAAAATTACAGAATAAAGGTTTACATTATCTTATCCTAGGATTATTAAGCTTTTTTTAACTAAAAAAACGAGTCCCCAAAGATGCTATTAAAAATATTAGCGAAGCAAAATATTTCCTCAGAATTATGCAAATGAGAGAACATCTAAAAACCCAGTATGTTAAGGTTATTCAACCAATCGTGAACAATTCCCACATAAGCAGCTAAACAATGAACATGTAAAGGCTTCAGAGCAACTTGACGCAAGCAAATAAATCTAAGCATAACACCACAAGCCCTTATTAAACCAGCAAAATAAAAGTTAAATGATACTACTAAAAAGTAAATCAGAGAAAAAATAAGTAACAACTCATATTCCCCCGACTTGAGTAGAAAGAAAACCATAAAACCAGCAATAGGAGACTCAAACCGAATTAAGGAAGAATTAAAGATACGGGACCATAAACTCAAATTCAAATGAAATTGGAAGGAGGAAAAAATAAATATTCAAAGTATTAGCAACATAATGTGCTTTAAAAATGGTCATAAGCAGAGGAAGCAAATAGGTCATAAAAAAAATTAACAGACCTGACTCTGTACACGCTCAGTTTGCTATTCCTAACTTATTACAAGAAAATTGTAGAAATGAAATTTAAAACTTTTAACAATAGGAAAGTTATGTACCAAAAACATTTATAAAATACGTATTTAGGAATAAAATCAAAGTGAAGAGTAAACAGAATATAGGATCTGATTAAATTAACAAGAAATAAGAATAATGCAACCATTTCAGAGAGTAAAAATCATTCGCCTTGACCGGGATAAAACTGAAGTTTTACATGGCTGGGTTATTGCTGAATTTTGTAAAAATATGATGACATTTAAACATTGCAGGGAAAATATTGAAATAATGTAAAATGTAAACCATTTTTGGAGAATCTAATTCTTTTTTTGTGAATTGAAATGATGAAAAATAATGTTTTTTACTCTCTGAAATGGTTGCATTATAATGCACACATAGCGGGTGACTCCGTTAAAGTTACTATTACAGTTTCTTGAAATGAGAAGAAATAAGAAGTTAACACGATATTTTTATGTTACAATCTGTCTTCATTTTGAGATCTTCCAAAGTTGGGGTAATTCTAGGGAATAAAACATCATCAAAGGGAAATGTTTAAAAATTACTTTGTAATTGATTGAGGCATTATAATATTTTGAAATTTGTAAACATGACAGCTCTTCATTAGAAATTATGTGTTTCGTAACAGAACTCAACCTTTCTCATATTTTTTGGGAAATTGTTCCTAAAATATTGAGGCATGGAACAATGTATTCTGACAATTTATGTTTGCCATAATTTTACAATTTACTTAGTCCTTAATTATTATTTACAGTTTACATAGTATTCTGTAAGCCACCGCCAGGGTGTGCGGCAAAGGGGTGATTACACAACGTACTACTTTTGACAGAAAATACTATTCCTCCTAGCGCCGCGCTAGGACGTTATTCTAATTCCTAATAATTCGTGAGAAAAATTATATCCTAAATACATCTATTCTACACTTAATCCCTCTCATTTACTTTACATGCTCTCTCCTACCGTGGTACTATGGGACTAAATACATATTTTCAACTTAATCGGTTAAGAGACATCCTTCCAATTTAGGCAAGAGATTTAATCTGTAATTTAACTTGGGCTCGCTGAGTGCTTTCCCAACCTAGGCCCTCCATTGCGAATAAACGGGCGATATTTCTTTTCATATTAGCATTGTTCAGAGAACATTATTAATTTAAATATATTCGATACATAATATCGTATTAGGAATATATTTTTCAACTCAGTTACCTGAGATTAATGTTTAAAAAGATTGTTTTTTCTTGATTAGATGCGTAGGATCAGGATCGCAGTTGGGTGCAAATATTTCAAAAAAGGCATATCGATCAAACATTGTCCACAGTAGTTACAAGACACTCTCGTATGTTGATGAAGTATTCAAAATGATTGCAAGTGAATGACTATTATGGAAAAAGTCAAACTAATCAGTGGATACTGCTGAATTATACATAGAGTAGGTCTTCCTAAAAAATGTTAAGCATTTCAGTTAACTTTCCATTAAAACAATAATTGACGAGGATGATTTCAATCTGCACTACTTCTCTCGATCGTATGTTTATCCTCTCTTTCAAGAAAAAAACACGTACTGTGACGGAGAGTATTGAGAATGAGAAATACTATTCTTTCGAGCAGACGAGGAGATAAATGGAGGTGGTGAGGGAAAATACGATGTACACAAATGGGATTGAAGTTGCCTTGGACCCGAAGGCATGGCTGAAAGAGGAGGGAAATTATCCTACGCTCGAACATCTGAGATCGCCAGTGACACGAGACACTCCGGCTGATTTGCCCCTAAGTGGTTTTCTAACGAAGGACCGAGAGATTCTCCGGGAAAATAAATAGCATTATTTTGACCCGGCCAGGGCATCAACGAAGTTTTCCACTGAAGGAAAAACACAGCACAATGTGGGCTTGTTGGCTCGGAGGCGGATTGAAACTTAACAATGATAGACGTCTGTTTGCTGCGGTCCTCCGCTACACACAATGATTCATGAAACCTTTGACCACTGCGTCTCCGCGTATATAATGCATTGGAACTGTGACAAGTGAAAAACGATGGACGTAATTTATTGACAAGTTGTTATTCATGTCGTGCGCGAGCTTCATTGTGTTCAAAAGGGTCTTGACAACTTATCCGAAACCATTCAAACACGTCGAATGCCGAGAAAATATTTCAACGCTAAGAAAGGACAGATAACATAGTATCCCGTTTTCGTCTCGTGGAAAAGCATTGCCTTTCTGTTAGTTCAACTCTATTTTGAACGTAAGTTTGTTTCGTGAATTTAATTCCTCTAGTTGTAAACCTTCAAGACCGTTTAGGTAGTAAGAGAATTATTTCGTCTGAGTGGATGAGATATTTAAGTTTAAAAATCGTTCCGCTGATGCGTGTTGTAAGAGTATTTCGAGGGTATGATAAAATACCAATTTATTCCTCGATCGAAATGGATGTCTTTAATGCAGCAGTGGCGTAGACGACAGAATTACGCTAATTGGTATCAATGATTTGCTTACATTTCATCGCTTACCTGTTGGAACGGGCGCTCCTGTCGCGTGATATTTACCCAGGTGTGGTGCACTGCAGGCGTTGTCCATACACGGTCTTTCCCGTGTCGCCATTAACTTTTATGACATCGCTTACACTGACTCACAAAATCCTTGATGCCATGTTTTCATTGCACGGTGTTTACTTTCTCCGGCGTGACAAGATTCAGAGAGAAGTTTCGCAGATGTGGCTGAGTTTCAACAATGATTTATCTTTTATTTCCATCGCTCCAGTCCACTTCGGTTAAATAAAACAGCAGATGTATTGAAATAGCTTGTTATAATTTGATTTTTACTATTGGGATTAGCAGCCCTTATAAAGATAATACATTTTTAGAGGGCTTTGGTTTAAAGTTGAACTTGAAGCATTTGATTTCATCATAGTTTTTATTTTAATCATTTGACTATTTAACTATTTAATCATCATTTAACTGTTAATTGTTTGACTTGATGTAATAAGAGCACAAGGGGTTTTCCATAAACCCATGGCAAAAAATAAATATATTTTGTGACGCGTTGGTTTTTAGTATTTTGTGTTTACTTTTAGCACCCTACAAGCCTCCGCTAGGTAGTGTGGCAGGGGGAAAATACACACCACACTAATTTCACCCGAAAATTTTTACCCCTACTATTTTAGTCGGACTATTTTATTTTGATCCAATATCGTTCGTGAAAAAATGACATCTTAAATCTTTCTTTTCTGTTCTAGATTTAATCTTTCTCATTTTATTGACATGATCTCTACTACCGTACGATGGGGGTATAAATACATTTTCAACCTTACTGAAAAAGGAGACTCCCTTCCAATTTATGCAAGAGCTTCAATGTGTACTTTAACATTCGCTCCATGAGTGATTCCCACTCTAGCTTCTCTAATATTTTAGATACGCTAAAAAGTTTATTATAACAACGTTTTACAAATATAGCTCCTCTACGCTGCACGCGATTCAATTCGGGAATCAATCCAACTTCGTGAGGATCCCATATACTTGCAGCATATTCTAAATTAGTTATAATTAACGACAAATAAAATTTCTCTTTGACCATTTCATCACATTTACCAAGTACTCTTCTAATAAATCCTATTTTTTGCTACCATGTCCACATATTCCCCATTAGTGTTTCACCCAGGAGAGATCGTGAGTGAGGGTAACGCCTAAATATTTAATCGAGTCTAAACATTCTACTCCAGTGTTCCCGATGCAGTAAGTGTTTGGGAAGGAATTGTTCTTTTTTCAAAAATTCATCACTACGCACTTTTTAAGGTTTAATTCCAATTTCCAAGTGTCGCACCAGGTTTGTGTAGCATTTAAGATAATTTAGTAAATATGATACGTGTAGTACCATAAGGTTGAGCATAAAATGTGTACATGAACAAGGCTAATGGATGAGGTGTGTGGGGTAATGTAATGGTGCGTCAACAAGAAGAAACATGATATATTTTCAGTAAAAAATTTGGAAAATAATAACACATCACTAACTTCCTTCGTTTTAACCGAACTCAAAACTCAGTTGCTCCCCATGAACAATCACCAAAGTGTGACAGCATCTTGTTTATTGAAAATAATTTTTTGAACGGTTTATCTTGCTTCAGTAATGATTTCAATTTTTGAGATGCTTTCGAGCAAGTATATTTTAATATGCGACGGACAGCCGCACGTGACGATGCATTACTCAGCCGTGTGTTATATCTTCGTCACGAAAGAAAACGCGCACGAGGTGCTTGGGCGACAGATCCCCGGCAAAAAAGCCATGAAAGCGAGTTCTTAATGTATTTTATGACGCCATCAAGCATCCAAGACCATTTTAAGACCAAAACGGCAAGTCGTTAGTTTGGAAAACCGTAAATCCAATTCATAGAGGTCACGATAACTATGTGGTGGATGGAAAGCAGAAACATGAGGATACGCATTAGTTACCACCTCTGTGTCACATGTTCCATGCTAGACTTAATTAGTCATTAATCATTGCGGGTGAAAAGGAAACCCGTTTTGGATTCGAGGTTAAATCTTGGTTGAATTTGCGCGCACTTCCTTCCTTGCGCTCAAAGATCTGCGACCATAACTTTGAGCGCTCAAGTTCCCTCACTGAAAACGGTCACGGATAGATTGGTCACAGATAGTACATCTCATTGGTATCCTGCAAGTCAAACCTAGGACGTGTGTCAAGGGGTTGATTCCATCCCAAGTGAAGCGACATAAAAGTTAAATGTTGCCTAAATTTTAGTAAACTATATAAATTTAAAATGATTTAAATAATGGAAAAAATTTTCACAACAGCTATATTAACGTCATTTAAGTGTAAAAAGTTTGTTTTCACATGCCAAACGAGATGCTTGTGAGTAGGTGGGCAAGGAAGGAAGTGTTAGATCAAATAATGTATTTGTTTGAGTACCCCGCAAGCCACCGCTAGGGTGTATGGAATGGGGTGAATGCATACCACACTAATTTTGACCCGAATATTATCCTACCGCGGTGGGACAATGTTACTCTGATCCCTTATCGTTCGTGGAAAAAATGGCATCTTAAATCCATCTCTTGATCTCTCTAATTTTATTGAAATTATCTCTCCTACCGTAGTACGATGTATTACAAATGAATGGACACGAAAAGATTTAATATTGCCCTCGAACACATTGGATGGTATATCTCAACTAAACTTTTTCTAAATACTGTTTCATCACTAATGGGTCGCAGAGAAAAGCAATCATTCTATTCTAGACATGCCATCATGTTTTAATTCTACGTTGAACAATTGTATGGTCACGAAATTGGATTCTAACGCTCATACTCAATTAAACTATGATAAATTATCGAAATTACGAAAATTGAGCAAATTTGACATATTTAATTTTTTATTTTCTTACCAACAAAAATTAATAGCCTTCCATTTATTTATTTCTAAGTAGGCCATGTGTAATTAATTGTGTCAAATATTCTTTTATATCTAACACCCCAAGTACTTTCCTCCTACCTACCAGGATATGTATACGGGCAACTTCAAAAATGTTTGGCACCCCTAGTCTAGGTGTACATCTATAAGGTACCATGCACCTCTTGGGTGATTGGTAGTGGTTTCCTCCACAACAGTCATGGAAAATCGAAGTTAAATATGGATTAATTGTAAGTTACCAATAAATATGTTAAACAATTGAAATGCATTATTTTCACAGAGCCTGTAGGTTATAACGTATTTAGTTGTAAGACACTTCTCTATTTATGCAAGATGAACTGATGGTAAGAAGAAGAGCGATGCAATTAAAGGCTAGGCAAGAGTGGTAGCTCATTGGTAAAAAAAATGATTTGGCAAGTGTAAATTCTTTGAGCAAAATATTTTGCTCATGCAAACCAAGGATTAATAAGTCTGTCTGCATTTATCCATAACGAAGTTTTGATACTAGAGATAAATACGTCTGGAAAGATACGAGCTTATTTTAAAAAAGATATTTTTTCATTTTACATATTAAGTTTAACGAAAATAGTCATCTCATACGTCGTTCGGTTAAGATCCCTCATTTTTCATGGAATGGAGATCACGAGTTCTAAAATTAGCGAAAATCAATTAAATACATTCATTGAAAGCAAACTCTTTGCAATTTTAAGTACTCATGTTCCAGAAAACGCTCAATGAACTACTTCTACACATATTATTATTACCATCACATATTATTATGAGTATTGAGTATACATTGCATGTAAACTCAATAAACATCAAGCCTCCACAAGGACATGTGGCGGGGGTGATATAGCACAAGCCGTACACGAACAACATTAGTTCACACATAGACCTTAATGTATTTCAGCTCTCACTCATGCATACCTATGGAATTTTGAAACAATTGACTAAATTATTAAACGTTTCTTCTCGTATGAATAAATATTAGGGTTTGGATTCAGTCCCGTAGTAATTGCGCATCTTGCCAGGGAAGAATGAATACCTAAATTTGTTGCTACGGTGTCAATTTCTTACATCCTATCGGTTTAAGACTCATACTTACTGTATGAGACTGAATTAAGTTGATAAAAATGATTTAGATCATTTTTAATGGATACTACAACTAAAGCTAGTGTTGGCAGTTGCGATTGGTGCCGTGACGAGTGACTCAGGGACTAAATGTACACATCCACAAGACTTATTACCATGCCGAAAGACATCAACCTATACTCTTCTTGTACGTTTAAAATTAGATTCCGTTTATTGTTCCCTTCACGGTGCTCCAACGCAGTTACTTCGTGCTGCATCATAACCTTCATCATCCAAGCTACGTATTAAATAAACATGCCAACTTTCACGGTCTTAATGGAAATTGATCCTACCAGCTAAATGTGCTGACGCTTGACGATGACTTTTAAGCATCTTATTCGATGAATGTTGTCTCATTGATTATTCAGTATCTCCCGGCCTTCTATCTTGCTACTATCTGTCTACATAGTGCCCTGAAAGTCTCCGCTAGTGTGTGGCAGGGGGTGACTCCAAACAAGTCATGCAACATCGAAAATTTAGTTATCTTTAATAATTAGCTGCGAATATATTATTATAAATTATTAACTTTACATTGATAAATATTTGTATGATGTTAATCATCCCGGTTGCAATATATAGTAGGATATATAAATTGATTCACCCATGCCATAATGTACAGTATCATGTCTTACCTTTATGCACGAGTTCTGTTCAAAAAGTATCGTGAATTTAGAATTTCCGCGGGTTACGTATATTTGATTTTCCATTTTTTGTGGCGTTATGTTGGTACTTATGTCTCTCACTTATCCTAAAAAGTTCGGTCATTTTGAATGTTCAGTTAATTGTTGACAGCTGTTTTGCCTGGACGTGTTTTGACTTGTCTTCGATTTTTGCCTGTTCCAAAAAAATGGATCAAAGAATCCGTTTCAAATTTTGTGTGAAAAACGAAATTAAGTGCGCGGACGCATTCTGAATGTTGACTGTGACATACGGAGAAGCTACCTTGGACCGACGCAACGTTTATCGGTGGTACAAAATTTTCTCAGAGGTCCGAGAAGATGTGAACGACGAAGAGCGTGCCAGACGCCCGAGCACGTGAACAAGGGACGAAAACATTGATGAAGTGAAGAAAATAGTATTGTCCAATCATCGAATCACCGGAAGAGAAGTTGCTGAGGACCTAAACATATCGATAGGTTCGTGCCATTCGATTTTTACCGATGATTTGGGCATGACACGGGTCGCGGCGAAATTCGTACCAAAATTGTTCAGTATCCACAAAAAACAGCAACACATTAACATTGATAATGAGGTGTTGGACTCTATCCGCGACGACCCAAATTGGCTCCAGAGGGTCATAACTGGTGACGAATCATGGGTTTATGGGTTATGACGCGGAAGCTAAAGCCCAACCATCTCAATGGAAGCTTCAGCACGAGCCAAGACCGAAAAAAGCGCACGCATGTATGGTACCTTGCAAATCACCGGTGGGGTGTTTCATAGTATTTCATAGTTTCATTCAGCAGCAAACAGACATTATCAATAATTAATTTTTTCTTAATTTTTGATCGACAGTAAATATTTCAAATAAGGGAGATAATGACAGTTAACATTTAACTTAAGAAATTAATATTATCTTTGCTTTCTACAGAAATAAACTTTATTTGTCGACTAGTTTCGTTTACACTGTAACATCCTCAGGACTAGTGTGATAGTCGAAGGATGTTACAGTGTAAACGAAACTAGTCGACAAATAAAGTTTATTTCTGTAGAAAACAAAGATAATATTAATTTCTTAAGTTAAACATGGAATTCTACAAAGTTAAGGTCTCAACCATTCGGTGCACAGTTAACATTCATCAACTTTCCTTCGACTTGTGCATATCTTCACGCTTTCCAATGTCTAGTCAACCGTCAAGAAAGAGTCATGAAACACAGCAGAAGCAAAACTCTCTTCCTCACGAGAAAAGGAAGCGGTGAATGGTTTGTTGGCGAAAGATGGAGCGTGTGACCATTTTCTCGTTCGAAGGTTTGCTGAGTTAATATTTGAGGGAAAGGAGTGATCTTGCGTCGTGCCCAGTTTGTGAGTCACGCCGCGTCGAGTCAAGCCGTGTGAGCACTTATCTTCGATTTGTGAATTAAAGAGTCCCTGTTGACGAACTCATTAAAGTTGATCGCCGCTGCTCCTTCATTCATCACGGAGAGCACAAGGATGCGTGCGTCCACGCCCCACTCGCAAGGTGCGATAATTGAAGGCGGCTTCTCTCCTCCGCAGTCAGTCTTGTCGATGGCATGTTTTCCCCTCCGAGTCCGGTGACTGTAAATTCGTAGTGCATTAAAACGGAACCCACTTACCTGCTAAATGGGACGGCGATGATTTGCGTTTATAGACAAAACAACCATGAGTTATTATTCCTCAGAATTTTCTCGCATGGAATGAATTGGTACAATAACTCTCTCTGAGCGTAACTGTCCTTGAAATTTATTTCAATCCAAGATTTTTGTCTATATATTTGGACTATGAAATGAATTACCCGAATGTATTGACATTAATAAATCACGTCATCGATCAAGTTAAGATTTACTCATTCGGGATCCATAAATTTTTCAAGTTCTAAGACTGTGGGAGATGTCGCAACAGTAATTTTTTACGGGGTCATCCGCTAAATGTGCGTTAAAATGCTACAATATCAAAGTGTAAAAATCATTCGTGTCGTCCCGGTCAAGATGAATGAATTGTACACCGTGAAATGGTTGCATTATGTTACCATAAATTTTTATCTTCGTTGGTGAACAAAATTTCGGCAGGCATCTCCAAAATTTTCCTATTCAACTGTATTTTTTTTTAACCCGCCAGGCCTTTCAAAATTCTTTCGATTTATTCATATTTGGATACATTTTCCAATGATATACCATTGGTACTTTTAGTTACTTTGCGAAACCTCACCCTTGAAAAGAACTCGGAATTCCATTCAGGTTCTTTAATGGGTTGAAATCTTTCTCAAAATATCCTTCTTTATACTTTTCAGGTAAGCCATGGGATTCATGCTTTCAACCCAAAAGTGCCGTGCACGGAATGAGTGAGTTAATTACGAAATAATTTATCTATATAATTTAAGGCTATGTGAGTAATATGCACATGTGCAATAACAATTCATCAATATATTCCAATATTTTGGGAATTTTGACTGAGAGAAGAAACCTATTTAATTTTATTTTGTAAACACCATGTCCACCTCTTCAATGCTTTTTGTACGTGTGTAGGTGTTAACAGTAAAAAATTAGTTCATCTAAGTAATTCCAAGGTAAGAAATGATCCTCATTAGTGCTTCATAGCTAATGTTCGATTTTCAGGTTCAGTGGATTCTCAAAAAGATAAATCAAAATTAAATTAAAGCTGAAGAATCGACTATTATCAGAACCTGTCAGCTAACAAATACGAATAGGGTAATATTAAATCTCATTGAAAAATATTAAATTTAGTTTTAAAATCAAAGATCTCATTTCTTACCAGACTTATTACGTACTTATTACTATACTTTTTACCTACCTTATTTCGCATTACATGGATTCAAACCGTTAATGCGAGGAAAATGCGTTGCATCCGTATTCACCAACCCAAACCCAGAACTTTCGTGGAGATGACAATTATTTAAGTTTTTTTTAAATAATAGCAATCGATCAAATTGTCCAGGTACGCAGATTTCATCGCCACAAGAAGTTGAAGCCAAATAGCATCAGACGATGATGATGATCAAAGGGGTGCGGACGCAGCTAGAACTGGCTACTCGAACTAGCGGATGGGGAGGAGGACGAGAGGCGCGTCCGCGGCAATGAGATTTACAGGCAGGCGGGGATGGGGAGCGACGCGCCTCTCTTCGTCATCCCCCCCTCCCCCTAGGATTTCAATCTCTTGAGTCAAGAGGCCGAGAGGAGTGGGGTAGTTGAGGTGGGCCCAACGACCCTCACCTCACGAGGCAAACGAAGAAGGCAAGCAAATGATGTCATTTGGGACACGTGAGAACTAGTAACAATTCCTTCAGATCTCTCTCTCATTGCGAGGAGCTCGCCATTGGCCCGACGTCCTATCTATTTACTATGTCTCCCCGGAGAGGCTCTGTGCACCCGACCTGCCAGAAATATTTGCACATGTTAGAGATATCACCAATATCATCAGTATTATAAAAAGTTCTCATGATAAACTTGGTAGCTTATCTAGATTGTTAGGGGAATTAGGTTGGGAGTCACTCACCGAGCAAAGGTTAAGTTACAGAATAAATCCCTTGCATAAATGTAGCAATGATGCATGTATGAGTGATGATGATGGTTGTATGGTGAAACTGTATTATTAGCCCCATCATACTACGGTGGTAGGGATCGCGTCAATAAAAATAATGAGATCAAGTGTAGTACAGATAGATTTAAGATGTAACTTTTCCCACGCACGATAAGTTATTATAAAAACTCTTAAGTGCAAACGTGCAAGGGGGATAGTGTAACGTAATATTCTTTTTTTATTCGGAAATACCTAAATAAAACAGTTTCTGGCGTAACTTGGTGGAAAATCTTCATACTGAGTTTCAATAATCAAACCACTTTACTAATGATATTTTACCTGATGATGTTATGCTATAACGAAACATGGGTTGTAAAAATTAAAAAGTTTATGTGGAAAAGTAAAGTGGTTTGATTATTAAAAGTCGGAAATACCTAGTTTATTGTTCTTTCTGTTTTTCTAATTGATCTTCTCTCATGCGTAGAGAAGTATGTCTCTCTTAGATGCCGTAGTACGGGCACCTAGAGTTTTCATGATCTACATTATTTGAGTTATTTTACATATATATTTCAACTAAAATTGAGAAAAACTTAATTTTTGATGCTTCATATCTGATCCCCAATCATTGACACACAATTTAGCGGTGAGTTACGGAGTAGTATGCAGATGTTGTACTCCATTCCGAATATGTACATGTACTATATTAATATATTACGTGTATTAAATACGTTCGTATTTAATACCCGTAATTATACGTATTCCGAGTACGTACTTGTATTGACCTATTCCACCCACTCTAAACCCTTTCACTTCTATAAAGTTAACTGCCTTGGACACGCCTTAGTAAGTCTTCCGCCCAGCATCCCCCTTTATTCGTCCTCTCTTTCGGTTTTTTTCCATCCAATCATGTTCTTAAGACACTCATTATGATTCCAATGCTACCCAACCCATTTGGTTCTTTCTTTCCTTTCACACTGTCTAATTACTCTCTACTCCGCTGTATATTACTTTATCTTTTGTTATTTTTGTAAATTTGATGTTCAGCATCCGTATCCAGGACCACGTCTTGAAGGTTAACCCATGCGTTCTTCCCTGAACAGGTTCTGAATCTATCAGTTCCGACTCTTTGCATGGCTCAAAGAGTCGGGTCAATTTTACGCCGTCTAAATTAGATCTTCTTGAAAAAATGGCGGGGTTGAGGTGTGTGATTCAACCCTGAGGCTTGATTCTGTTTTTTTAACTGGCTATTAATGAATTATTACCAATGTTAAGCCAGTAAACAGCGCCATACCATTGAATTTCTACCCATTTTAAAAAGTTGGAACACCATTACAGGTAACAAGTAACCATTCATTGAGTGTATTTGTGGGTTTCCACTCTACTCTTCAACGGAGTTCGTAGTGAGGGTAGTCTGTGATGAAAGACTTTTTTTAAAGAATTTTTTTTAGATAGAAAAAGTTACTATACAAGGATTTTTTTGTAAGCTCCGTCCAAAGCGATGCTAACACCAACATGCATGCATACGTGCACAAGCATAATACCACATAAACCATTCTTCAACGTCACATTCTTCCTACCTCCCTCCCAATCCATTTAAATACCCTTCCTTCCTCCACCTCGCAAAGCCAATGTTTTCCCCTCTATTACTGCTTCCAGCATTCCATTGTCACTCATTATCTCCACTGAGTTCGCTTATCTGTCTCATTTTGAGTTTCCCCCAGCAACCTTCTCTCCTCCACTATCGCACATAGTACTTCATCATTTGTTTTCATCTATGTTTAAGTTATTCCCTCCATGCATCTCCATTCTCTGGTCACCCAACTATGTCTGAATAGTCCCCCATTGCCTAATTTTCTTGGCCTTATTTAGGTGTATACATATGCTCCACCGGCTATCACTGACCACTCT
This sequence comes from Hetaerina titia, assembly GCA_037158775.1. NCBI lineage: Eukaryota > Metazoa > Arthropoda > Insecta > Odonata > Calopterygidae > Hetaerina > Hetaerina titia. The sequence goes on from CM073778.1 coordinate 44,217,990, forward strand.
TCTTTGCACGTTCATAAGGTTAAATCAGTCCAGTTTCGTTTCTAATTACTTTTACGTACGAACACTTTAAAACCCATTCCTTCAAAGTTTTTCTAAAACCTTGAGTTGTTATCCAGGATATTTATATATGCCCATTTCGTTTTTCGATAGTCATTTCACTTAATTTATTTACTAATTCGCTGTCAGTCGCCTATGCGTTGAGGTCTATCCAATCGGCATCATGCACGCATTACCATTTTATATCTAAACTTACCGTTCTAATATATTTACGATGTTGATCTTCATTGTGTTCTGTCCCTTCCTTTAATTCCATATGTCTTTGTAAATAGTTTAACTGTCCTACGAGTATGTGTCTATGATTAGTTTAATGCATTTTCCTCCGCGCTCTATCATTCATGTTTCTTTCGCCATATTAGTTTACGTAGAATTCTGTGAACTTTTAATCTCCTTGATTATGTGTTTAGGTTCTTGCGTCTTCTTCTCTCATTCGCCTTCTTATAATCCATGGAATCTTCTGGAAATATCTTCTATAATCCATGGACTTCTGATCCTTTTTCTATTTATCATACTTAAGTTTTTTATTCCGCTTTTCCCTAACCCATTCTTGAGATAATCCCACATTACTTCTACAAAAGCCATAGCCTCGTTCTCATCCAGATTTATAGCAACTGATTATTTGTATCGCATTATTTACGTCGTACTTAAAGTATCTGTATTCCATTTTCCAATAATTTGTCCTTTTTGTATCCTCTCTCATTACAATATGTCGTTACAACTATGAACACGTGATTATGATGTGAATTCCCATCCGCTCCCGGGAAACCGCGAATAGATGACGATTTGCCTGAACTAAACACACCATAGATGGAACAAATGAAATGCCTAATACATAATAAAAAAATAACCAGCATTTTCATTGTGTGCCTTCGTATGCTGTGGGTTGAGATTTGTTAACACACCATGACGCTCGCCCTAGGGGCGGGAGTTAAGGAAACTCCGTGCACTGACATCCAAAAGCATAAATTAACATGTCTGAGCAAACTGGCAATGGTCAGCGTTTTTAGCATCGCATTACTAGGCCATAATATTCCCTCTTGAAATGACTGCCACTCTTATGTTCAAATGCCTTCGTCAAACTGATGATCAAATTTTGTGTGGACCGCCTTTCGTTTGGCTCCTACACATGGATCAGCCCTTACCATGGATTACGACGTAGTGCCAAGCGGAAGGGATTGCGTGTACTGACGATTCCTAGAACTGTACACGTGGTAACAATGATGATTTTATGACGTAATCCCAAAAAATAAAAATTAAATAAATTTATGCAATGAAGATAGGGTGGCAGTAAAAAAAAGTTATTACAAAACTTTTGCGAACCACGTCCACAAAAGTGTAATTAAAGCGAAGAACGATTGATTACAATTCCCACCCTCTCGTACAAATTAAGAAAACGGGTCAGGCAGGAGACAAAGCTGATTAAATATCTTTTTCCTCTACCCAAGATTTTAGTAATAAAGAATTGAAGGAAAAATGTTTATGGTAGTTAAAAGAGAACTTAAAACATTCAATCTATATAAAATTCATTATTAAAACATTTATAAATTTATCTTGCATGGAGATGTTTGGGTAACTACGCTTAACGTGGAGGTCTTAACTCTCGCGGCTAACTCTATTACTGCAAGATTCTGCGCAGGCAAGGATACATTAATTGTTTAATACGGGAAATCCTGTCGGCAGTTGAATTTGGGAGGCGCTTCGACATGTAGTGGAGTGAACGGTTCGTACAAACAAGAAGAAAAGCATATCACATCAGCTAATAAAGCATCTTTGGTGAAAAAATGTTTTCTTTACTCCTCGGTAGTACTTATAAGGGAGACGTCTTCACTTTCAGCCTTTCGTTAATCTAGTGATTATAGATTATATCTCAGGTCGACTCATAATGTCTCCGGCGTTGCCAACGGTCCAATGCGCTCGTTAACGAGTTGGAAATGCAATCACCCGTGGTGAAATCTTATCCTCCTCACTAATTGGAGAGTTCTTGTTTAATAGACACCATCTCTCGTGAAGTTCAAAAATAAATTTACTGGGAAGGATGAAAATGATGAAGGTAGAGGGTCGCGTCCCCTTGAATTATGACTATGTGCCATCCCTTAGTTTGAAACTAAATTACATGTTTGATTTTCAGTAATTCTCATTGGAATCTTCTTCTTCGTAATACAGATACTTTTTTCCATGAAATAAGAGTCACTTACTTCTTGGTAACTATGTAATAACCATGTTAATTCGAATGGTATAAGCATTTTTTATGTCACGAAAAGAACAAAGCACGAATGAAGTGAATAATCAATACCTTTAAGTAAAGACGATAATCGCTTCCGAGTCATGAAATTTTTTATATTGTTGTTTCTGTAAAGTTAAAATAAATGTATATTTCTTTCCGTTATTAAATTATTCCTCACAATGGTAATGACCTTTGCTTTTCAGGTCGCAGGTAACATTTCACTCAATCTGGTAATTTTAGTATACTCGTAGTTTTAGTTCGAGGCCCTTTAAACGTGCTAAGCGTTATACTTACTCAAGAAGTACATTTTGCAAGAAGTACGCCTAGAAGAGTTGTGATCAATGTTCATTCGATGCAATATCTCCTTTACTAACGGCTTAATAAACATAACTTTTATATGTCATCATTCGAAATTGCATTGTATTTTACTTTCACGACCGAAGGAGCCTGAGAAGTTAATCTTTGCGATTTTTCCGTCACGACTTCTGGATATAGGTGTAGTCTTCATGCCAATCTTCGGGAAAGATCAAGTTCAACCATGCGCATCTTCTCTGACAGCCGTTGGGAGACACGTTGAAACTCTGCGACTAGGCTCGAGAATGACCAACCTTTTAGTTTGACACGACCGTGGCATAATGTGACTGGACGTGGAACACGGAATTATTCGTGATTCGTGTGCTCGGAATTTAAATTAATGCACAAAAGTTCTTTGTTCCTGATAAGATTTTATGAATATTGAGATAGAAGGTAGGCATTTCCTACATGTTCTCCTACATCTCCTACATGGATATTGTAGATTAGGAAGAAATGCACCGCTGAGTAAAAGTTAAAAAGTCGCAGATATTCCAGAAAGTGCTACGCCAGAAAACTTACTGAGGATTAAAGGTCGCTCCCAAATAAACGAAAGGCATTTTCCAACTCGCCCGAAGTGAACTTTCTTTCAGAGATATTATTTGATCTTATTTACGTGTATAATACCCAGCTTAAACTTCTCATTTCGATATATGCTGGCAGCATTTTTAGCACTGAAGTAGTCATCTCAGCTGAGCTTTCATTTTTCTTTGAAGGAGAGGCTTGGTTCCTATTTTTGCAAAGGCAAACCCTCTTTATAAAAATCACATCAATTTTTGTAATCCTAGGGAAAGAATATAAGAAGCAAAGCCATATTTATTGCACCAAGAAGTTAAATTAATGATATCAAAAGAAAAGATAAGTTCAATAGCGTAACTGTAAAACCTCGTAAAAATAACGTATCCGAGAAAAAGTGCGGTGGGGGCCGATTTCATAAAAGAACAAAAATATTCCTTCAAGACTTTTAAAATTTTTTTTAAATTTAAAATAATTGCAGTAATTTAGAGTCCGCAACGCATTAAGCAGAAGTTAATTGCGCACTCAAGGGACATAACGTATTCAAAAGTAGTTCTGGGGATTAAGAAAAATATTCTTTTTGAATTTTCATTAAAGCCAAAACTATTCCACAATGACTCAAGGGCTCCCTTAAATGCTCCCCTGAATTAGTCTATCCAATTTCACGGAAGAAAGGGCCAAATTTACGATTTAAAAGACTTGAAAGCAATACTTATAACACCAACATAGTCGCTCCTATTACGAATGACAAGAAATACTAGAAAATGCGATTCCATCTCCCATTTATTTTCCAAAAGTCAAAACAGATCCAATTTCTTCTCAAATATACTATATTCACAATAAATGACTCTCTCTCTTCGATGTAGTTGATCCAAATGCCTCAATAATTAGGAAATTATCAAATCCAATAAGAATTATACCAAACAGTGTGAAAATTCATCCCCTCATCCGATACATAGAAAATGTTACCCATTTTAAATTCAATAGACCACGAGTGTATCTCCATTAGGAAATCATCGAAATGAGTTCAAATTCGCGATCCTATGCTACATGCTTTTACACACGTTTCAATGTTTCTCACATCATCTAAATCCATACAGCACCCCTCAAGGGAGTGTGGAAGGGAGGTGTGGAAGGGGCTATGGCAACAGTACCACATATGCAAGACTATTATTCCATATGTACACGTACACTTGATTTTGTTTGGTCTTATGCAAAAGCACTCGTGCTCATTCACACATGCAGGCCTATATGCATCAAGCAATAATTTTCTAAAACATTTAATGTTTATATTTAAGTATATATATATATATATATATATATATATATATATATATATATATTTAAACTCGAAAATCCCACCATACGGCGAACAAATATTATTTTTCGCACATAGAAATAGACATATAAGGAAAGGGGATAGGAAAGCACATAAAAGACCAACGCATGAAGGGTGGAGAAGGCGGTTTTGAGCAGATCACAAATGTAAAAATATTTTAAAATTTTAATTTAATTTTAATTTTTTATTTTTATATCCCGGATAAGGAAATATTTTTACATTTTTGATCTGCTCAAAACCGCCTTCCCCACCCTTCCTGTGTTGGTTTTCTATGTGTTTTCCTATCCTCTTTCCTTATATGTCTATTTCTATGTGCGAAAAGTAATATATATATATATATATATATATATAGGTCGCGGTGGTCTAGCGGGTAGAGCGTTGGACTACTGACCGGAGGGTCCTGGGTTCGGTTCCCGGGCGAGGCACTCTGAGCACCTGCAGCTCCACCCAATCTAGTTGATTTTTCGGGTACCAGATCTTCCTGGGAAACCATAACCGGCACAGGGAAAGGAACTGGCCCCCCTACCCTGATGTGTGAATATTCACACGCCGTCGGGCTTGGTACACGGGTGAGCTCTACCATCACCTACTAAACCGACCTTCGGGTTGATTACTGTTTATGGTTATATATATATATATATATATATATATATTTATATATATATATATATATATATATATTTATATTCGGTTTCTTATTACGGTTGTGTGTCGTACAAGATAAAAAAGAATACATTATTCTGTCAATGATTCTGTCTATCTCTCTTACGCATTTTATCTCGGTTTTCGATTCCATCAATATAATTTGGTGACATAACATTTTCCATCGGCGTCGAAAGAAAACTCAGGCGTCCTTTACGTAACATGCTGAAAGTCTTGCCTTCTCTCTTCGTGAATAAAGGGGCTATCAACCTAATTCCTGCAGTATACCCTTCACGTGAGTGAATTCCTCTCGGGTCTTCTTCCACCGGGGTCAAGTTCTCCATCTGCGCCTCAAGTGGTGATGGAAAACTTGACCCGAGTGGAAGAAGACTCGAAAGGAGTTCATTCAGCAGATACGCTGGGAAAGCTCCAGATCTTTCATAACCGACACACTTACATTTCGTGGCAATCTTTCGTAAATCTGCTGATTTTTTTCCGGAGCCTTTTCCAATTCTTGAATTAACTTTTCCTTCCATGAATGCCAAATATTTGCCACGTTCTTGGAATGCGGCTCTGACTAAAGTGGAGGAACACCTTTCACTATAATTTACATTACATTTCTCTACAACACGTTCAGTGTAACGAGGTTTCCATACGGATGATCTGCCTGCATATTCTTCTGACGTGTCTGCCTCATACCTCTCTTGCCTGGCACCCCTTCTATTTAGATTCATTCCTCCACGAGCTCTCCAACTCCTCATCCCATTTAGAGAAACAGCTTTGGTCTTCGCAGTCTTTTCAAACCATCTCCTACTCCAGATAAGGTGACCCTCACCCCTCCCTGATATCCTTACCCTCTTTTCTTATCCTCAGTCACCTTTAAGTCTACGGTTTTCCCTCTCAGACTCATTTTTCCACATTCTCTGCTCCTCTTCATTTAAATCTATCATCTAAGGGTTACGTTGTTGTCAGTAGTCGGCTGGACTGAAGGTCCGGCTTTTAAGCCTTGTTGAAACATCTGGGGGTATTAAATTTACCCAAGCAAGGTGGTTTTTCAGATATACGGCTTTCTGGGGAGCTATACGTAAGTGGTACAACACGACGTAGGTGATTTTCGTTGATAATAATAATATTTTTATGGTCGAACTTCGCACATCACATTGGATGCGCTTGTACGAGGCAAAAGCAAATTTAAAATCCATCCAATCTAAAAGCCCCCACGGGGGTGTGTGTGGCAAGGTGTTTCAGGTCATCAGTCATTAGAATTTATACTATATGCTGCTTTGTATTAATGTCATATCATTTTCAAGAAGTTGGCATTCACGTACGTGATTCTTACCATTTTTGTCACGAACGGCGCAAGGGAAAGAGCAAGGATTCCTTGTTAAGTTTCTAATTTCCTTTATAACTTCTCACTATTGTCTCTCACTCGCCTATGTATGGCGGTGTGAAAGTCGTTCTCGCTCTGTTTAACAGCCTTACTGATCTTACTACGAATTGATTACTGTGGCATTGTTTGGCAAACCTCTGCGACCGATTCTATCATCGATCCTTCCAAAATGGCATGAATATTGAAACTCTATCCGAGTTCTAATTGAAAACCATAATTTCCTAATCGGCAGTAAAAGTCATTTGGCAGCTGATTTGGCATCTAATTTATAGTGAGATTGTTTTTTGGGTTTCATTCTTGTTCCCTAACTCTTCCCCTGATGGATAAGGCGATTCGCTAAAATAATTTATTACTCACGCGAAAACATATCATCGGCGCTGTTTTCATATGCACATAGTCCTACGCGGTTCCGCCATAGGTGTAAGAAGTCCCGGTATCCACCGCATCTAGTGCTAGTGCCTCTGGTGGGTCCATTGACATACTTCATCGCAATCCCGAAACATTTCGTGAAGTGCATAGCTAAGTACTCTATAAACCGGCCCGCGGATGAGGGCCAACAGTGAGCAAACGACCAATTCCCAACCCCCCTTCCTGTCATAGTCTCCCTTTTAGCAGGAAACTTTACCTTCCAGCTCTGTTAATTTTATTACGCGCACCTCTTGGCGATCTTTCTTATTCTTACTAACCTCTCCTTTAGAACTCTTCATTGACTGTTGAATATATATCCTTTGTCATAAATAGTAATTCTCTCTGCTCAGCTTCTCTTTTCATTATGATTCTGGTGGCAACGTTTTTTATTGCATTCTTGTTAATAACTCCAAGAAACGTTTTACCTTATCATATTGGATCTTTTTGGTTTCAACAAAAGGCATCTTATCGGATGAAATTATTGGCTGCATAATTAATCAACCAGCGCTCTATATTCATTATTTAATGCCTATGCAATTCACATTTTTATTTACGCTCAGTATATAGCAGAACTACGGTAGGTGAGATCATGGTGCTAAAATTAGATGGATCGAGTTTTTAACTAAGAGATTTATGATTTAGTTTTTCCGACGAACGATAGAGGATCAGAATAACTGTAAGCGGTCACGCTAGTGGATACAAGAATGTTTATTTTTTCGTTCTACATACCTTAGCCTGCTGTATGGCATTGTTTCAACTGGTCTTATTTTTTTATTTCTCATTGTTTTTTGTCCTTGTTACTAAGAGTTCCTCTAGTATCCGTAGAGAAGTATTTCACACTTATGTACATAGACACAGCCCTGCATGTACTTGTAGTTATCATTTTCAATGTACATTATTTGAGTTATTTTGCATATTTATTGTTATTAAAATTTTTAAAAACCAATTTTTTGTTGAATGCCTGGTCTCAAATCTCACCCTCCTTGACACCCTATCGGCGGCTTGCAGTTTACTATGTAGATGGACGTAGATTAGTTTTTGTCCGTCTTTTTCGCTCTTTGACGATAGGCTCGTCGAAACCTTCATGCTCGTATTTTATAGCTAATAGCTTGAGACTTTGGTTGAATATATTGTTGGATGGTGTGCTCATTTATATACTTTTATTTTAACTTTTATTTATTTATTTGAACTGAATTGATTGAAAAGAGTATTTGATTCGACACGGCAATGTATCGTTGGAATGAATCGGTGCATCGAATTATTGTACCGTAGTCGCATGATGTAACGATAATTTCGATTCAAGCGCACGTTTCTACCTTCGCCGATTGATTGCAAATATTTTAATAATTTCGTTTCTCGGGTTAGGCTAAATCTAAATCAGATTAGGATTTTCAGCCGCCGACGTCTCATTCTTTCCCCTTCAACTGCGCCCTCCCCGAAGCAACTATTCCGACTCCCTTCCTTCTTCCCCAACTTCTTGCGGTCAATCTCGTCGGGCAATGCGAATTTCCCATCAATCGAGAAGTAAAACGAGGGAAGAAACCATCACGAACTTTCAAGCCGAAAGATTGAGGAGATGTGGATGGGATATCGGTGGCAGACCTTGGGGAGGGGGATGTGTAAGGAAGGGATTGAGCAGGGTTGGAAGTGGAGCTCCGTGCGGGTGGAAATGGGTAGGTCAACGTGCTCTAGATACTCAGCGGTCCCGTCCTGACCCCCTGGGCCTCTCCGTCCTCATCCACCCCTCTTAACAACCCAGCCGCGACATATTCTTTTGGATGCGCACTCCGGCAAATCGTGACCCTCGTGTTCCCTTCCATCCCAAACCCGCCTCATTCGCTTGATCCCCAGTTTTTTTTCCGATCGGAAGAGTGGCGACTCCTTTTGCCTTACTGGCCCTCGGAGCGAGGGTTGCTCTCACGCCCCATAGTTAGATTGCAAAACAGATAGGTTGAAGTGCCGCTCATTCGGAGAACAATAAGAGAATGTAACAGCTGCGACCCACATCAAGTAGGGTATAAATGGCATCCTTAGTTAGTGTAGACTTAATAGGTTACCTTGTTCTCTTTTATTTATTTGTTGTGTGTAATTACGAAAATGATCAATTCCAACACCTATTATCGATGATCCAATGGTTGGGTCAGATACTGTTGCCAGGTGAACCAGACCGAATTATTTTATGGCAGGGTCTTACTATATTTTATTACATCGCAATAAAATTACCAGGATAACTTGAGGCTCCAGGCACTAGTCAGGATTATATACATTAATTATTACTAAATTGGCAATTTTCCACAATTTTTATTAATCATGATATCCCACCATATCATGCCTGAAACGTCTCTTTTTATACACATTAAGTTTGACTTTAATGAAAATTAAAATGAAAAACAATTCATAATTTGGATCCAAAGTTAACTAATGCCACTTGCACTGCGGTATCTAAGAGCAAAATAATTATATGTGCACAAACGCGAGACAAGTTGCTGGTAAAAAATATAGAGACGTATAAAGACCATTTTGACGAGGAAATTGAGAGTCAAATTGATATTTGTTTCGATTTAATTGACGTTCATTCGTTAATATTTGAGCTATAAAATATCAAGTGAAATAGTGACCACTCTTAGAAGGGTCTTCCTAAGGCGGGCAAGTGGAACGGGTTCCAGATCAAGACAGCGAAGGAAACAGAAGCAGGTTTAAGTTACCGCATCAGCCTGGAGTCGACGAGGTGCCTTTTTCTTTGGGCGACCTCTCCCATAAATGGATATATAGGCCGACCGTCTGTAATAGAGAGTGATTATATTTCCTTAGAATCGAAGTGTTTGCAAGGTTGTACGAGATAATGTACGTACTAAGGGTATTCCCTGAAGATGTCTTGAAAGGATGAGTCATCTACAATAACTATTTTTTAAAGCACAGTAATGTGTAAAAAATGCATTTCTCCCACTGCCTGTACGTAAAACCCATACCAGGAATGAATTCAGTGAGTTTAGGAATCCATGAAAAAAGTTGTTTGACAAATTATCATTTTTGTCCTATTTATAATTTCAATTTCACTGTGCTGTCATTTTTAAAAGTGGTCACCTTGAGCTAATGATTCAATATTTAAGCGCACTCACTAATGGTATTAATTTGTATCTGTGAATACTAAATAAAAAGAGGTACTTCAATACTTTCACAAATACTGATTTTTAGTTTTTTCTGTGACATTTACACTCGATCACGTAATTAGCCATTTTTAATATTATTCTACCAAGGGCGTTTCCATTATTTTTCATCATTTATTTACTGTTTTTTGGTTGCCCTTGACTGACGTGTAACTCCTACAATTTATTTTGGAAAATTTGTACCTTTCTTAATGATTTTACTTCGACTAAAAATGATGTAACTTAGTTGTTTCCTCATCCTAGACAATTATGCCTAATCTATGTCCTTAGTAATTATATTTAATTAAAAACTATAAAAATATTAAAAACTATGCCTTATAACTAATTATATTTAATGCCCAATTTAGAAAAAAAGGAAACAGTCCAAAATTTATCAATATTATTAGTTATCATAAGTGTTAAATGCATTAAAAGTTTGGAAAGTGATACTATTAGGTTAAATTGGATCAATTCCGAAAATTTTATTATTATTTTTATACCATTTTTAGCATAAATACTTAGCTATCAAAACATTATAAGGAATTCTTTTTCTCTATAATAGGTTGAAATGTTGAGAGAGCGGCAATTTACGTCATTTTCCCAGCAAACGAGATTTTTTTTAATTTGACGTAAAAAGTAAGGTTGTTAAACATTGGCCAAGTCGGTAATTCTAGGACTTCCAGCAATCTGGTAATTCTGGCGTTAATTTAATATAAAAATTTGTCTGCACTACGTTAAAAAAATGACTGCGCGCACAAAATTTTGAATACAAAGGTGTTCTTTATTATTTAATATTTTTTTGGTCACGCATTCCAATTATTATTGTGGGTTGTATCATTCAATCTCCTCAGAACAACTCTTCCGTTTTAATTCACAACGTGAGTTTCGGTTGAGAGGTCAAATGAAACGAACTTTTATTTTTTCTTTTAATCAGATCTCTGTTGCCATTGCAACTGTGTGCCATAAGCGATGCTGAGAAGAAAATTGAATGCGACAGAAGTGGGGATATGGAGCGGAAATCGCCCCGCGGAATATTGCCTTATCGAGCTTATGAGGCAGCAATTACTGTGCATCTCAGGCGGCGTATTTCTGGAGGAACGGATAGCGTGGGAGCAGGTGTTCCATTTTAAATTTCCGTCTACAATCTCAAGCACGATGTGTTAACCTTGTGTACCCGTAAAATACAAAACCACCATTCCCGTTTTGTCGAAAGCGAGGAACAACGTTAAGGTGAGGTGAAAATGTATACCACGAGAAATCTGCTGAAGATGTTTTTATGATATGCATGTTTTCCATTTACAGAACTCCATATCGATGTAGACACAACATTATTTTATTTTCTGAATGTCCTAAAGTGTACCTAAGCAGATTATTATGCTAAAATGATGTCGATAATTATAATATAAACGTGACAGTTTTACAATATTCCCACATATGTGAATAAACGTAATATATTTTCGTTAATAACTTGAAACCTTCGTGTTTCATCTATATCTCTCGTTATCTTATCGATTTGCTACAGCTGCAAAGTAACCAAAACTTAGCATTAGTAAAAAACTCGGAGTAAACGTCTGAGACTGTTTCGTGAAATGGAATATAGAGCGTTCCCCCTCGTGCTTCCTCTTTCACTTTCCTATCGGACTATGAATTCACCATCTCGATTCGAAAACTAGGCGAGCAAGAACTCAATACTGATACATTTATTTCGTATTTAGATTCTCCAATACGTCTTTTTGTGCTATCGTCCACCCACAAAATGTTTGGGTTTAATTGTTGTACACAAAACTGAAACCTTTAGTACGGATATCTAGGTCACATATAGACTTCTGGCATATTAAGCATAAAACATTTGTTCTACAAATACACACGAAGGAGTATCGTTTTTCTAGACACAAATCATGAAAATAGGTTGGATCCCGAAAATTCATTTGGAAAAATCTGTCGAGCCGAAAATTTGGAAAATACCGATTTCGTGTTATTTATTTTCATTGAGCGGAGAGTACGAAGCAGAGATATTGATTGAAATTTAAAGAAAATAAACTGCAATCAACTGGACACTGAATCGGATGAAAATGTTAGCAAAAACTCTTAGATTTCAGGAACTTAAAAGAGATTAGGGGATTACACTCCTGATGAAGTCTATCCGGTTATGCAAGAAATGAAGATATTTTAAGAGCCGAAGACTCAGCCGATGGAAATATATGATATATAAATTTTGTAACTTCAATCATTAATGTGTATATTCATATAATTATAAAAAGTCAATATTAATCATTACTAGTACCGATGATAGATATGGTAAAAGCAATTAAGATCAATGCATTATTGCCTTATTCTTTTGTCGACAAGATGGATAAGGAATGCCACATTAAAAAGAATCTCGCTCTAATAAAGTTCTAGAGCGTAGGCACAATCCTCAGTTGCATAAAACTGGATTCGAGCGGGCTTGAACATACTTCTTCCCGTATTCTCCGCGTCAGTTAACTTAATAATAATACAAATTTGACCAGTTCGATTAGAATCGGGAAATTTATTGTTTCAATATTTCGGGGTACTTTATTTTTAAACCCCTAATACAATTTTGTTAATTTTTACAAAATACAAGTTTCAAGCCCTTCCTTTCCGTCTTACTCCTTGTTCCCACTTTATCTTTTGTTGATTAATCTATCCTATATTTTCCTTATTGGTTCCTCGTGTGGACATTTTACCAATTTGTTGGACGTTATGCTAATATCCAAGGATAGCTTCCAGTTCCCGTCTTTCCTCGGCAAAAATTGTGCAATAAAGTTTAATTTGCTGGACAACAGTGTAGCCACCTTTCTCTCGAAGACGTAACTTTGACCGCAAAGAAGGGACAGTTGTAACACATGATGTGCCTGTAAAATTTACTCTCGCGGTGATCTCATCTCAAAAAAGATGACTACGTCCAAGCACAAAATCACGACGCAGAAGACTGTAGAATGATTCCAACAAGTTATTTGTGTACAGGACCCTCTTTGCCTCAGGAGGGAAACCGCAATTGCGTTCGAATGTAGCGTACGTTGTCTAGCCAGGGTCGAATGGGATTCCGAGTAAGGGACAGGGGCAAGGGGATGGATGATCATGCCGATTAGGGAAATAGGCTCTCCGCCACCGCCGCCACGGATTCAAACCCAATGTAATTAACGCGATCCCGCCAATTATCTAGCTCTAGGCGTGATTTGGTGTAACTGAAGCATATTAAAGACCGATTAATTTCAATTTTCCATTAGGTATCTAGAACACTACCCTTACTAGTATAATATAACGCTATCTACACCTCAAGATGGTGTAATTCATTGAGATCTCAACGGAAATTAATTAACTAACTAATAGAAGATTGTAATAATTTCGTCATTAAATATGCGATCCTCCCAAAACCTAGTGGTTCACTCCTAAGTAGAGACTCCCAGCGGAGGATCAAAAAATTATTCAGAAAACCGAATAGCAAAATATATAAATTCAATTCTTTTGTCATTAAATATGTACGACCTCAGCTCATGGGAGATTGAAAATTATTTACTGAGCAAATACTTAGGTTGGCATTGTGTACAAAACAATATCTATATTGAAATCTTAAAGTTATATGTATACAACCTTAACATTTATTATTATTTATTATAAGGACATATATAACTGTAGATCCTTGTATAATTTTGTGTTTGCGTGTATGCGTGGGGAAGATTTGCGCTAGGCAAGGAGGCTTTCTCAAGGAGGAGAGATTTGATGACAGGGATGTTGAGTAAGGATGTTAAGAAAAGGCTCGTTAAAACTTTCATATGGAGCGTAGTTAGGTACGGAGCGGAAACGTGGTCGCTGAAGCAGGATGATAGACGTAGATTGGAGGCTTTTGAAATGCGGGTGTGGAGAAGAATGAAGAAGGTGAAATGGACCGAAAGGAAAACAAATGAGGAAGTACTAGAGATGATGGGAAATCCAAAGGAGGTAGGAAAAATGGATGAAAATCATATTGATCGGCAGTGGAATATTAAAGACTGTGATGGAGGAGAGAATGCTAAGCAAGCGAGTAAGGGTAAAGAAATGTTATAGGGGTGTTGGACGGAATGGAAGGAGGAAATAAGTACAAGTATGCCCGCTTGTACACAGAGATGAACAGGGGCTTGTTGTAGGGTAAGATGTTGGGTTGTGTTTTGATAGGAGAAACAAATTATTTATTTGTATAGTGGTACTTGTTAGTCCATCCAAAACCTACCGTAATAGGTAGATTGTCCAATTATATATGTATGTATGTGTGTATACATATACATATGTATATATATATATATATATATGTATACACGCATATACACATATACATGTAGAGTCTGACCTGAATAAGGCCTCGGGTGAGGGTCGAAAGCTTAAACTTTCTGAAATGTGTCCTTTATTGCGTCCTCTATTTATATTTTTGTGTTCTGTTGTGCCGTTCAAATGTTATATTTCTCTCGTGACTGCTTCTACATCATTTATATATATTATATTATATTATATTATATTATATATATATATATATATATATATATATATATATATATATATATATATATATATATATATATATATATATATATATTCTTGGAAATGACGCTCTCCGGCGACGCACAAACACACAAACACTAAGACAACAAACACCACACACATAGAAACATAAAAGAAGGGCACTTACATTGGATATTTACGTTTCGATGGCACGGCCGTCGTCATCAGAAGAAGTTCTGATGACGACGGCCGTGCCGTCGAAACGTAAATATCCAATGTAAGTGTCCTTTTATGTTTCTATGTGTGTGGTGTTTGTTGTCTTAGTGTTTGTTTATATATATATATATATATATATATATATATATATATATATATATATATATATATATGATAAAAGTGGCTGGAACATTGTAAATTGGAATATTGAAGTTAGTGGTTTTTGTTTTGTTTAATCTTTTAATTTATTTTTTGACCATAAGTAAATTCAGTTGCGTATTTAAGTCAAAGTATTCAGTGCGGACATCTATATGTTTGACTATGCATCTGGAGGAATACCCATCCACCGTACTTTTGGCTGCAGAACAGGCGGCTCGGCGAGGGTGACCTCTTGGTTCATGTTTCTTTACAAACGATTGTTACGTCCATAACACTGCATAACAGAAATTTTTAAATCTTCAAAATATTCTCAACAATGATGCCTTGTATTTTAAAATCAGATATTTACCGATAAAGTAAACAGACATTGGGAAATATCCAAGTATAATGAAAAAAACGAAATAAATTGAAGTATACTACATTTCCTCGTGTGGTGTGAGAATTTCTTCTGCAAATCATCTAACTGTGATGATAAAAACGCGAATGTGGAAGAAATACCCTCTTATTGAACTCTAACGATCTCTTCCTTAAGGAAAATCTATGAGGAATTCAGCGACATGTTTCAGGAACGGTGGGAGCAGGCTTTGAGATTTAAAAAATGGCGAAATGACACCGTTCTAGATTATAAGGACCGGTAAAAAATATTTGGTTTCCTCGGCGTTTTCATTGCAGAGCATGTGTTAGAAATTACCAGAGTAAACTTGATGTGGCCCCAGCATCATGAACAGTCATTGCTGAGTAATTTTCATGTGCCCACTGTTTCATAATGACCCTTCATTTATCCTCCTCCACATCGAATTATTGCTCTTTTTAGTTGTCAGTTGTGCGCGGATTAAATGCCCCAGTTGCTCGTTTACACGGCCGAGACAACAACACTGTGTGCCTGTATGTATAATGGAAGCCCCACTTCCCCCGCGACGAGAGGGGAATGGCGAGTGGGGACAGGAGGAGGGGAGAGTGGGAGAGGATGCTGGATAACTCCCGTGGCCCCGTTTCCTGCTTCGGATTACTCGACGCCGTAAATCACTTCGCCCTTATCGAATTGATCCCACTGAGCACACACCATGACCCATAACTCCCATATATATCCCCCGAGTGCTCGATACGTTCCCCTCGTCTTATCAGTCCTCCCGTTCCCTCTCCACCCCAGTCCCCGAAACCCTCGCTTCTCCCCCACGTTCCATTTCCCGGGACGAACAGAGATGCCCCCATATCCACAAACTCGCACACACAGACATACATGCACATCAAACCCATTCCTAGCATTCCATCCGCATTCGGTATCTACACAGAGACGCACATCTCAGGCCTCTTCCTCTCTCCCTCGAACCTTTCATTTGCCCGTGATTCCCTTCGAGACAGCGGTGACCAAAAACAACAATGCCCCGCGCTCCACTGGTGACCGCGAGAGAGTCTTGGTAGTACACGGGAAAATTCCAAACAGCCATCAAAAAATACCGTACCGATAATTATGCTAGAATGGCACATACAATATCATTATTAAAATTATTTTTGTTATTTAATTCTACCAATATACATGTACGTGTATTGGGATGGAGAGGTCCAACTAATCCATCTCCAGTCTCCTCCCCTCCCGAGTCTATACAAGGGTGGTCTGAAAAATTTCCGACCTAACAAAGATACAAGACATTTTTCTGAATCGGAAACTTATCAGACCACCTTTTACTTCTTCGTTTGTTTTCCTTTCCTTTTCATTCAACTCTTCTCACTCAACTCCACCCCCACATACCAAAAATCCAAAAAATATACCTCTGTCCTCCGACCTAATCGGACAAGTTTCAACTGTGTACGAGATTAGTCCTAAAATCCTAAAATTTGTTTCTTAAGTTAGAGGGGAGATATAAAAATGCGGTTTGACTTTAAAATACGCGAAGAGTCTTTATACAAACAAGGCATAGATGACTGTTTCGTAGATTACACAGAGGTTGCAGTTATGTCGCTAGAGCGTGAAGCGTTTTTAGTGCTTAAAATGAGGTCGCTTACTGTACAAGAACAGCATGTAAACATCCGTTTTCTCCACTCGCGTGTTTTGACATCCATTAATAACCATCCTTGATTATGTGGAACATGTGATGATGATGTTATGAATGTGACAAATGTTCGTTCTTGGGTGAGACAGTTCAAAGAAGGCCGAAGATTGTGTGACAATGAACTCAAAAAGTTTCAGCTCGTGCACAAACACGCTCCGAATCAAAGAGCTACGAGTAAATGCGACACCCATCCTGTACACAGCTTTCTCATGTCCAAATTGTCACTTAATATGCAATGTATCCCACTTTTTGAAATACCTACTGTGCCTGCTATCTCGCGCACTTTCAGTCGACGATCATTCTGCATCATTTTGTGGATTTTTTTCACCGTTTCTGGAGTCGTCACCTCATTTGGTCGACCAATGCGATGCTCATCTTGACAGCTCGTAAGAGTAGAATCCAGGTTGAGCTTTTATATTGGTTGGGCTGAGGTCTTTACAATATAAGTATTGTATCACATAGTGAAATGTTCTCCATTTTTACAAATTCACTGAAAACGTTCACCGATGATGGCTGCCAAACAAATGCTAAACAACATGTCGTCTTCAAACTTGAAACTTATGCTTTATAGATTGTGTACTTTCTAATACAGTAATATTTTTCAAACAGCTACCGCCATCTCTAGGTCAGGCCGGGTACTTATGGGACCACCATCGTAATCTTACCTTTAAATTTTCTTCTAAAAGTCCTAGTTTTCAATACTCTCCTCCTCGCAATAGATCCTTTGCCTAATACAATCCAGCTAATATCTCCATTATTTTAAATATTTTTGTACAAAATACTTCTTAGGTACTAAACTCTTCCGTGTTCTCAAGTTAATACCTTCCAATTTTTAACAATTAACTTAGTCTATTTATAGACTTATTTATGTCTTTAATTTAGTTAAACAACTGTAATTATCTACCACCATTTGTTAAGAAAATGTAAATTTTCGAACACCATTTATATAGATTTGTTTATGCCTCTTTAAGAACAATTAACGTTAATTTCCCGTGGAGTTTTGAATGGTTGCCGACCACTGCTGCGTTAGAGATGTCCCTCTCCCTCCGACTCCTGCCAAGTAGTTATCTGGCGACGCGGAAGGGAGACAATCTCAACGGGTCCATCGAGGCCCTGCGGCAGACCTCCAGGTTGGTCCCGTTGGCAAATGGATGTGGGGAAAAAAGGGAGTGTCCCAAGGATCACGGACAACCGAAGTGGAGGGATGGGTAATGCCGGACTAAACCCTATCGCGAATTATCTCTGATACGATTTTAAGTTTACCAATGAACGATTCAAACAATTAAATTTTATTTCAATAAAAAGGTATGAACAATCGTTTATCTTATGAAACGAATAACCAAATATTAATGAGAAATGTAGCAGGAAATTATTTTTTAACAGATGTTTGTGCACGAAAATGAACCAAAAATACTTATTACCATCAGTTCGAGTGGAGAACTTTCAGGGTATCTTGGAATTCTACCTTTTTTTAAAGATGAATTTAATGGGATTAATGGCAAGTGAGTCGTTCTTCTATAGTTTAAGATCGATGACAATTTTTCAGTAGTAAACCCAGATAGGAAATACTCAGCCACCATGAATGTTTGTGATCGCGATACTCCATTCAATTCAATATTATTTAGAACCGTTGTCACGGGTCCTTAAAAAGCGTCACGAGTCCATCTGTCCGTGCCTACTCGGCCTAATTGGTCATTCGGCACCGACCCTTGGGTCTGGTGGATTGCATTTCGTTCGTGGGAAATTGATCTTCTGGAATGAGGGATGAATGAAGAGATAGCGGTAATGGTGACGACAACTACGGGAAACCTCTAGGGGTCGTCGGCGGAAGTTGCGTGAGGGGTTCGCAAAAAAAGATCCCCATTCACTGGATATCCAAGGGTACCGTTTCCCGGGACGATGCTACCACACGCGGTGAGACCATCTCTGGCAGCGGTCTAAAGGTCAAGATACGCTTTTAATAGATCTAGAGACTAAGAACTGCTATACTACTTCTAATCCCTGCCTAATACGACATAAGTACATGCTATATTACGATGAACTATTCTGAATGCACTCTGCTTCTATTGGCTCATCGGACTTCATTCGTCCTCTTCCCCCTTTTGCGCATTGACCCAACATTCTCTCCTATTTCACAATCTATAGTACTCCATTGTCAATCGATGTGGTCTCTGCATCCGTTTTTCCTGCATTATTTAATGTAGCGAATGTTCAATTTGTTGATCGTAGTGCTCATCATTACTGACGTGAAGAACTGGGATCGGTTCCTCAGGAAACCCTCATATTCAAGCGATTAGTATTATTTTTTCTGGCACCAGACCTTTCTGGAATATTGCAAGTGCCGCACAGAGAATGAAATTGATCGTGACCCAGTTTTGTGTATTTTACAAGTCATGTAAGGGTTACGTATTTGTTGAGCTCTAGCCTATCACCTATGAAAACTAAGCTTCGTGTTGGTCACTGCGACAGTCGTAAATTTAGTCCATACTAGGCATTCAATAGATCTTCTGATTGTATATACATGTGGGAAAGCAGAAACGTCTTGAAAAAATAAACGTTAAGCTACTTCACTCAAGTCAATGAAAGTTAAATCGATAGATTGTCAGATTGGCGATATGTTCTGGTGTACTTGAGAAAACGGAGGAGGAGTTATGGAATATCCTAAGCAGTTTTAATGGAATGCAAATAGTATGAATCCAAAATCAGTAAAATGCAAGGAAATAGAGGTATTTGTTAGGTACTTTTAATGACTTGAAGAGATAAACGTAATTCATTGATTATTTGCTACTGTCGTTAATATGCAAACCAGTTCCATTTTTATTTTTGGGCTGGAGAGATTTTTATTTACGATGAAATGAAAATATCATTTCATCGCCAGGTCAGATTCATTAATATTGTAAAGGGTTGGTTTCAGTCCAATTGGAGTTATCTATTATCTATCCACGTCCGTCTAAAGAAACTGAAATGTGACGCAAAGGGAGTTCTTTTTATGTGGCATCGATGATCGAAGACCTTCGGCCCAATTTTCTGGGAAATGGCGTCCCTTTCTCCCGGATGCGACGAATCAACCCTCTCAACGACCCCGCCAGCGATGATATTCTCTCCCCGCCACTCCTATCTCTCTCCCCAGCCGACCTTCGCTTTATCCGTCGTCCTCCCTGTCCGCTTCTCGCTTCCAATAAATAGTTGACGATTACTGAAAGCAAAAAATACACTTGATTCGATTATCATCTGTTTACGTCCGGACGTTGAACCAAAAAAAAATATGCATTAATCCCATATCCTAATCGAACAATGAACGATTTATCCGCTTTCACAACGTCCATTTTGTAGCAAATTTCGCAGGTAGATTTTCATAAAAAAAACCTTTATCACCGAGCAGTTATAAAAAAAAGTTAAAAACTGGCAGCCAAAGTATTAAATTAAAATTTAATATGAGAAAATCAGAGTATGCTAATTCCATTGTAATCGAAAGCTTTATTTAATTAGATAAATACCTAATTTAGGTTAAAACGCTATTCAAAAGATACTTTCTAGCTAATTAAATGCTTACTATCATTTGTATTTTGCGGTAGTTTAACGTTTTCCCTCAAATAAGCCTATTATCAATTAATATTTCAGGTTCGGATAATTTATTCGCCATGAATACCTCTTGGCACACATTGAAAATACGTACAGCTTTGTTAGATGATCCAATGGTCCTGGTATATTTATGGTACATTTTATGAATTCGCGTGTGAATTGACGGCGTATGGCCCTCCCGGAGAGCTTTGTAGCTGCTCGTCCCGAAATTAAGAAACCGCATTGGAGTGCATCAGTAAATGTCTGAGTTGAACTCGTAAATAATCCAGTCCACATAGCTTTCCATTACCAGATGTTCATCGCATCAGCCCGCGGGACAGGACTCGCGTCGTGGAGAGCGACCAATCACTACGTTGAGTGAGTGCAGTGGTCGGCTGGCCCTTAATCCCTAAGCCTCCGCCCATGAGTGAGTCCCATTTGGCCGAGGTTCGACGCCAGGTGACGTGGAGTTCACAAAGATGTCACTTAGGGACCTTTCATAAATTACGCCCTCATGTACGTGGTCAACTTGAGTTCGAAAGAGCATTTCAGTCATTATGGTTGTTTAGCGAGGCAATAATGTCTAGACTACTGGTCATTTCAAAAAGATGTAGAGTGAGTAGATACAAATGGTACCAGGTAAGTACTGAACGTATAAATAAGAGAAGAATGATATCATATCTACTTATGTTCGTAAAAAATATATATATATATATAGATATGATTTCTTCGAAGTAACACGGAAGTGTTGAATAAAAAACTTAGACAGTAACACACAGCACGAGAACACATAAAAAGAACACTCACAATAATATCTTGATAATTTCGACGGACTCGAACTCAGTCTTCTTCAGAAGATAAGATATGACCCATATGAGTGCTGTATATATATATATATATATATATATATATATATATATATATATATATATACATATATATATATATATATATATATATACATATATATATATATAGTCACTTTCTTGAAAATCCACGAACGTGCACAATAATGTGAATTCACTAACTAGTCGACACAAACACAGAAACTAAAACATATAAAACAGGGACTCGCTGGTTCACGAATTTTCGGTGGTGCCACCACCTTTCTCAAGAGGAATTAGGATGAGTTCTGTTCCTAATTCCTCTTGAGAAAGGTGGTTGCACCACCGAAAATTCGTGAACCAGTGAGTCCCTCTTTTATATGTTTTAGTTTCTGTGTTTGTGTCGACTAGTTAGTGAATTCACATTATTGTGCACGTTCGTGGATTTTCAAGAAAGTGACTATATATATATATATATATATATATAAAACTTAGACAGTAACACACAGCACGAGAACACATAAAAAGAACACTCACAATATTATCTTGATAATTTCGACGGACTTGAGCTCCGTCTTCTTCGGATGATAAGATATGACATATCATATCAGTCATATCTTATCTTCCGAAGAAGACGGAGCTCAAGTCCGTCGAAATTATCAAGATAATATTGTGAGTGTTCTTTTTATGTGTTCTCGTGCTGTGTTTTACTGTCTAAGTTTTTTATTCAACACTTCCGTGTTACTTCGAAGAAATCATCTATATATATATATATATATATATATATATATATATATATATATATATATAGATAGATAGGCATAACATATACACACACATATATATGTGTGTATTTTCTGCCTATATATGTGTATATTTCTGTATAGGGCGGAATATATATATATATTAATAAAAATATAATATATATATATTTTTATGTATATAATATGTGTATTTTGTAGCACATCCGTTCGGCAAGTGGAAGGTTCGGTGTTCAAATCCCGGTTAAGGAAATATTTTTACATTCGTGATCTGCTCAAAAAACCGCCTTCCCCACGTCTCCTGTGTTCGCCTTTTGTGTTTTTCTATCCCCTTTCCTTATACCTATTTCTATGTTTGAATCAATATTTGTGCGCCGTATGGCGGGACTTCGTGTTTGAATGTATGTATGTATGTATAAAATATATATAATATATATTTTTTGAGAGAGAGAGAGAGAGACAGAGACAGAAAGAGCAAACGGTAAAAATGCGTCATGTATTTTATTTCAATTTCTTTTAACTCCGGATTTTCACATTTTAGCTCCAAATGGAAAAAAGTAATTGCATTCTATGATATCCTCTCCTTTAATTTTGAGATACATAAAATGTGAGACTTATAAGCAGCCAATTTCATGGTACAGGTCAATGTAACATTTTTAGGCAGTGTAACACGTTCAAAATATTTGCAAACTGTGATATAAACTATCCTCGCCGACTCGCAAGCAGCTTTGCGTCACACAAATTGTGTTGTCATTTCACACGGGCCAATAAAAGTTTAACGTTAGTCTGGGGATATTGTGGCTTTTGGTTTGGTGCAATTTTTATTTCAGATTTGAAATGGATATCCCCGATGGCAAATTATTGGTTGCAATGGCACGAATAATCGATGGAATAAACGAGGAAGATAATCTCCGAATGAAATGTTGATAAGGTCAATTAACGTCAAATAAATTAACGTCCTAGTAGCCTGTGTGAAACCAGTGATCAAAAGCTGCTTATTTACAATTAACTTTGTACACGAGAAAAAGAAGGATTTTATTTTCATTGCTTGTTTACATTTTTCGTATTTTTCTACAAATTTCTTCTAAATATTTAGTTTCAATTACCTCGTCTTCCTTTCCCTTTCGTGATCTTTATTATCTTCTCCTTTTTTAGAGTCAATTAGTCAGTCGTACCAACTTTATGTAAAATAAAGATGCATATAAATTGAAACATTTATGGTTCTTTAATCTTTGTAAACTTCACGCGCGTATTTTTTAACCCTCGAAGGTATAATTTCCGTTTGGAAACAGTCCAAATTTTATGAGTAGATGTATTTTCATCCTGTTTGGTTGAATTTGCGATTAATTTCACTTAAATATTTCAAATAATTCTACTTCATTACTGGCAATAGCTTCCGCTTTTGTTTTCACAAACGCAAGGCAACACTCTTCTGTTTCTCTTCCTCTCTCTGTCTCTTTCGCTCACCTTACCCTGATTATTTCTTGCTTAAAAAATTTTAATGTGAGAAGGATGAGTTGTATCTCGATTTGCATAAAAATTTGTGAAGAAATCATGTAAACTTCACGCAATAATGCGCAAGTTCTTGTATAATACGTAATTTCACACGAACTGTGACTTTATACCGAATTACATTTCTATTAGTGAAATCTCTCCAGTCTCGTATGTCTACAAGACCAGATCGACCGTGAACTGCAGGATCCCCTATCCGGCTTCCTTGCTCTATTTTACCACGATTACGTCAATTACTCAGTTGTATTTGTTTAAATTTTTTGTTCATCCCCAAATTGGATTTAAATGGAGTCCGTGATTCAAATTTTGAAATATTTATTTATCTTATTTTTATTTATAATCAGTTAGATATTTTTATTAAGGGTTTAAATTGTTATTTTTTTTAATAATTAGATGCAAGATCCAGGGTCAGAGATATTTTCAAATTTCACAAGAAAGAAGAGAAATAATGCTACTTCGGAAGCAGAAAAGTTGGAATCATGATGGGGAGTGTTCCACGCGAATCCAATTCCATCCATAATCAATGTAACGATAACGCGATATCAAATTGGAGAAAACTTTTTTAACGACCCCATCGATGAATTAGTTAAAAAAATGTTTTTTCGCCTTAGGCCAATTAAAATGGAAGGAGCGGGAAAAATAAAGCGAATTGAAATCGTTTCGCCGTTACGTGTAATTAAGTTCGTCCGATTCAGCAATTTCCATCGGAGGCCAAGGCTGGGTTTTTTCTCATATCCTTTTGTCGTCCTTTCTCATGTTGTCGTTTTTCTCATATCCTTTTACCCCTACAGAGCAATTCAAACTTATATCAAAGATCCCATTACATTACGCAGAGAATCATGCTAATGGGCTATTTTGCAAAATGAATGCGCTCAGTTTATTTCCTCATTTCGAAGGTTATGTCACACTTTGATATTTGATATATTGATATTTTAGTACCCCGTAAGCCGCCGCTAGGGTGTGTGGCATTGGGTGAATACACACAAGAGTAATTTTGACCCAAGTATGACCCTACCACGGTCGGAAAATGTTCTTCTGATCCCTTAGCCTTTGTGGAAAAAATGAAATCTGTTATACACCTTATCTGCTTAACACTACTAAAGGGACCCGTATGTGTTTCACTCAGGGAAGTTCGTGAGTGAGGGTAATGCCTAAGTGTTTAATTGAGCGTTGAAGCGAACGGTAACTACGGCGTATGAATATAATAGGAAAAATCAACCCCAGTCTTACTCTTACAAAGAGAATGTTAGAGTACGGCTGGGGTTGATTCTTCCCATAAAATTTAATCGAGTCTATCACATTCCATGTTGATGTTCTTGATATAGTAGGCGTTCTGGAGGGAATTACTCTTAAAAAAATTACGACTACAAAATTTTTTAAGTTTGATTCTAATTGCTAAGTGTCGAACCAACGTTATATATATAGCATTGACGTCATCTGATAAAGCTGCTGTGTACTCAGGGTCACGGATATCACGGTAAACCACTGCTTCTTTGGCAAATAAACGTATATTATTGGTGTATACGGAGTCAATGTCGTGTTTGGGTTTTTTTGGATTGACTTGTCGTAGTAATATACTGAAATGGGAGAGTTTGACAAATAGAAGAAAAAGGAGTACGTTTGGCGCGATGTTTAGAATTGTTAAAAATGACGAAGCGTGAGGAAGATTTGTTGAAAGAGAAAGAAAAACCAAACTTTTAAGGGAAAAAACGACCACAGTTTTAAAATAAAAATAAGAACGGAAAAAACAAATAAGAAAAAAATACTCCTTTTTAAACAAAACTATTGTTGACTGGAATCAGCTGTCTGGAAGTTTGTTTGAACCATTTGAACCATCCAATTTTAGGAGTTTTAAGAAAAGTGTAAAGCAGTCACTGGGTGATAAACGTCATTTATCAGAGATTATTATACAGGTACTGAAAAACTCCTAAATAACTACTAAAATAATTACAGAGAGATAGCTTTTTTGAATAAAAATTGATATTACGAAAATCACGCCACAGAGAAAACACTGAACAGTGATGGGCATTACTTTTTGCATTCAATCACGAAGTATGGCAAAAAAGAAATTTCATTTACTTCAAATAATAAAGGAAACCTCGCCAAAGGTTCATTTCAGTAAATTTTCAACTTGCAATTACATGAGTCAAAATAAATGACAGTGAAATTGAATCAAGCATTGGTAAGGCTTATTAACAGATTGGAAACAAGTCAAGGGTATCAAATAGTATTTTTTATTATCCATTAAACTTTTTGGAAAAATCAATTCGTCTTTTCAACGACAAAAGGACTTATGAATACAGATTGAAAGGTATTTACCCGCACATCATTCTTATTTTAGTGTTTCCCTCTAGACCCAGTGAGCATCTATAAGATCAATTAACTGTTAATGTTCATCCAGCGTCTTGCAAGTCTATTTACTAACATTACATTATTTTGTTTTCAACATATCGTTGATTATTTTTCAAATATCAATTCAAAACTGTAAATAGTGAAGAAAAAAAAACAAAAAAATATTTTAGTTCATGGTAGTCTCCAGCAGCATAGTAATAGCCTTAAACCACAATTCAACACAATACATGCCCTATCGCGACAGTCGGAACGAACTATGTTGTTTCCAGAGGCAGTGATCCTATTCCAATAAGCTACAATAATATTTGAAATTTGAAGCAACTTTTTGTTAAAAATACTCATCTAGTTATAAATATGCGATATTAAAAAATTCGATATCACGATTTTAATTAGTTATTATACATTTCATAGTCAGGAGCTTTTAATGAACAATCAGCACGGGTTCCAAAAGGGTAGATCTTGCGAGACACAACTTGCGCTTTTTGTTCATGATATTCTTACTTTGGGAGAGAGCAATGTTCCAATGGACGCGATTTTTCTAGGTTTTATGAAAGCCTTCAACAAAGTATCTCATAGTTAACTACCCACAAAGCCAGACAAATTGTCATTGATAAAAATATCGGGGTTGGATTAAAGTTTCAGAATGGTCTTAGTACAAAGAGTAATTATAGATGGAGTCAGCTCAAATGCAGTAGAATTTACCGCAGGTGATCCTCAGAGAAGTGTTATCGGACTTCTTTTATTCCTAAAAACCGTAATTATTATTATCAATGTTATGAAATAAACCAAGTTGCAACTAGGCATTTGCCCTGATGGTAACGGACCAGTCTGATCACTGGTCACTATTACAATGTACATCCATACGTACACACACAAGAATAATACATATGAGACAAAATGCTATTATATACAATGGTACTTTTCTGTTAATTATCGCTCTTTTCCCATCACACAAGCAGACATGCCAACTTTCAAAAATGAAAAATCGGGAGGACATGCCAACCTTCAAAAATGAAAAATCGGGAGATTTTTAGAAGTGTATCACGAAGTAATCACTTTTAATTACCACAATATTTGCATGGCACCTTAATCCCTTTATGACACTTTGCCAATTTTTAATGAATGTCACACTTTATTAACATGTTAAGCTAAGTACACAATTTGAACAGTTCATCAAGAACGTAAGAAGGAAAAATCGGGAGTCTCCCGCTTAAATCGGGAGAGTTGGCATGTCTGCACAAGGATAATGCTTACACCATACGAGTACTTACTACGTACCCTCCATCGCCACACTCCGTCTATAATCACTCATTCTTCAATTTCATATACCGTTCAAAATCACGTACCGTTAACACATTATTCACTTTCGCAATACAAATCCTCACTCTTATACAATATCGCATGCATAATATTTAAACAAGTGCAATAGCATAATAATCGCTGATCAATGAAGTTTATCACCCAGTGACTGCTTCACACTTATTCTTAAAACTCCTAAAATTGGATGGAAAGGGTTTCTTCTAGTATCGGATGTCAGGTTAAGTTTTGTTAGAGAATGAAAAGAACTTTAATGGTTTTAGTTTTGTTAAGTCTGCATTCATCCAAAACTTATCTTAAACGGTAGAATACCAATATTAATAAGAGTATTTTTATACTATTTTCTGGACTGGAATCCATTCCTCATTCCTCCACACCCTGGCAGTGACTTGCAAGGTGCGTCGTGTAGGATTAGATTACCCTCATCCCCATTCGCTGACGAACGGCGAGTGGTGGCGGTGGCGTATGTTCTCCATGACAATTCTTCCCCTCCCTTTCCCCTCATCCTCCCTCACGTGTCTCCTCCCCCTCCGCCTCGGATCCCGAGGGGGTTGTTGCCGCCGTCCACCCCCTTAACCTTGTTTATTTGATCCCTCTCTATCCACTTTATTTCTACAGGGCTCTCGCCCTCCACCACCCCTCCTCGCAGGGGGGAACCAATCAGAAAAGAAGCTGCAGCCCGACGAGGATGCAATTATAATCCATTGCCCTTGTTTGGGAGGATGATGTTGCCTTGAGAGGCATAATGGATTTGTTACGAACATATAATAGGATGGAAGGCGCCATGAGTTAGGAAGATGAAGAGGCGAATGTTCACAGGAGATGTCGTCGAGCGGTAGGGCAACTCACAGGGTGTATCCAAGGAAGATAACCTTAATGCGTAGAAAGGAAAGAATGGAGTGTTGCAATCAGTTCCAATCTTGGGAATTGAAGTCATTGATGCGGAGGTGAAAATATGAAAATGGCATGGAAAGGGGATCGGGATAGTGCGGAGGCTAACGTACAGGCTTCCCACCGAGAAGGCCCAGGTTCAAATCCTGGAGACAACAAATATTTTTCAGTGGTATCCCGATCCCTACTTGAGGTGCTTTGTGGAGGGCACTTTGAGTGAGTACGACGTCCGTCGGATGGGACGTTAAATTGCGGACCCCTTGGCGCCTTTCGGCAAGAGTAGACTAATGCCAACGACGCCGGGTTTCTCTCCACCCTTCCTTTCGCATCCGTCCCTAATGGCGCAAATGACCTTAGCTGTCGGTCGCCTCCCCAAAAAAATACTACTACTTGATGGCCAAAGGCCCACCTACTCCACTTCATCCCCACCGAGTCCCTAATGAAGTACTTGACTAAGGTCCTCGGATACACCAGATTAGATGACGGAGAGCTTTAGTGGGTTTGGGAAGGAGGCCAATTAATGCGAGATACGACTGCATGTACATATTGCTTTCATTGCCGTAATTCCGATTACACCACCATTACCTTTAGTTAAGCATTATTGGTAAATCTATGATGGTATCAACGTATACACCTGATTTGACTAAAGTGAAAACGGTAACTTTAGTAATTAATACCTTTTTAAGGTTCATCGGTAATTTTTTCAAAAATTCCACCTGATGAGTATTGTATTTAAAACATTGTATATTTCACGCAGGACGACCGGTTTTATCACATAATTAGGTGGAATATGCAAGTACCTAGACTCGGGTGGCGAAGTCATAAGTGTGATATCTTTAGGTTCCAAAAATAATTCGTCCATGCTCTGAAAGCGAGTTGTACCGTATTAAATTTTCGTGAAATTATAAAGGTCTGTATTTTTTCTTCAATACGAAATATCTCACGGTTTAGCCTTAAAACCATTAATTAATAAAAACAAACTAAACACAAATTCAACCAAGTAAATGAACAGCCTAAGTGTTTGAAATTGGCTTTAGTAACATCGTGGACTGTGGCGCGTCGCGCACGACTACGAATGCCTGTGACATTGTATGTACGGTATTTCGTCATAACATCTTGTTTCTTTAAAGCCCCCAAAATTTCAGAGTGTAAGAGGACGTCTCGGTAGCTTAAGTGGTTAAAGCACTCGGCCGGATATCGAGGGATCCGGGTTCGAATCCCGGTCAAGGCGAATGATTTTTACTCTCTGAAATTGTTGCATTGTAATGCAAAATTAGCGGATGACTCCGTTAAAGTTACTGTTACAGTTTCTTGAAATTTAAGTAAAAATGAGTTCGTAGTACCATAAATATCAGGAGTTATATTAGAATGAAATAGAGTAGGCTATCAAGTGAAAAAAGACATGATATTTCACAATCCAACTCTCGTGTATTTTTTGGAGATACTTTCGTACGCTAGTAAATATTTTGTTTGCGTATATAATTTAAGCTACTTTATGTATTAGTCGCTCATGCATGCGTGGCAATGTTGTCTTCGAACTTTCATGTAAAGTAATGCATTTTCATCGTAGCAATAGTTTATTTTGGAAATGTGCTAGTCCAAACCAGATCACTGGAATATTGACGAGCATTGGAAGGCCCTGTTTCGATTCGTGGGCGTTCCTCTGAGATCGGCGTGTATATTTTGTCGATAGCCGCCCTGTATTTTAAATAGAACCATTTTTCTAACATTTTTCCTACATGATTTTAATACATTTTATTGAATATTTTTACATGCAAGTGCCTTCTCTCGCGGTGAATAATTTTGTTCGAGCGCATTATCGAATTGATATCTTTGTAGTGGTGTAAAGATTATGCTGATGATGACCTAACACCCCGCGTCGCACGCCCTAGCGACGGCTTGAAGGGTATTTTGTAGATTTGGACAGTGATTTTTAAATATATTGAGAATAAAATCGTCGTCACATTCTAAAAGATTTTGGCGATGGCGCTCGAGATAACTTCAGTCCTTTGCTAAACCGTAATGCAATTTTAAGCTCAGTTTTTATATGCATTTATGAGATCACCATTCTCAAACTCGTTCAGAGTCCTTATTCCAAAACACAGACGCCACGCTTCCACGAGTCCTCACGCTCGGAGCCAGAGTTTTAGGTTTACTCCATCAGATTGTGCATTGGTGAGGTGTATCAACGGTATCCCATCGTCCCTCAGAAACGTCTCCTATTCGACGTGAAGCTCCATGAGGGCGTGCGGGGTGAGGGGAGGACTTTCGGAGAGTCGACCCCCCACCTTCCGGGATCATTACAATAAAGACCGGGGCAAAGGGCCGAGAGAGAGAGAGTGGGTTGGAGAGAGGGAGGGAACAAGAGAATGCGAATTTGGAATGAGCGGACCTTTAGGTAGAAAAAAAATCGAGAAGGGGGAAAAAATAGAATGGGAACGTGGAGAAGGAGAGGTAGGGAGAGATGAGGAAGAGATGGAATTATTCATGATGCGCACGGATGTAAATCCGGAGAGGGGCGAAAGTGGAAGGGGGCGTCTCGTATCTGCCTCCCTCTTCCACATCCCTTCCCTCCCTCCCCAACCCCATCCACCTCCGAACTGGGGGGATGGAGGGAGATCCTATCGAGTCAGTCACACGCGGCACACGGAATCGGGGTAAAAAAAATAAAAACTCTCGGCCCCCCTTCCCTTTGACCAACCATCTCTCCCCACACCACCCTCCCTCTCCTCGCCGTAGAAAGTCTCGTTAAAGCTCTTCGGTCCCGTCTCCCCTGTCCCCGACACGCGGCCCAATCTCTAGGAGGCCATTGGGACCGCACAACATAAGGGATGATTCGATCTTGAGACCTATCTCCCCTCTCCTCTCCCCCTGCCCCTTGCTCACTCTCTCACCCCCCCCTCCCAAAGGAAATGCACGGCTGCAATATTGCATTCTGGGAAAGTGGGTGGAGAGTCACTGCAGCCGCCCACTCGACCTCCCTTGTTTACCTCCTCGACTGCACCCTATCTCTCTCTCTCTCGAGTTCATCTTTCTTTTTATTTCACTTTAGAGGCAAGGATAGCGTGCGTTTGTGTCGCCTATCCCTGGGAGATTAGGCGGCGAGGGCCGGAGAGGATCCCCCCCCCTATTTCACCTCCCACCCCCCCTTTGGGAGTTCGCGGTGACACCCTTCTCCTCCAACTCGAGTGGGTGCCAATGTGTGCCTGCTCTTAGAGGGCCGTACTCGCTTCCTTCCGGGAGATTGTTTCCGCTACTGGAAGGGGGTCACCGATGTCATTTTATTTCGGAGAAGTTATCATAAGTGAAGTTTGACGGTTGCTATGAGAGAGTAGGTTAGCGACTGTTGAGATGTAGGGAGAGATGGAGGAATAAAGGAAGTGAGTTAGACAGAGATAAAGACTAATGAAGAAGTCCTAAATACGATGGGAGAATGGAGGAGGTATCCGAAAAAAGTGAATTGAGGGTATACTGAGGGATAGTGGTGTTCTAAAGGCAATGTGGACATTGAACGTGGAATATTATGTAAGCAAAGAGTTGTGGAAGGGAGAGAGCAAGGCTTTTTAGAAAGCATGAAGGCGAGAATAAGTTACGAAGAACTAAAGAAGGAAATGGTTAAGGAGATAGAATAGAAAGTTGGTTCGATAGGTTGGAAAGATATTTATTCGCAACCGTTCAAAACCTGAATTTGATAAGTAGATTACTTTTCGTGAATCAAGACCATTTTACTATATAAACTATTGTTGTTATACGAGGCATATTCATAAAGACCGTTTGCTTACGTATATTTAAATATTTGGCGCTTCATAATACAGTTTTATTACTGCAGCGCCATCTACTTATTCATTGAGAAGCTATAGCAGCATTCGTTTTGTTTCAGAAGTCGTTTGCTTGTCCGTGCATACAAACAACAATGTCCGCGACAATCGTTGATCCCGCCAGCTGTGAAGTGCGTTCTGTCATGCGATTCCTGTATGCAAAAGGATTGTCGGCTGCTGAAATTCATCGGGAGTTATGCCTAGTTTATAAACCTACAGTTATGAGTGAAGGAAAGGTTAGACAATGGTGCTGTAATTTTAAAAATCGACGAACAAATGTCCATGACGAAGAGCGAAGTGGCAGGCCCAGTATTCTGAACGATCGTTATTCGAAATTTAGCTGGATGTTTAGAGAGGGATTCCAAGATTCCATAGAATCAGTGATGTTTCAAGATGGATGTAGCTTGTGGAAGTATCTCATTGGCAAGCATTCTGTTTGTGACTAGTGAATTTAAAAATATTTATTACATGTAAGATGACGACGTAATCCTTGCAAGGAATGAAATGCTGAAATAGATTTAATCTTCTCATAAGCACGTCAGATGTGAACTTGAAGGTTGACGTTCTTGTGGTGGTGGTACTACTTACTTGAATCTGCCTTGCACGTTATTGGATAGATTTCTTGCTGCGTCCTAAGATACAATTATTTGTTATTATTAAGCATATGTACTTGCATGCTTGTGGAGTGAGGGGAGGTGG
Source organism: Hetaerina titia (assembly GCA_037158775.1). Taxonomy (NCBI): domain Eukaryota; kingdom Metazoa; phylum Arthropoda; class Insecta; order Odonata; family Calopterygidae; genus Hetaerina; species Hetaerina titia. Next base: position 44,250,721 of record CM073778.1, read on the forward strand.
ATGTGTATTTGCATGCGTTTATAATGGTAGGGTGTTTCTATGAATGCATGTACTACTGTGGATTTGGGTTTGCATGTGTGTGTTAGTTTTGAATGCGGTTTTTCTTTTTTTGGGTGGTGACCTAACACCCCCCGCCACACGCCCTTGCGGCGGCTTTCGGGGTATTATGTAGATGCAGATGAAGGTTGCCGATTCGAATCAATACAAAACATGCTAAGTTTTATGTTGCATAGGGTTTTCTTTTAAATCATTTGTCAGTAAGAACTAACTCCATTTGTTAGAGGTATGCATATTACCTTGCCTCGATACTACCAATACACATTTAATGAGTGATATAAGTTAGTTTTCAAGCGTCATCACAGCGTTGAATTAATTTGACAAGGACGGATGAAAAGTTTAATTCTATCTACGTGTACGGTATATATTAGTAGTGGAACATGAATAAAACCAGTGCTTGTAATCTTACTTCATTAAAAACAAATCCTTCCTAAAATTTATTTTCGTTTTCGTTTTCTTCCCCTACTTCAGGGAAGACTAGCAAAAATAAAACAAAAATCAGCTTGCCAAATCGAGAAAACTGCGAATAAGTGAAGTCTTACACGAACTCTGGCTGTTTTTTTTATGAGCATAGGAACGAAAAGAAGGTAATTAAGGGAGAAAATATCGTCCCATGGAGCGTCTTTGAAATGGAGAACTTCTCCTCCTGCAGACTTGAAAATAACTTATAAAACTGTTTTTCTCGACTGATCCCTCCCCACTCTGACGACATCCGATTATAAAGAAGCTAATTTAAAGAGATTGCTGCGATAGCAATGGAAGAAGACGCGGAGTGCTTTAAGAGTGTGTGAGAGGACGTCTGTCTGAAAATTTGATGAGGGGATTAAGGAGCAATTTCAGATAAAGGCCGAACACGATTCGAAAATTGCAGAGCTTACTTATCTTTGAAAATAAGCGTCGTTCTCATCGATCATTTTTTTGGATTACGGAATAAATTGTGCCAGCTCGAGGACATTTTCGAGGGAGAGATAAGCCGATTAATTTCGAATCATGGCGCGTCATAATTGCAATGGATAAATAAAACTGCCAGTTCAGCCCACATGTCGAACGATCGATGGTATCGGGATCAAAACTAGCAGGAAATTAATCACGTCTTGCTGCCAAGGAAACAATTTGAAAACATTGGCTGGACTAATGGCCAAGGCGAACAACCTTATCTTCAGGATACCATTATTTCTCGTCTGGATGTTTACAACCGGCTAGAGGAAAGGAAATAGTTACGGTAATTTATAATTCACCAGTTTAATGCAAGAATAATATGAATTATTTTACACAAATAGATTTGGTTTAATTTTTTTAAAGCAATCTTGTATAATTGATACTCTTACATCTACATGGAATACTCTGCCGGACACTGCTAAGGTATGTGGCAGGGATTGATTTAAGGCGAGGAATTAAAATCCAAAATGAAGTTTTTTTTAACCGCTAGACACTAATGAATGTTAATCCAGATAATAGGGTTAATAGTAATTATAAGCATATGCAACACGGGATCCGAGCCATTTAAAATAGTCTAGTCAGTCTAAAATTCACTAAACTGATCTATTCTACACGTATTTATCCGAAGTCACATCTAACTAGCGTCAGCAAAATCAAATTACGGAAGAGAATGCCATAAGAAGTGCTCAACGAGAGCGAAGATTTTTTTTATCGGGCAGTTTCGTCTGTCAATTGGATATCAGTGAGCCAAATACGATGCATTTTAGCAATTTTATTTGATGTTATTATTGGCTATCTGCACTCAAAACTTTCATTTATTCTTTACAAACACGTCCATATTTTCTCCTATTTCATCCTCGAAAGTGACACGCTTAACGAAGTATCAAGGATCATTTTAATACTTTAATTATACTATTTTATCATGATGCATGTAACCTAGAAACTAATGAGCACGAGGAGACGGAACACCATTGAGTATTCGGGAAGGAAGTAAGAGCCCGATCAGACACGTTCCGAGACACTCTGCGCTTATGAACACATCATTTGAGAGGAACGAGAAAATTGATAAATATAGAAAAGAAGGCTCTGGATGCCTTTTTGAGATACATAAACTGCACAAGTAAAGTTGAACCTTTAAAATGAAATATGTCCAAACGCCTTCAGAGGAGGTTAGCGAATATACGATTTTAGAAGAGAAATGCTATGGAATCAAACAATTATTTGGGTTGATTAACACTGATTATTAATATAAATATTCAATGGTATCGGCCTCAACCTTGTAAATATTGATCTTGTGGAAAAAGAAATACTTTGTAAATTAAAAAAAACTATCATTAATACGGTACTACAGGTTTCATCACTTAGGCACCTGAAGATGTCGCCTATGTGATGAAACTGGCAGTATTTTATCAGTAATTTTTTTCGTGAATTTACAAAGTTTTTCATATTTCTCAATATAAATATTACTTATATGCACAGAGTAAATTGTATTGAATAAGTTAAGTCTTGATGTAATCCATAAATGTTCTCATGAAATGCATTGATTAACGAATTAATAGGAAAAAATAACCCGAATATGATGCACGTCATGATTTAAAATCTCTCCACGAAGAAGCTTCACGATTATTTGTATGAATTAACTCATAAAATTGATGTCCATACAGATGAAATAATTGAGCTTGTGACAGACGCTTTATGATATATAGGTGGTTAATTTTTAAACCTTACTTTTGCGAAAAATTTCGTGCTCATGTAACTTTTTTATGAGTAGCGATTTGGGATCTTTGAGGGACGGAAAGAAGATGAAAACCTAAGTGGTAGGTAGCTCGGAGGAAATGAAAGATCACCATTAAGATTAACCCTGCAATTTCAAGGGTCAACACTTAAATCGATGAACTCAATTCTCGCTATGGTGTTCATCCTCTATCCACGGTCCTATCTGCGATGGGTTCGAAGAGGGAGAGGGTTTTGGCCGTGGCATGACGAGGTGGTCGGCGGTATTAGATTCACAGATTCCTGGAAGGTTGAGGAGAATCTCGCTACGCGAGAAGTCCCCCTCATTATTTCAGCTCACGGAGGGAGACGGTTGGAGTGGATTCTCCGGCGAGAATTCCAAAGGGTTCCCCCCTTCCCCTCGCAGTTCGGTTTCCACTTATGTGAGCAGAAAATACGCGGCACCTTTAAATTTTGAAAGAAGTATAAGGGTGGTTACTCCCAAAAAGGGTGTTGGTTTCCGAAGATGCTTCGCAGATTCAGTGAATAATTTAGGAAAATGAATATAGAGAGATACCTCAGGGGATTCCTGTTGACACGATTTGTGCAACCGTATAAGAAATCTTTTGGGCTCTATACCCGGAAACTTATGGCCAATTCGCAATGCACTGTAGCTTTTTTAAGCTGAATGTCGTATGGAAATATTTTGCATTCGTATTTTTTCTCTCCATATTAAAATTTTGTGTCTTACATGCATTATCTTGACGACTGAACTCAAATATCTAGTGAATTTTATTTTCGAAAGGATAAAATTAGAATTATCAAGCGAGTGATTTTAGTTAAGCACTAAATTTTTTAATTCCATGTAATATGCATGTAGCTTTTCATTGCTTAATATGGCGGAATTATTTTCTGTCAGTCTTTCATGCAAAGTTGGTGACCGTTGTCCTTCGGGTACTGTATATGTGGTGCATATCATATCACATGCTATACCGGTATCTTTCAGGATATTATGTTCACTTAAATAATTGTAATTGAAATTTATATTGCATATAAAACTTATTTGGTCAGTTAAATTATCTAGTAAGATCTCACCACTACGACTGACTATTTATGGGAAAAAACAAATTCGCACTTTTCCAACAGAAATCTGTGGAAAAGTGCGACTTTGTCAATTCTCATAATGACGAACTTCCACCATTTGTTTAACGCCTCTTTCTCTCTTCCTTTCAATTATAGCACTATTGTTCGTTCAAATAAGAGCACTCGTTGTCAACTAATTATATATTCTGAAACAAATTCCCTCTGAGACCTAAAGAGCGAAATGCATATAACATCAAAATGTCTATTCTAATTACAGTTTTAGGTCAATTTTCATATCTACACCAATTCTTTACAATAATTTATCGATTATTTCCGTCAAATATTTATCCAAAGAGAGCTCTAAGCGAATGTGGACCTAATATAAACATGTTGCAAACTTAACGTCCCAATCTTTCAACCCTTGTTTTTCCATATCTTTGTAAGGGCATACATAGATGCTGTGAAACGCTAGAACTAAGATCTCCGGGGTGGGAGGAACGACGTTGGAAAATCCTGGAGTAGGGAAGAATAGAGGTCAGCGGTCATCAATATTTGAGTTTGCAAACTAGCGACGATGTGGGCATTGGAATCGGGCACAAAGGATCGCGCCAGTGCATTCGCCGGGAACTGGGGCGGCGACGGCGGCGTGAAATTCTCTCAGCACCTTAGATTGACGGTTAAGGAGGCGGTTTAGTTTCTCGTTACGGCCATTGTGCACAGCATCTTTTGGTATTTGAGGAAAGAGCGGAATTTGAGGACCACTTCCATCTCTCCAACTCTCCTCACTCTTGTCTGGCACACTCCTCGGAGTACCTCCTACACTGAAGGTGTGTAGAGCACTTGGAAGGTTGGAGTTTGAAGTTGGTAGGAGAGAGGGGAACGACTTCATTCGAGGAAAACTTCATTCGACGATATATCCCTTGGGCAAAGTTTCTACGAGCCGTATGTGGCGCCGTGATAGTCAGCCTGTAATAATAATAACATCTTAATATCGTATGTAATGGACTGCCCTCAGTTCGCATGCGGATTGAAGAAGTCGTGAATTCCTACTGTCGTCAATCTGGGTCGAGATTTGAAGCACAATTCACAGGCACGGAACATAAAAGTAGTTTGCGAGTAAAGTTCATTCCAATTGTTTCTTCTTCGTAAAATACACTCAGCCTTCCATTCAGTAAAGCGTGCAATGTAAACTCTCAACTTTTCTCTTCAAAATTCTTATCAAAAATTACTTAGTACATTTCAATACATTATTGCACCCTAAATTTGAAGTAAAAATATTTAAAATGTCTTTAATATAGGAAATGAGTAATTATAAAATACACTATAGACGTAGTTAAAGTCGTGTACTTAGCTTCAACAAAATAACCTTGACCTTCGGTAAATTCGGGTAATATTGATTGGAATTTGTACAGGGATATTTGCTAAAAAGTCTACCCATAATATTTCACAAACGTGTACTTTTTATGCAGAACTGCACATCCATTTTTTAACTTATCCTCGACTTCGTTTACGCTCACTTACCTCCACAGCATAGTTCACCTGAAAAATGTGTAACGTTGCCTGTCACTTGAGATGACCACATTATTCACTCATGTATTTAATCCAGTGATAAAGATACGAGTAAATATTTCCGTTAATTTTTCTGTTATGTACTTTAGAACTTTATTAAAAATTGAATCCCGTTAATTTTTCTGTTATGTACTTTTAATTAAAAATTGAATCCTGCTTTAAATTATAAATATGCAATCCATAGTGTTTATCCTTATTCTCAGAATTATTTAAATTTTTAAAAAATCTTTATATTACTCAAATTTCAAGAAACTGCCGGAGATGCCACAACAGTAACTTTTGACGGAGACATCCGCTAACATGCATTTCAATGCAACAATATCATAGTGTAGAAATCATTCGTGTTAACCCGGATTCGAACCCGGATCCCTCCGTCACAACATCTGGTTCCTTTAAAACGCCAAAAAAATTCCTGAGTTTAAGAGGACGCCGCGTTATCTTAACTGGCTAAAGCACTCGGCCGGTAGTCGAGGGATCCGGGTTCGAATTCCGTTCAAGGCGAATGATTTTTACACTCTGAAATTGTTGCATTTTTGTTACTCTATAATATTATACCCATTGACTATTTAATGGAAAGTAAACTAATGTTTGATTTGGATACGTAGTCATATTTAAGTTTTGAGGTATAGAAACTTAATTTAAAAACAATTTAGAACTTCTGAACACAAGGACGTAAGTATTTCTCAAATTTCTTTTTGATTTAAAAGCTTTCTCAGGGAAGTGAAGGTGACGCCAGGGTTATTTTGGATTTCTTACGTCTTCAATTTATTCAAAAGAAGAATTTAGAGTGAAGATGATTTAATTCGGGGGAAAACCGAAAATTCGTGACTGCCGTATTAGCAAATTGATGCAAATATTTCCATTACTTATGTTACTGCCGATGAATGAATGGAGAAGTCCTTTTGGCATGGAATAATCACATACAAAAATTTAGATCGAAAATTGTAAATTATGCAAGCATATCAGAAACGGTAATTAAATGATGTACGAGTATGCACAGTAATTAAGATAAACATGAGTTCCTTGACTAAATTCGTGTTGTTGATAACTAAAGAGCTTTGAATTTTTATGCCTGCTATTGCTATCCATTAAAGTATGGAATCAAATTTACTAGAGCAATGTCAATTAATGCGCAGCCACGTTTCACTTTTGATAAAGTCTTTCAAAAAGCCTTTACATCAATATCACGTTTATCATGGGAGGTCCATTAGCATCCTTAATCCGAATTAATCTTTAGGGGAAAAGTTGGGAGCTTATTAGCGAGATACATATTATCAAGTAAACTTCTTCTTCTGTATATATATATATATATATATATATATATATATAAATAGATATATATAATATACATATATATACATATATATATATATATACAAATATATAGATATATAAAAAAATGTGTGTGCAAAATAGTGAATGTAAAAATATTTCCTTATCCGGGATTTGAACACCGGACGGCGGATGCCCTTCCACTTATGCGCTAATAAGGAAACCTAATTTACACTGAGATCTGCGATCTTATAAAGCGCCCAAGTGCTCCGATTGCTTGGCCCAGAGATGGCGTTAGAGAGCTGTTTCACCCACCAAAGGAGAAATAGACACGCACACAAGAAGAAAGGACAGCCCATTCCCTATCATGCAAAATATGGGTCATCTGAAATTTACTTTCATTAAATAACCTTGAAAAATGAACGATAAATCTCAGAAGAGCAGGGAGTGGTTCCAAAAGGCTTCGAACATAAAGGAACTGACTGGAATGGCGAGCGGAGAGGGCTCGATCAATGCAGCAGCGAGGAATTAAAAACGGAAGATTATGAGTTCAGAGCCGTAGTAGCGCGGAAAGTTGAATTTCATAGTTAAGCTTTAGCAAAACGATAACACAGGGACATTTAGCCCGAAGAGGTTTTAGAATATTCCTTAGTCCGATTCTTTTAACAATCAGGATTACACTTGGAGGCCAACTGCATTTGACGCTGAAATCATATTGTTTGTACCGTGTTTTTATTCGTTATTTTATTGAAGGATAATTAGGCAGTCTAGGAATTGGAGTAATTATTGAATGCTTTTCATGGACAATACGACAGGTATGAGACGAGAATTAACCACTAGAAAGCAAAAGTAATGAGATTCTCGGTTTGCAAGAAAGTAAAGTAAGATTAAAGTATGAGGTAATTAAATAGAGCATGTGAAACAGTTCATGTAGTCGTTATTTTGGGAATCTTTCAGAGAAAAGTAGCATCTTAATGGTGATATTTGGAGAAGAATTCCATTGCCGTGGGAGGCATGAGCCAGAAGAAGATAAGTAATGACGGGTACACTTGGTAATGAATGATGTGAAGAAAAGATTGGTAAAGACTTTAATATGGAGCGTCGTGCTTGTGAGAATAGAGTTCTTAAAGCTAGGGGATGAGAGTATATTGGAGTTTTTTGTTATGTGGGTGTAGAGGAGAATGGAAAAAACAAGTTGAGCAAAGAGGAAGACAAACTCCGAGGTTTTAAATATAGGGTTGGTGAAAAGAGCAGGCTATTATGGGGGGATTATAAAAAAGGTGAGAAAGTTGATGGAGGATTTATCGAAAGTACGTAGTAGATGTGGACAGAAGCAAGAATATCGGGTAAATATATTGAAGGAAGAAAGAGAGTAGACTTAATAGACAGCATGAAGGCAGGAAGTAGTGAGAGACATCAGAAATGAAGAAAAAAGTAAAGTTGGGCAAAGGAAGTACTTGCGGCACTGTGAAGTAAATAGTCTTTAGGGTCGAGTCCGAAACGTATCTTTAAATATTGACGTTTTTCAATTAATCAACGTTGCTTTTCCACATAAAATTTTTATTCACACGACCCAGGTTTCGTTATAGCATAACGTCATCAGGTGATGTTATACTGTAACGAAACCTGGGTCGTGAAAATAAAAATCTTTTATGTAGAAAAGCAAATTTATTAAATTGAAAAACGTCAACATGAAGATTTTCCACCAAGTTACGCCAGAAACTGTTTTATTCATCTTTAAATAGTTATTATCCTTTGGATGAATGAACTTACAAATGCAAACTAAATTTTTACGTTAAATATTGAAATGTTTATCGTGTTAAAGATTAAAAATCTCGTAAAAAAAGAAGCGGGCATGTAATTTTATTTCTTGATGTGTAACCAAAAACGTAGAATAAATAGAAAATTAATTGAAGAGGATAAATTGAGCTTTTTATGGTCCTTTTAAGACTGGCTATATGAAACAATATTACCCTTTACGGCTTCAGCAAATATTATTCAACATTGTTAGAAAATCTTCAATTCATATCATACTGTAGCTTAGGGAAAAGCCTAAGTGTTAATTACGGTGATATATCATAAAAAGAGAAAAAATTCGGTCTCTGTATGTGTTACACTCTCACTTTTGCCCCCGACGAGACAGGCACCTCTGTTGCACTATGCCCCTGGAGAAATATGGGAACTTCCGAACGATAAGTATACCATCTGTTGGAAATGTTCCTTCCCTATCCGTGGGACGGTCAGATGATTGGGGCCATCTAGATATTATTCCCCTCAACCTGATCACGCATGAATCCATGTTCGTGACCAAATTTTCATTTCAGGTTGAAACGCACATGGATGAAAAAGGAAATGGATTGGAGAACCAAATTCCGAGTTTCTTTCCAAATTCTATCGTGTGAGTCACGGGAAGTGCCTCCTAAAAAAAACTGTTTAATTGGTAATGCTTACTGTAATGCGTAGGTTTACTCTGGCTCACAGATGTACATTTCGTTCGTTTTAAAAGCAAAATAGGAGGATCTAATAATCCTGGAGTCAACTCGCCCGTTCGCATACGACTACATCTCCTTTAGGAAAAAACCGATCTTACGAATTCTTCAGGCTAATTTCCTCCTCATTCAATCTATACTTATTAAAATTAAAATAAATGGAGAGGATGTCATGAGAGTCACTTTAACGAATATATTCTCTGCTGTGCGTCGAAATGAAGCAAAATCACAGGGTCAAATTCATTCGCCTAGTCACCAGTTGAGATGAATAATTTCGATTTAAAATTTCTACACGTGTGCAGAAAAACAAACATGCAATGCACAACGTTAGGTTTAAATTGGTGGGATTTTAATCTAAAAAGTGTTTTATTTGAATAGCAAAATATTCTCTCCATTCTTCAAACAATGACTCTAGGTACTTTAATTGGTTGCGATTCGACGTTTAATATTTTTCATCTCAAGAAGTTATCACTGGAAATTATTTTAAATACGTGCGAAGTAAAGGTGTTAATAATTTTTCTGATGAACGTACTGATCAATATCAACGGAATAAACATATCATTTGCACCGTAAATAATAAGCTAACATAATAAATATTGAAATGTATTCGTGGTCATATAATTAGTGAAGTGAAATTTTAAATACTTTGCTCTTCTCCGTCGACAACTTGGCAGTAAATATTCTTCTTAAATTTTCGACTCAGTTCAACATATTACTTACCTTTTTGGAAATAATTGTTCACGTTTTTCCTCCGGAACGAAATTTTCTTCTGCGTGTACAGGCTTACTTCATTTCATATAATTCTAAATGGTTTAATACTCGACTCTGAATTTAATATGATGCAAAGTGTGAATTCATGTATTGAATTTAATTTGGTTTGATTCGAACAATCCCAAACAGAACCGGTCGTGATATTTGTAGCATTTGAACATGGCATTTTGGAGTCGACTGACTTCTCACTTAACCGAGACTGGCAGAATTGAAAGTGATTCTCGGTCAGACATTGTTTTATTGCACGTCGTCATGGGGAAAGAGCACACCGTTAAATGCTCATATAGATCGATAAGGAAAGTGTGATTATAAATATTGAAACACGCATCCTTTTCCACGTGGTTATCGCGTCAGTTACGAGTATATCTTCGCACTGTGAGAAGGGCTCTCGGTGAATAAATTGAGTCTCTTTGGGGTGCATTTATTTTAATATTCAGTTTAATTAGAAGTTATTATTAGTTATTTTTTTTGCTTTTCCTCCATGAATTTTATGCTTTTTTCCGAACTTTCTTTTCTGTTCCTGGAGATCTCCTTCATGTGGGTTAAATTAATCGAGAGTTATCGAGAGAAGAGAGTCGATAAAGGAATAGACGGAGGAGGGCTAAATGGAAAGGATTGGATGAAGTCAATTGGGTCACCGGAGGGAAGTGATGAAGCTGTACGAATGGTCGTATATCGAATGGTGGCGCCTCTTAAGGCAATTGCTGCACCGTATTGAGAATTTTAAAGGATCGACGCCAAAGCGAACGAATTGGCGCAATTCCCTTGGAATAAGACATTCACGGAAGAGCTGACTGACTGACTGACTGACCCCTGACTCCCATGTAACCCTGAACACGTGTGCTAGACAACATCTACAAGTATCATCACGTGCGTTGTTACATCTAAAGTACAATACAATACACCGAAAGCCTCGGCGATGGTCTGTGGCGAGGGGTGTTAAGGCACCAGTCTTTATTCATTAATTAGAGCGAAAATATTAATATTACTTTAAAATTGTTCATGTAAAAAACATACATATACCTATAAATGTCTTTACTCTATATACTTCTTGCAAGAATGAAATTTTATGATTATATCGTTAATTTTTTCATTTGAGTGTAAAAGTATTCGGGTGCTTATATTCCATATTGTTTAGTTTGTGTATTGTGCAAGGGGAACAACTAAAACTTATTAGTGACGGTGTGCATTTCTTTTATTTTATCCCAGTTGGTAGGACGCATATGTCAGTTTAACTTGGGGCCATAATAATTAACTTGATGTTGCGTGAAAATTTAGGTGTTATGTGCCTTTATACGTAAAAGTCTTAGTCTTTCTTGTTCTCTTCTTAAATCAAAAGGCTCCCAACCTAATTAACACAAAATATCTGTCACGGTTACTCTTTTCTCACAGTAATTATGTTCCATCTTCAACCATAAATTAATGTTTGTGACACCCATGAGTCCCCATGCGTCACCATTTATTCCTCTTCAGCTTGAGGAAATGGCAGTGAAATGTATTGACATCCTCATTAGACTAAATCAAAAGTGCTGAACGGCTTATCTCAATTATCCCCAACGACCATGCTATTTCTCCTATTATCTCATCAGTGTTCTTTTGCAGTGGAAGTGTCTTAACCGCGCTATTATTCAGTAAAAAAAGATTAAAACAATATGATTATCTATAAAGGTATTTTTCAAAATGGAGAATAAGTTATTAGCCACTTCAAATAAATCTGAAACGTACGGAAGGGGCGAAGATAGTCAAACAAACAGAAATATAAGGATTCCAAGAATTACATTATAGAATAATCAAAAATATGTAATGTACATTTTTGAATTTCTAACAGAAATGAGAGTTTTAAAATCTTGGAATTACGGTGAATAAATTGAAGATGAGATGCCGTTACTTTTGACTCTCGCTCGCTAGTTTGAATAGTGGTCGGTATTTTAGCGATTTGCATTAAAATGGGGATTCATTCCTTCTCAGGTATTCAAATAAAACTCCTCGGCTAAGTGCTAAGAAGGCATTATCATCCCAAAGATAAATATTTAAATCCCACTGCTTCACTCCAGTATTTTATTTATTTATTAGGTAATCTACCGTTTAAGGTAGGTTTTTGGATGGACACAACTATCAAATAAACATTTTGTGACTCCCCACCTAGCAAACTAATCTATATCAGGTCCCTCTTCATCTCTGTGTACTTCTTTCCTCCCTTCATCCCGTCCAACATCCCGATCCTGTTCCTACCCTTACCTCGCTTGCCCAACATTTTCCCCTCTATTACCCTCTTCAACATTCCACTACCTCCAGTATTAAATTACGAAAATTAAATTTCAGCACGTTTTGACCTTTCATCAAAACATTTTGAAACGATTTAGATGAATCTCTCCATTTTCATCCCATTTTCTAAAATTAACTGCAAACTAAATATACTATTTATCCTCAATGCATTTAACTTCTGAAAAAAAGCTTTTAAGTGTACCTTGCATAATGTTCTCAGCAGAGCCTACGTACTGTATATACTCTCTCATTAATTTCACAATCTCCAATATATAAATATTGGTTTTCATAGTAAGAAGATATATTTACACCCACGCTATGAAATGTAATCTGCGACATAAAAAGGCATATACCTCAATAATGTGAAAATGTCGCCGGACTGAAGCCTTAAGAAGTCTCTTATAAAGCAGGTGTAAATGGTATAACATCGGGGAAAAGGGGGGTTCCGAACTAAAGTCCCAACATTACAAATGTCCATTTATATTACACTGGGGTTGCGAAGTATTATTAGAATGAGTTAGAATTAATTCAGAACAAAAACTTAAACTAGTACAATTTCAAGAACAATAATAAAACACTGGTATAGTAAAATTTTAAATCCCTACTTATTTATTTTCATCAGTATTTAATTAGCCGTATGAAATAAAATTAATGGTGCATGTGATTCTATTTGCAAATAAGGACATAGTTCCTCCTTTATGTAATCATGATTGTTATTTGTTTGAGGCAATTCTTAGCATCGGTTAAGGTGATTAAATAAAATTGGTGATACTCTTTCGCGCGCAATTAATACTATACAGCTTTTCTTGTGAGGTCGGAGTGCTCGCGAAGAGAGTTTTCACCTCTTGCACATGGAGAGATGTTTTTCCAATTAGATAAAACACATTAGTTATAAAATTAATATCTCTAGGGCAAATTAACCGCAGTTTTCGTATAAAACTAGAGAAATATTTTTTAAAGCCTATGGTAAAGCACTGGATTTGTGATGATTAATTCTAGACGAAAGTAAGTGCGAAGGAAGTGAAGAAGTGAATTCGGTGGTTACTATCCAAGGACAAAGAGAAATTAAGTACGAGAAGGCTAAGAAAGGGACAGAACACTGGAGTCAATACCCTACTATGTAGAAAGGTCACCCCGATCGGATAAGGAAAAAATATCTCGAGCAAGAACATAACATTTGCTCTTTTTCCCCCGCTCTTATGGCTTTCTAATCAACGGACATTACACTAATTATTAATTTTTTTGGATCTCAATTTCCTTTATGGAGTCAGTTAATGTAATATTTATGATACTTGATTGATTGATATGATGATGATTTTGTGGAGTGAAGGGATGTCTTTTTTCCTTCTTTGGGTGGTGACCTAACACACCCCCCCACACGCCCTTGCGGCGGCTTGCGGGGTATTATGTAGATGTAGATGATGTAGATGTGTGTTTGCATGCGCGTCGAATGATGGGATGTAACGATGAATGTGTGCACTGCTGTGGATTGGGGTTTGCATGTGTGTGTTGGTTTTGAATGCGGTATTCCTTTTTTCCTTTTTTGGGTGGTGACCTAACACCCCCCGCCACACGCCCTTGCGGCGGCTTGCGGGTATTATGTAGATGTAGATGATACAAACGAGCAGATATTGTGGTCACGAACTTTCGAAGAGAAGAGGATTCCTTGTCTATCGGAATTCCTTGTTTATCGCGTAGGAGGTAATTAGAATTTGTAGTTCTTAAACTTGTCGATATATTGCATGTTTACTCCTACGCGTTATTTCTCTTATGTAACCGACCCATCTATTTAACAGTCCTACGGCATGATTTGATTTTACGCATCCTGTCATTAAATATTGTGCACGCAAGTACTTTCTTTGGTGTCATTAAGTATTGTAGAGTGCATGAACAAACTAATATTTGTGTAGAGGTAACATGATTTGGTTTTGCATGTGGTTTTATTCTATTTTACTGGTGGTAACAACCCCCGCCACACGCCCTTGCGGCAGCTTCCGGGGTACTGTGTAGATAGATAGATTTCTGCGAAATCATCTTCCCTCTAATTCCTGCTCACGTCTGATCTACCAAAGAAATTTGGCGCTGTAATTATTCTGTCTAGAGCATAACTGTATGTGATACTTGTATTTAGTCGCGTCTGTGATCTCCGTTCTTCCAGCGGCGATGCCAACTCTGGCTATAGACCCCCCTTGGCCCTTCGCGCCAAGGCTTTCATGCCCTTGGGGTGTGAAGCATTATGGGTAATGCTTCAATTTTCGTCGAACCCCTTCGGAACCTAATTGTATGTTCGCCTGATCCCAGAACTTCCCACATGTTATGCTCAGGTATGCGCTTTCAGGCGAGAGGTTTGCAGGCGCAACCCACCGCGCTCCATAAAACCCCTCTTCATTCTTTATCCTCTCTGCAGTCGAACCATATGCCATCTGGAGCCACGTCGGCTGACCCACCCTCATCACTCTCCCTCAAGCCCCGTGCATCGTCCGTCATCCTTATAGCGCACGTACGAAGAGTCATTCTCAGCCCTTACGGGCACACATACACCGTCCCGGTGGGCGAAAACCCACCTTAACCGGCCATTTAACATATTTGATAAAACCAGGACATTTCAAAAAACCTCTTAGTCGTGTGCGTGTTGTTTGTGAGAGACAAGAAACTTAAATTATGATTAAACTGTGCTATAAATAAGGTTTACAATGATTACAATGCAACAATTTCAGAGAGTAAAAATCATTCGCCTTGACCGGGATTCGAACCCGGATCCCTCGATTTCCGAATATCGAATCGATCGAAAATCGAATCGATATCGAATCCCGGTCAAGGCGAATGATTTTTACTCTCTGAAATTGTTGCATTGTAATGCACACATAGCGGGTGACTCCGTTAAAATTACTGCTGCGGCATCTCCTGCAGTTTCTTGAAATTTGTCTAATGTATGAACAGCCTAAGTGTTTGAAATTGACTTTAACCTTGTGGACTGTGGCGCGTCGCGCACGACTACGAATGCCTGTGACATTGTATTTACGGTATTTCGTCACGTCTTGTTCCTTTAAAGCCACCAAATTTAAGAGTGTAAGAGGACGTCTCGGTAGCTTAACTGGCTAAAGCACTCGGCCGGATATCGAGGGATCCGGGTTCGAATCCCGGTCAAGGCGAATGATTTTTACTCTCTGAAATTGTTACACTTTAATGCACACATAGCGGATGGCTCCGTTAAAGTTACTGTTGCGGCATCTCCCGCAGTTTCTTGAAGTTTACAATGATGTTTGAAACCGTAAGGTTACGGTCATTTAGATGCTAAGACTAGGCGGGGAAAGATTATTAATTGGGGAGCACTGCAAGGAGCTAAAACTAAGGGACAAGGACAAAAGGAAACAGGGTATCAAAGAAATGGACAATAAAATGGGAGTTCGCTGATTTAAAAGCGCCCGACGCGAAAACAGGCCACCGGGCGAATGCACAGGACTTCCCAAAGCCTACGTCAGAAGAACGCACCTCGACACGCGTCCTTTGGCACTCTCTGGGCCAAGAGCCAATGGTAGCACGATGATTACATTCACGTCTTAAACTATGTGATAAATTATTTGACTTACATTAGTCGATATTACAATTAATTCGACTTTAAAACTAACATAAAAAGAAAAATTCGGTACGATATTACGAAGTACCTAAGTGAGAAATACATCTCCACGCATGAAAAAGGAGTTGCTCGTGAAAAGGACAGTAAACTAAGGTTAGGTGAAAAATGACAACATACTAGTCCACTCAGAATGAAAAAAACGCCTTTTTCCCCCACTAATGTGGTCGCTTACTGTTATTCTGATCTCTTATCGTTCGTGGTAAAAATGAAATCTTAAATTAATCGACTCGACGCTTGATCTCTCTAATATTACTGTCATGGTCTATCCTACTCTAGGACGATGTAGCTAAATTATTGTTAAAGAGAAATGCTTACAATTTATCTATTCAAGCGTTTATTTTTGCATAAAGTAATAACTTTGTACGTGTGGCTGGTGTCCTAATATGCATTTGTGGTGAATTGCGTGGCATTGAGTAACTATAGAAGTACCAGAAAATAAAATCACACCCCATTCTCGTGTTCACTGATTTTCCCAATTTCTGGTGAACTTGTGGTGGGCCGCGCGCAATGGGATGTGCATTTTAGTAGTGCCCTATCGAAATTAAGATAAAACTGGTCGGATTCTAGCTGTACAAACGTGAGTAGCAAGCTTGGGACATTAACCTTTATACTACGTTGGGAAGCGAGAGAAGAGAGAAGGGGAATTAACTGCCGAACGGACCGGCACATACGGGACCCATTTTCCTACATATGCCCATATAACTACCAAAAGTGACCATAGCCAGGGGATAAATCACGTACGACAATACGGACTCCCCGAAAATAAAATTGTACAGAATTCCAATAATGACCAATCACTCTGATGGCCGGTGACCTAACACCCCACCCCCTGCCACACGCCCTCGCGGGAGGCTTGCAGGGAATAATGTGCAGTTGTGTGGATGTAATCGGGAAGCCGAGGGTGGACCACTCCACCCACTGTCTCCAACGATCTCCTCCCTGGCGGGGTAAATGCATTCTAGGCAACCCACCCCCCCCCCCCAATCACCCTCTGCAGACGACGGTGGTGTTCATGTTGTTGGGACGGGGGTGGGTAGTCTGGAAGGGAGGGAACAAAGGAAAAGAAGAAAAAGGAAACAAGGGCGAACAAAAGAGAGGCGGGTATCGTCTCCTTCCCTCTTCAACATGGAGAGTGTGTGTCCGCCTTGGGCGAGGAGTGTCCGGGGGGGGGGTAGGGGAGAACGCAACCGCACGACGAAGCCAGATGCCTGCCCTGAAATGGACGAAGGAAGACAGTGCGGTTGGGATAGGTTTTTTGTGAGGATTTGGAGAAAATAGCGCTCTGGGGGGGGGGGGGAGGGTGGATTGGGTGAGAGGGGGAGGGGAAACGAGACGTAAGTGGCGCTGGGGGTTGGGGTGAGGGAAGAAGGCGTCGTTTCGAGAAATAAGCCCCCTTGCCTCCATATTCGACGCGACTACCCCATCACGCGAAGCCCTTTTATCTCTCGAGAGAGCGGACCCTCAACCCCCTCCCTCCCTTCCTCCCTCTCCCTTCTCTCATTCCCCTCCAAAACTACTCATCAAAAGGTCACACGCGCCGTATGGCGCCCCGTGTATATCTCAGCATTTTCCCTCGCACTTCCATCTGAGATTCCGGCGGGGAGGGCTGTTCCACCTGCTCTTCCCACCCCACCTCCTCTTCTACCCTAAGCCTTCGCAATGCCCGACTTAAGTACGTTCAGTCCCTCTCCAAACAGCGAGAAAGTATACACGTGTGAATGGCACCGACCCTTCAATCCATCGCCAGTGTACGTGGTAGTGCGTGATTCCAAGCCAGCCAGACATGCAACATCAAAATTAGATGCCACATTTAGTGTCTAGCGAAGAAGTTGTATTGTTCAAATTATTGAACAAAAGTTTTTGTAGGTGAATCTTTGTGGAATCTATCCACGCTAGTTAACGGATGGCAGACAAAGACGTTACTCCGCCGCCACCGGGTCTTGCAAAAAATAACAAGGTCCCACCGAGATTTGAACTCGGATCGCTGGATTCAAAGTCCAGAGTGCTAACCATTACACCATGGGACCGTGAGCGATGGTGAAATAAGAAATGTACTTGAACGCCGTCACAGATAAATTCAACTGCTCTCCCATGATATGATGCGAGGTCATAACAAAATCAAACCCAAGGCCCCGAGACATTTTAATTTATTTAACTATTTAAATTTAAAGAATTTGTCGAACACAACGATTTTTGCATGATGCATTTGGCAAGAATGAGAAAAAGCATATTTATATTTGAGCTAACATACATGTACAAGATTGGAGGCTTTTGAAATGTGGGTGTGGAGAAGAATGGAGAAGGTGAAATGAACCGAAAGGAAAACAAATGAGGAAGTACTAGAGATGGTGGGTGAGGAGAGGGGTTTGTTGAGAGAAATCGTATGGAGGCAGGAAAAATGGATGAAAGGCGTATTGAGCGGTAGTGGAATGTTGAAGAAGGTAATAGAGGGGAGAATGTTAGGCAAACGAGGAAAGGGCAGGAACAGGATAGGGATGTTGGACGGGATGAAGGGAGGAAAGAAGTACACCGAGATGAAGAGGGACCTGATATAGATTAGTTTGATAGGTGGGGAGTCACAAAATGTTTATTTGATAGTTATGTCCATCCAAAAACCTACCTTAACCGGTAGATTACCTAATAATAATACATGTACAAGGAGTGTTCAAAAATTAACGGGAATTTTAATTTTTCGGACAAAATTATTTATTTATTATTATACATTGATGTTTCCACCTTCACAGTAGTCCCCATTGGAGATTATGCACTTGTACCAGCGCTTCTTTCAATCCCCGAAACACTTCTCAAACTCGATCTTTGAGATAGCCTTTAGTTCTTTCAGCGATGCGCTTTTAATGTCATCTACGGCTGTAAAACGACGGCCTTTCGAGGTTCTCTTAATTTTTCGAAATAAGAAAAAGTCACACGGAGCCATATCTGGCGAATATGGAGGCTGGGGCATCGTTACAGTATTGTTTTTGGCCAAAAATTTACGAACAAGCAATGAAGTGTGACCTGGTGCATCATCGTGGCGCAAAAGCCATTTTGGAACGAATTTTGCTTCCGCGCGCTTCATACCCAAAAAATTGGAAAAAATGTCATGAAATGATCCAATCGGTATGCCAACATCATCAGCGACCTCTCTAATTGTGATTCGGCGATCGTTCATAACCATCTCTTTCACTTTTTCCACGTTTTCATCGATTGTTGATGTGCTGGGGCATCCAGGGCGTTCGTCATCTTCAAGGTCTTTACGGCCTTCTTGGAAACGCTTATACCACTCGAAAACTCTTGATTTACTCATAGCAGACTCCCCATAAACCTTTGTTAACATTTCACACACTTTGTTACACTTTACTTCATTTTTTACGCGAATTTGATACAAATTCTTTGATCCATTTTATTTTTTTCAAACGAAAATCGCCGAGCTCATAAATCACGTCTAACCTTAGTGGCTGTCACAGACAAAGTCCACAATGACAACAGCTGAAAGTTTTATCATACTTCAGGGGAATGTATACCAACATAATAAAAAGAATGTTTGACAAGCGGACTCTCCAAGCCCGCGAAATGAAAAACTTCCCGTTAATTTTTAACGCACCTCGTATATTCATCTACATCTACATAATACCCCGCAAGCCGCCGCAAGGGCGTGTGGCGGGGGGTGTTAGGTCACCACCCAAAAAAGGAAAAAAGAAATACCACATTCAAAAACCAACACACACTTTATTCAACTAAATGTATTGACTAATATTTCTGCATGTGTGACTGGAGAACTAACAACCCCGCAATTCGTCCTTCTTTCGCGATGTCGTGTAGATGTAGGTGAGGATGTGCTCTCTGCTTTGGTTAGGTCCTACGTTGAACGCGTTTCGGATGTTTGAGTTCCCCGCGGAAGAATTTAATTTCGGATTGAAAAGGAATAGAGCAATGTAAGTCTACCATCTGGTGAAGATTCTCGGTGAACCAATGGGGAGCGTCTGATTATTGTTGTTTACCATTGGTTGGGAGAAGTTGGTCAAATGGAGGTAACTGCACAACTCAAACTAATTATGCATGCTAATAATTTCAGTTGAACACGGAAAAAAGAAAATTTCAAAACGATGATTGGAAGAAAGTGAAACAAAATCATAAAAACGATAATAACCTCTAATTATTAAATTATTACATATTAAAGTCCTGGTTTCCTCCTGATAGAGTTAAAAATAAGATGTTTTTGAAAGTTAAGCTTTATCGGTTTAATATTTAAAAGATGTTAGTCTTAAGAGCTCTGTTAATATCGTGGTAAGTATTAAGCTACAACAAATGTTCTCTTTATGTTTCTACGTATATTTGGATATTTCCAAAGACGGATACGTAACGCAATAGCAGATTCAGGTCTAATAATGATCTGAGTTTTATCTTTGGAAAACGTTACTCTTGTGTGACATGGTTTTCAAAATGACTGCGGACTAATTTGATAAAATGAATTTTATTTTTATTTGATGATATTCGTTGCAATTAGGCAATTGTTAAGGTGGCAACGGTCACATAACATACAAGCAATATTTTAACAGTTACAATAGTATCCAAATCACATTATTTATTCACTTTCGCAAATAAAAATCCTCTATTTTATACAACATCACATGCATACAATATTTTAACAAGTACAATAGTATAAAAATCACCGATCGATGACGTTTATCACCCAGTGACTGCTTTACACTTCTCCTTAAAGCTCCTAAAATTGGAGGGAAAGGGCTCAAACAAACCTCCATGCATCTGGTTCCATTCAACAATAGTTCCGTTTAAAAAAGAGTATTTTTTCTTATTTGTTTTTTGATGATGGTAATTCCAAGAAAAAAAATTTAACTACACTCCATCAAACAGGTAGCAAAGTGAAACATGAATGAACTTCATCTTTATCCAATTGTGTAATTAATTTCTTTCAAGAGGAATCCAAAAAAAATTCAAAATATCATTTCAATAAAAAGTTCACCCATTATTTCATTTTCTAATTCAATAGGTCCGGCGGGATAAAAATAATCTTCAGAAATTCCTCCACGTGTTAACGAGTTCGCGTGCAGGTGGCTCATGAATTTCTTTATCCGTAGAGTAGAAAAACAACTGCCTCCATACCCGGGGTCTCCATTTCCCGATTCCTTTATCTCTCTTCCGTAGGCAACTACCTCCATTCCACCTCTATTCCATTTTGCCCGCGCCTACGTGATCTCCTTCGCTCCAACCCCTTACCCTCCGGAAGAACGAAGACGTAACCGGGAGACGAGGGGGGGGAAGAGACAGTTGAGAGGGGTGAGAGCGGATTTCCCCGGCCCTCGCACACCAGGGGGGTCCCCACCCCCCTTCGTTCAAGCTGGATCCTCTCCGATAAAAGTGGGGGGGGAGAGGGAAGGACTCCGAAGGAGAGATGCAGGGATTTGCTTTTTAATTAGGTATGAGCGGATGCACTCGAGATAATTTGGTCCCGACATCATCGGATGGGGGAGATGACTCCCTTTTCTTTTGTTTATTTTTTGGGGGGTTTGGAACGCCGACGAAATTTCCTTGCCTCATGAAAATGTCGTGGTGAGCCAACCCATTCCGTTGATAAACAATTTTCATTACGTAAAGGGCGAAGTCTTTCGATACCGCCTTGATGATGAAAGGTCTAAGTTGTTTCATCACAAGCATGTCATTTCCCTGAAATCGAAGGACCCTGTACGTTCTATGGAAGATTGCTATCATTATGCGGTTATAGGAATCAATAACTAACTGAAAAAGTGCGATCCCATGAGGATGAAAAAAATGCCTGCGTCGCTTGCACGTCTTATCCACCACTTATTGGGGAATGCATGGAATATTTATTCATTGAGTGCGTTCGATCGAGTACGCTGGAGGACTTAGGCTGGGAACATAGAATCTTGATTCTATAAGAGTTTAAGAGTATAAGGTTTTAGAAATGTACGTTTAACCTGAGTTTTCTTATATCACAGAGGAAATTATTATAATACCGAATTGCATTATTATATTTGACCAACAGCATAAAATAAGAGAGATAGGCGCCGTCAGAGACAGATTCAACCCTACTTTCTTTCCTTGCAAGATACGCAACCATAAAAGAATGGAACCCTAGGAAACAAATATACAAAATGAACTTGAAGCATAGTATTTGAAGAATTGGTCCTGCAATCTTTATTGCATGCCATATATAGGGGCACGTATTCGTTCGACAGTTGCACATGAATTAGCATTTAGTCAAGTGTAAGCATGAGGTAATATTTCTTTGTGCATGGCTGATGTCATAACGCCCTTCAACCCAAGGGCCACGCGCTGTTGCGGCGTCTTCAGCGGTATATTCTAGGTGAGAATTTTTCAATATCGGTCAAAAATTAATGTAATATTCCTCATGAACTCCGTTGCTACTACGTAGTGTTTGTGAGAGATAGTTGAGCCCGGTAATTTGTGGAAAATTCATTATAATGAAATAGGAAGAATCAAATAATTTTGCGTTTTCACAGAATATTAACACCAATATATATATATATATATATATATATATATATATATATATATATATATATATACACATTTTATATATATATAAATTCTATATAATATAAATAGATAAATTCATAAGATATCTGCAAAGTACAAACTTGAAGTACAAACTTTCAAAAAATGATAATAGCAATAAAAAACACTTTCATTATGTATTCTAATTATGGAATTATGGTAATCGATGACTAAATAATTTATTCATCACATGAAGTAGATTGAATTTCTACGTAACAGTAGAATTTCCCCGAATCGCTCTACAATTCTGCATGACCTGGCTGTCATGGTGGAGGTTTGTTGCGAAAATGATTGAGGCTCAATTTTTATTCCTTTTTTTGAATAAAAAATAGTTAATTTATTAAGTGAATTAACCCTTGTTTAAAATTGTCTTCCTCTAGCATGTATAAAAATGTTCGCGTTTTTTAATAATTTATAATAAGTAAATATTTAATAATAAGTAAACTTGAGTAGTTCAGAATGTGTGACAGCTTTTCATGAATGCTTCCTCAGAATTTAAATGGGACGGCGATGGTGGGACAGCGTTCTAATCCACGACGTTTCGGTACGGTGTGTCAGAGCAGGGCGGTGGTCTGTGGAGATTCTCTTCATCAACTTCCGTATATATTACGCTCGCCGGAGCCATCTTCGAGGTGAACACGGCACCGTGCCTTGTCAAAGGAAGCAGCATCTTGTCCAACGTGGGCTCCTTCCTGCTCCCCCATGCGTGCTTCCATCCGTGCGTTGAATTACTTACCCGAGAGTTTTCGAAGAATTTTATCTTGTTCGTGACTTGAAATCCCAACACACCTGGGGTTATGCAGTTGGACAGCTGACATAATGCAACAATACTGCCCCACAGTCTCGCGGTCACGCGTGGATAGACTTTGGAGATGATCACCGAAGTCTTCTCAAATTATGGTGAGCGTTCCCAATTCCCGCATCCATGCTTGTCTCTTCCAGGGAATGCGTGATGGAGCGAACAATTTACAAATATGGACGATGCTCCGCTTTAAGAGAAATTGACTTCATTATTAGTCATGGATGAGACGAGTTCTTTGGGTGCTTTTAGTCGTAACTCGGGGAGTGCCACGGGGAAGTGTTAAGGGTGTCCCATTCTTTATGGTGTGCAAATAAGTTTCCACGCAGAATGACTGCTCGGAGACGAGAAAATTTTTCTAAAAATATTTGGAAAATGATGAGAAATTGAGTTAAAGCACAAAATATTACAATGATCATGATCAAAATTCTCCTGTAGTGACTTCTAGTTGCTATTAAGTGTATGGAGTTGGAAACTTTTTCCTACATGACTTAGATGTGTTCTTAATGAACAGAAAAGTGAGACTCCGGAATCAGGTCAAACCTTTTGGAAACATTCCACTTACTAAGACGATCACCCCAGGGGAACGTCCTCATCTCGACAGTGAACCTACGTATTTTGTCCTACCAAATGGTGAAACGTAAAGAGGATTACTTTTACGGATATTTCCAATTACCTAAGATTACTTCATGATATAATGACGTGACGAATCCTGGGTCATGTATAATAAATAAAGTACCAAAATACATTTACTTGAATGCAAAAATTCAATGATTTGTGAGATACTATATTCATATTGTATGCTTGACGTGTGTCATCTGGTGCGGAGTTACCCTCCGCCACTTACCCTACGCCTTTTAGGGTACCATTTATCTATAGAAGTATACGTTTACAGCAATCATAGCTTATTTCCAGGTGATTTACAGATAAATTGGACTCCGGCAGCTTGTAGGCTACTCCCTAGTATTTTTTTTATTTTCTTGGATTCAAAATTTTATATATTTGTGCTTAACTTGACTTCCTATATGTAATATTATTCATTAATATGACTGCATCAATTTTAAAATCAGATGAGGTCTTTGAGTTGATTGAAATTATGTCGTTGGCTATGTATTAAAGAGTGTAATTTATTGAGGAAATATTAAGTTCGACTTTGTGATTCTCGTGTGCAAATACGTAAAGAGGAACATTAAATTAAGAATAGGTGAAAGTCAAATCCAAAATTTCTATTTTCAGAAACTCGACCAGTTGCATTTACGCCTGAACACCTGTCGTTACTTGGTTACGCTGTCTGCTTCATTCAATCATTAGTAAAACATATATGTACGTTTGGAATGAAAGAAAATACGCAAACCGCTATTGAAAGTCATTGCAGTCTTCACCAACAGGGACATGTGTGCCCGAAATTATCCAAATAAGATCGTAAATTTGATTAGGGAAATCGTATTATTAAAAATTGATACCAGTTTTCTCGGTACTGATCAATTAATTCAAAATACAAATATTTAAAACATCAAAAAACAATAAAATACTAAAGTGAAGGTGGCATATGTTTGCAATAACAATATGTAGTTGTTATTACTCCGTAGAGCCAGCCAGGGAAGCGGACTTTTTTTTGTCATCGGGCAAACAAAATTCCTTCTCAAACACGAAGCCAATTCGAAATGAGCCGACAAATGAAAAGGGAGATGGTACATTGGCGCTCATCATGCTCTCGCCTAATACCATTCCCTTCCAATCTTTCTCCACAACCTTTAAAGCTAGCGACTGTCGTGATCTGAGCCAACACTCTCACAATCCACGGCTGCCTCCACCTCATCATATCCCCACCTCCTCCCCCCTTTCATTAATCCCCCTCCCCACTTCCCCGTCCCTAATGACCAAACTCCCTCTAATAATTTCCCCCGGGCACCTTAGCACTGACATTACCTTTTGTTCCCGTGGATCTCCCCGACGACGCCTCGCCTCGCCCCCGTTCGCAGCAGCCTATGAGTGTCGGAAACGAACTCTCAATTCGGTCGCCTCTCTTTTCCTTTCAGGAAACTTCCTGGAAGGAAAAAGCCATTCCAAAGATTCGAGGAAAATTTCCCGATTTTCCCCATTTGCATCCTTGAAGTATCTGATCTCTCATATAAGTCATCATTCCGTGCTCCAAGATCTATGTACACTTTTAAGGTAGTATTATACCCCGCTAGTGGCCGCATAAGCGTACTCTTATGATTAGCGGTGGTAGGGCATAGTATCATCCTCCACCCATGCACTGCTAATGATTCATGCACGAATTTTAACATCTACATATACACAACATGCCGCAAGCCGCCGCAAGGGCGTGTGACGGGGGGTGTTATGTCACCACCCAAAAAAGGAAAAAAGAAATACCGCATTCAAAACCAACACACACATGCAAACCACAATCCACAGCAGTCCACACATTCATAGAAACATCCCATCATTCCACGCGCATGAAAACACACATCCACTTACCTTCACTCCACAAGCATGCAAGTACATACGCTTAACTACAACAAACAATTGTACCCCAGGGTACAGCAAGAAATTTATCAGGAACGTGCAAGCTAGATTTTAGTAAGTAGCTAGGCGAAATACCACCACCACAAGAATATGCAACATAAAACGCTATCCCACCCACGGTGAGGAATTTGGTCTAACGCTGCAGGTAGGAGGAGGACTCCCCCACGGAGAGGGACAAGGGATGGAAGTGGAAATTTAGGGTACCAGAAGCAGAGCAAACAATACTGTAAACAGCACTACATTACTTAATGGCATTCCAATGCGGTCATGCGGGAAGGGTTTTGACACAACACACAGGAGATTAGTGAAAGTGCATGCAATTGAGTATAACTAATTGTTACCTAGACGCCGAGGGTGGCAAGTGGCATTTTTGTTATCTCCGAGTGTGACCCTACAGTTGTTATCCCGTGGGAAGAAGGAGTCCTTGAGTCTGCTAGTTCTGGCATCTATTTCCCGAATTTTGTACACATGATTCAAGCGACCAATGTATGTTGGAGCGCGGATAATTTTCGAGACCTCGGTGCTGAAACATGCGGATCTGAATTTATTTTTCGTAAGTTTAACCTAGCATTGAGTCGTCTTTCTTCCAATGATTCCCATCCCAAAATCCCGAAGGGGATAACATAAGATATGCTTTCAACAAATAGCCTAAATTTGAGTTATTTGGATAGAATTTTTATTTATTCGTCCATATCAATGTTATCCCTTCGAGGTAGTCCCCATTAGATTATTATTAACTTACACCAGCGTTTTTTCCAATCCTCGAAACACTACTGGAACTCAGATATTTGGTATAGCTTTTATCTGTCTAAGAGATGCGTTTTTAATTTCCTCTAACCTTGTAAATCGAAGGCTAATAAGGTTTTCTTTATTCTTGGGTAACTGAAAAAGTCACAAGGGGCCATGCCTGGTAAATAAGGAGGCTGGGAAATCATTAAAGTTCTATTTTCGACCAAATATTCATGAACATGGAGTCAAGTGTGAGCAGGTGCAATATCGTGGTGGTGCAAAATCTGTGAATTATTTTACCACAAATGCGGGTGTTTTTTTTTCATATTGCTTCACGCAAATGGTGGTGAATTTGTAGCCGTGCATTAGACGGAAAATGATCGTTTGATCTTGTGTCAAGTGTATTAGTGTACTAACACGCTAACAAGTGTATTGCTAATACACTATGTACCATGCGAAGTTACCAAATTCCCGTTACTTTTTTAACATACCTCGTATAGTAGCTGTTATACACTCGTACAGAGGCACATAATATTATAGCTAAATCATTTCATATTTTTCTTTAAATAAATATTCTTTCGGGTACTTGTGCTCGATTTTGTTAATATTTCCAATCATGCGAGAACTTGAATAACGTGTTTGAACTTGGTGACGGTGTCTAACTCTCTTATTGTACCCCGGTGGTTGTATTAACCAATATATTTTATGGTCATAATAATTCCCTCTGAAACGTAGGAAGACTCAGGTGTCCCATACTATTCCAAAATTCTGTCCTACCTGTTCTCTTTGTGAATCAAGGGACTCCCTAAGATGTTCCCTAAACCTTTGGAAATTCCTGATTTAATTATTTTTTCATGGATTCAAAATAATTGCAGCGTGAGCCAAATACGGTCTAAACGGAAGAACACCCCTTTGTTACTTTTTCACTACAGGACACCAACAAACCGTCATATGAAACCTAACTTCTTTGATGCTGACCCGTACGTTCTTCTGAAAAATTTAATGCCAATTTATTGTTTATTTTGTGTGTAGTTCGTATTTAAACTCATGCATTTGACCTCTTCTGTGATGTTTAACTCGATCTCTTCGTCTGGATTTTCTTTTATTCCGAAACTTTCACTTCTGTACATTTTTAAAAATTTTTAATTCCAATTTTCATTCCTTACAGCACTCCACTATCGGATCTAAATTGCTAGAGATTTACCCAAAATCTAACTAGGTCTGTATTTATCTGTCTTTATTTATCGTTTCGTGGAAAACTGTTACAATAAAACGAAAAGCGTCACTGAAATGCTTATGGAGTTGGGATGGGAATCATTGGAAGAAAGACGACTCAATGTTATGTTAAACTTACTAAATAAATTCAGATCCGCATGTTTCAGCACCGAGGTCTCGAAAATTATTCGCGCTCCAACATACATTGGTCACTTGGATCATGTGTACAAAATTCGGGAAATAGATGCCAGGACTAGCAGACTCAAGGACTCCTTCTTCCCACGGACAATACGGGATAACAACTGTAGGGTCACACTCGGAGATAACAAAAATGCCACTTGCCACTCTCGGCGTCTAGGTAACAATTAGTTATACTCAATTACATGCACTTTCACTAACCTCCTGTGTGTTGTGTCAAAACCCTTCCCGCATGCCATTAAGTAATGTATTGCTGTTTACAGTATTGTTTTCTCTTCTTTTGCTACCCTAAATTTCCACTTCCATCCCTCGTCCCTCTCCGTTGGTGTGCCCTCCTCCCACCTGCAGCGTTGGGCCAAATTCCTCGTCTTGAGTAGGAGAGATTTTTATGCGGAACGTTCTTGTGGTGGTGGTAATTCGCCTGGCTACTTGCTAGAAACTAGCTTGCACGTTCGTGATTAATTTCTTGCTGCATCCTGGGGTAAAATTATTTGTTGTAGTTAAGCGTATTGTACTTGCATGCTTGTGGAGTGAAGGGAGGTAGATGTGCGTTTGCACGCACGTGGAATGATGGGATGTGGATTGTGTGTGTTGGTTTTAAAAGCGGTATTTTATTTATTTCTTTTGGGTGGTGACCTAACAGCCCCCGCCACACGCCCTTGCGGCGGCTTGCGGGGTATTATATAGATGTAGATGTATCTGTTAAGCCCTGTGTAATAGATAAGGAGAAGAATGTTGAATTCATCGATTGTGTAGAATACGTGTGATGAGTACATTGAAGTTAGAATAAATGAGAAAATATAGTATCCGATTTACACCTTTATTTTTTCTTACCTTTAGGAGCACGACTTACCTTGGTGGAATTTAAGGGTTTCTTCAGGCTGGAGGGACTGGGATCACGTTTCAGCATTTCAAACGTGATTTCCCGCTGATTGCGTATAATTTGTAACTTTTTTTTTGCTTTCCATTTATTCTGAGATTGTCAGTTGAGTTTATTGAATGGCACAGGTTAAAATCTAAACGGTCATTCCATGTGGAATATAAATTTTCAATTAGGGTCAGTAATTCGGGAAGGGGAATGGTATTGTGAGTGATGATGAAATCACCCCAGTAACTATCCCCACTTCTATAATTCTCTCCTCCCTCAGTCTCCCTTATTCTACGGACGCACTGCCCGTTGAAAAGATTCGTAGCCCCCTACTATCTCCTTCCTCACTGTGGAAACGATAAAAATGGTGGAATGGTAGAAACTGGAGCATCGATTCTTCATCTTACCTGTCGTCAAGTTTGTGCTCTGGGGAGAGAAAAACAGGATCCCCCCAAATTTCTCTCAATGGTCACGTACGAGGGAGTTGGGCGATTCTACTCGTGATTAAAAGTATTCTTCCCTTATCATTTATTTTCCTTCGAGTTCCCAAATGTAACTACAGCACGATAGTAGACGTTTGTTAAATGTGTGTAGGAATTTATTTCGGAGGGATTAATGTATCTCAAATTAGTTTTTTACCAGTACACCGATGAACTATAATCTCTACTATCGGAGAATTTAATGATTTAAAGTCAGATATTTGACAGAGGTAAAAGTTATAAAGGAAAACAATCTCACTTTGGAATAATACGCCGGTATGATCACCTCGTGAATGATCCGGCTCCTGTGAATGCCGTTGAATTCTACAATTATGAATCCATTTTAGCATAAAAGTTCTATCTGAAAAATTATATCGCAATGCAAGGGTACATCTACATCTACATAATACCCCGCAAGCCGCCGCAAGGGCGTGTGGCGGGGGGTGTTAGGTCACCACCCAAAAAAGGAAAAAAGAAGTACCGCATTCAAAACCAACACACACATGCAAACCCCAATCCACAGCAGTGCACACACTCATCGTAACATCCCATCATTCGACGCGCATGCAAACACACATCTACCTCCCTTCACTCCACAAGCATGCAAGTACATACGCTTAACTACAACAAATAATTTTACCCCAGGATGCAGCAAGAAATTAATCACGAACGTGCAAGCTAGTTTCTAGCAAGTAGCCAGGCGAATTACCAGCACCACAAGAACGTTCCGCATAAAAATCTCTCCTACTCAAGACGAGGAATTTGACCCAACACTGCAGGTGGGAGGAGGGCACACCCACGGAGAGGGACAAGGGATGGAAGTAGAAATTTAGGGTAGCAAAAGAAGAGAAAACAATACTGTAGACAGCAATACATTACTTCATCTACATCTACATAATACTCCGCAAGCCGCCGCAAGGGCGAGTGGCGGGGGGTGTTAGGCCACCACCCAAAAAAAGGAAAAAAGAAACACCGCATTCAAAACCAACACACACATGCAAACCCCTATCGACAGCAGTGCACACATTCATTGCAACACCCCATCATTCGACGCGCATGCAACCACACATCTACATATTCTCACTCCAAAAGCATGCAAGTACATACGCTTACCTACAACAAATAATTCCACCCTAGGATGCAGCAAGAAACCTATCACGAACGAGCCAGCTAGTTTATAGCAAGTAGCCAGGCGAAACACCACCACCACAAGAGCGTTCCACACAAAACTCTCTCCCACCCAAGGTGAGGAATCTGGCCCAACGCCATCTGCGAATCTGGCCCTTTGGTACCACAACTCACTGCTGTTCACCTTTGATTACAGAAATTATGTGCTTTAAGTTGTTTTTGTGCTTGATCGACCTTAACGAGTAATAACTGTATGTTTTAGTTTACTGTGCGATATTAAACCATAAAAAACATAAAAACAACAAAATAATAACTATACCACTAATAATAACCAATGATGAGTTTTTTTATCAGGACGTCTTTTTCATTAGATAGACGGAAATTCACATTCGAATTAAACATTAATAATTCTTTACTGAGCTATTCTTGAATGTGAACAGCTAATCACCGTGAGAAGTTGCTAATTGATATCAAATTGGAACGCAATTTCACTTTTGTTTCTTCATTTTCAATTAATTCTATGACGAAATGTTACGGATATTACCAAATTTATCATAGTGTGCATAAAATATTTTATGGTAATAAATATTTTCAATTATATTCTGCATCATAAGAGAAGGGAAACGGTAATATATTTGTCGACTCTATTTTATCTGCCTAGAAATTATGTCCATAAATGATTACACGCTTCTATTCTATTCCCGTACCATTACTGTCAGCCTCAGCCATTTCTCACGGATATCCTCATGATGGATATCTATGATAAATGAGTCTCCTCCTATCATCTGCGACCATATGTTCCTTGATTTTCCTTGATTTTAGTTTATTTATTATTCTTTGATCCCATGACAACCGTTCATCGTATATTTTCCACCAAATGAAACATTTTTATCGACCGCACCACCTACCGCGCGTCTTAGAAAGCGGATTTCACTCTCGGTGTGTACATTGAAGGACTCATTACTTCCCGCTGCGAAGCTTACTATATATACTCGCGAGCCTATCTATCCCAAGGCTGAAACGTGTAAATATCCTTGGGTATCACAATATGAACATATATCCTCGTGTTTGGATTTGTTCCTAGGAAGAGAAGCGACCTTTATTGTTGACAAATTGCCAATCACGGCTACCCATTACACTGTCTCCAATCGATGATGACCCGTGGGCGGAGGCGATTTTAATATCAAAAGGTCAACACACTCGTCAATCTGAGACGTTTGCGACAAATGAATAAATGGTGAACATTTATCGTTTATTGGGCCTCAATTTACGATGGTATAATATCCAAACAAACAATTTTCCTTCGGACAGCCATGTTTCTGAACACAAACGGCTATTGAACAGAGCGATAATAGAAAAAACTAGTTATTTATCTTGACTAAGTGGGCGTGAGGATAAATTGCAAGTGGGGTTGCCCAACTAAAGTGGGCATGTGATTCCATCATGTGGACAATAGATCAGGTATTATCTTTCAATCTTCTACCCAGATACTCTCCGGTCTACTCTCTCCCCGAGAATTATATCTCTCGCGTCATTCTGTAAAAATATAGTGTAAACGCTTTGTCTCTCCTTCTGTAGTTTCTGTAATACTTGAAGCACTCTTTGTTACTTAGAAATGGAGACTTCAGCGTTCCACTGATTTGTGGACATATTTTATTTACATACTTTCATTATTTATTTACATACTTCCATACTTACATTATATCACCTTCGAGTACAATATTTTTAATGCAATATACGACACGGTGTGTGAGATGCTACAGCGCAGAGAAAAATGTTTTGATGAAATGTGCCTTTTACAGTGGAGCACAAAATCTTCACTTCTAAGTTCTCTCATCACTACGATATCTAAGAGTAAAATACTTTTATGAGACTACGATAGAAGATTTCATTAGCAAACAGGTCAATAAGTAAGGCAATATGAGATAATGAACCCATACTAGGGTACTTCGAACGAAGAAAGAAAATTACTTTTTTCCAATAGCAGGGTCGAATATTGTTTTTATGATCCCTTAAGTATCGTTCGTGGTAAAAATAACACCATTTATTTATTCATTCAACACTTAATCTATCTAATTTTTTGACATAATATCGCCTGCCGTAATAAAATGGGCCTCATACTATAATACATTCTACATCTACATCTACATAATACCCCGCAAGCCGCCGCAAGGGCGTGTGGCGGGGGGTGTTAGATCACCACCCAAAAAAAGGAAAAAAGAAAAACCGCATACAAAACTAACACATACATGCAAACCCAAATCCACAGTTGTGCATACATTCATGGAAACATCCAATCATTTTACACGCATGCAAATACACATCTGCCTCCCTTCACTCCACAAGCATGCAAGTACATAAGATTAATTATAACAAATAATTGTATCTTAGGATGCATCAAGAAAATTATCCAAGAACCTGCAGGGTAGATTTAAGTATGTAGAAAGGTGAAATACCACCACCACAAGAACGTGCAACATAAAACGCTCTCCAACCCAAGGTGAGGAATTTGGCCGAACGCTGCAGGTAGGAGGAGGGCTCCCCCATGGAGAGGGGAGAGGGACAAGGGATGGAAGGGGAAATTTAGGGTACCAAAAACAGAGCATACAATACTGTAAAGAGCACTACATTACTTAATGGAATTCCAATGCGATCATGCGGGAAGGGTTTTACAATTTACAGTTTACATTGTCAACATTATCGCTAAAAGAGACATCCTTCCAATGTTATGATAAATTCTAACTTTCAAACTTGGAAAAAGTCCCAGCATTTACATCTTGAATGATCCTGGGAAGGAATTTGAAAGCTATTTCATCAGAACTCGGAATAACTCTATTAGATAAGCCACATTCTAGAAACAACGGTTATGACTGTAGAAGTTAGTAGTAGCTACCATATCAGGAAGTAATAAGCAGGCAGGTAATTTAATTTAATGCAAGAAGTAATTGAAGATTACCATGTTCAATTACTTTGTGCACCTTCAAGTAACCATGGAGGAGGGACATAATGGTACATATCAGTACTATATCCTGGAGGTTTAACACACAGATTCACTCCGATAGCAGCATTTATCGCACTACGATCAATGCACACCTATGAAAAATTATAACTACTCCAGTTTATTCAACATTTAAATTAATTTAAATTTAAATTAATTTAAATTTAAATTAATTTAAATGTTCCGACCTGGACGGAAAATCTCCTGAATTTCTATCATCTCAATTTCACATAAGGTGAACATCTACATAATACCGCAAGCTGTCGCAAGGGCGTGTGGCAGGGGGTGGTAGGTCACCAACCATTCTAGATATATTTTCTCTATTTTCTCAAGCATCTGACACCCGCTCTCCACTAAAAACCGCGTGAAAAGGAGATGACCGAACACCAATCATGCAACATACCTACATGCAATTTTATTACGAGTAATACATGGTTAGCAGCTAATCCTATATCTACAAAAAGAGGGCAAGAAAATACATTAAAAGAGGGTAGGCAGGCATGCAATTCAGACGGTTAGTATTCTACACATTCCGGACGGACAATTGAAAAACGCAATAGACTTTATTTTCATTCACCTACACCCCACCTGGCACATGGGTGCACGGTGTTAGGACGCCAGACTCGGAGAGTGTTTTGTGGGAATTTATTCTTGTAAACCCCTATTTTCGATAGCGGGTACCTATTATTTTCTTAAGTGTTCCCCCTTTTATTTTTGTCTCGTTTAATTCGCGGGAAAAACGAATACTTGAATGTTTTAGTTCGACAATCTCACTAATTTTGTTGCAATTGTCGGCCCTGCCATTGTAATTAGGGCGCCTAATTATATCTCCAATGTCGGATGCAAAACACACGCTTTACATCTTTGTAATAAGTGTATTCTAGCCTTGAGTCTTCGCATATCTAAAGGTTCCCACCCCAGGTTCTGTATTAAATGTGTGACGCTAGGTGTCCTTTGCTACGAGTTTTTCACGAACCTAGCGGTCTTTCTCTGTACCCTATTCAACTCTGCAATGAATGTTTTTTTTTAATGGATCCCATACGCTCGCCGCATGCTCAATGTGAGGCCTTACTAAAGAAAAATAGCATGTTTTCTTCACTTTTTCGTCGCCACACCTTCCGAATACATGTATGCATTTGACGAACGTCAGCTTTTAGATCATATCTGGTTTTATTGCATTTTACTCTCACTGAGTTAGGATGACCTCTTTTGGAAATGATGCCCCAGTAAGACGGAATCTTCGAAGGAACTCATCCATGAATTTGGGCAAGAGCGCTCGACGAAGGCCGAGGGCCCTCTAACTTCCAACGCGAGAGATTCTCAGGTGATTTATTTAGAGCCGAACGATCGAAAAGTCCGCGGAACCAATGTCTTCCCATATCAACGATTACGAGCTTGACATTAATAACCATTCAGTCCTCTGAGAACGCGCCGTTCCTCATATCAACCGTTTCCTTCTCGGGGCTGATAAATCCTCTCTCCGCTGGAGAAAAACAAAGGTCTAGTCTAGGAGTTTCTTATCGGTCGCGTTGGATCCGTGACCACTCCCCTGCTGAAACCAGGAGATTTGATGGATTGCTCGGCAAACTTTTTAGGACAGTTGGGTTTGGAGCGGATGAGTCCTTGGTGATGCTATATACCGTGCAGGCGGCTTTCACGTGTACCTACCCGGGAAGGGAGTGGCCGGCCCTGTGGTTGACAGTCGGTGATAAGTCTCGGGGAGAGAGTGAAGGGATGAGGGGACGGAGTGGAGGCTGAAGGTGGGCGGTGGGGGCGGAGTCTTGCTACAAGTTTAGCCAGAGGTGCGGGGAGGATTGGGGAAGGAAGGGGGATAGGGTGGAAGATAAAGCAGGGGTGCTCGGGACAGGGCGGTGGAATTGTAGGGGGATGGAGTTTGGGTAAGGAAGGGTGAGTGGAAAATGGTTACGAATGGTTGTCGTGGGCGGGGAACTCGGGGAAAGGGTTTGGAGGAAGATTCCGCGGTGCGTATATTTCAACTTGCTTAAGCACCGCGATAAATTCGATCCAAAGCGGAAGGGTTCACCGTGGAAGTTGACGTGATCGCCTAGTAGTATGAAAATACATGAGCCACGCAGGAAAGCCAACGCGAGAATATTATCGAGCGGAACATTCAGAGACGAGTAATGCTTCTTGGAGGCATTTTGCCTGCTCGCCAATGGCAGGATTCTATCATAACGCAT
Source organism: Hetaerina titia (assembly GCA_037158775.1). NCBI lineage: Eukaryota > Metazoa > Arthropoda > Insecta > Odonata > Calopterygidae > Hetaerina > Hetaerina titia. The sequence continues at coordinate 44,286,218 of CM073778.1, forward strand.
GGGCACTGGTTTAGAGGAAAAAAAAGTTTCAAGTTAAACGAATAATTATATTCGGCTTAAGCCAAAGAATTATTGAACCCCCTCCATATTGTCGTAACGATGACGATATTCTTGGTCCCACGCGGACGTTTGATTCGCCTAAATTCAAAGTATTAATACTGAAAGAGTGAAAGTTAGTTTTTTCTCCTCTTCCAATCTGTTCCCGTTGAGATATCCTTCTGCTTCCCTGGAGTGTCACTCTATGGTCTATTATTTCATTTGAAAAAAGTCATTTGTAATCTTCAGGCTTGAATCCCTCCAGTCGAATCCCATGTAATTCCTGCATTAATTTACCGAGTCATTTCATGAAGTCAAATGATATATTATTATTACTATTATTGTATAAACCACGTTGCAATTAGGCATTCTTCCTGATGGAAACGGTCCAGTCTAATCACTGGTAACTCTAATAATGCACACACATACATACACACATGAGGAACAGATATGAGACAAAATGCTCTTACGGGGATCGTCCGGAAAATAAGTGTACTGAGCTCAGGAAAAAAAATTTATTACACTTTTACATATCTTAAGCTAATATTCCGCAAAATAGGACCCTTGTGAGTCAATACACTTGTTCCAGCGGCGTTCCCATTCCTGGAACGCTCCCGCGAAGGCATCATCGGGAACCTCTCGAAGACACGTCGTCACGGCCTCTTTGACGGCGTCCAAAGTCCCGTGTCGCGTTCCTTTCAAACTCCTCTTTATCTTCGGGAACAGAAAGAAGTCCGGTGGTGCCAAGTCCGGGCTGTAGGGCGGGTGCGGCAGCGTTGCCACGCCGTGCTTGGCCAAGAAGTCCGACACGACAAGCGCGGTGTGAGACGGCGCATTGCCGTGATGCAGCCGCCAGATGTTTTTGATCGCTGGCCGGACGCGGGCGACTCGTTTTCGAAGCCTTTCGAGCACTTGTACGTAAAATGCAGCATTTACAGTTTGTCGTTCAGGTACAAATTCGTAGTGGACGACTCCCTTTTGGTCAAAAATCCGGAAAAAATCAGTACACTTATCTTCCGGACGAACCCTGTATATACAATGACACTTTTAGATTACCAACCGCTCCTTTACCATCACACAAGGATTAGGGTTACACCATACGAGTGCATACTACGCACCGTCCATCGCCAAACTCCGTCTATAATCACCCACTCTTCAATTTCGATTTCCGTTCAAAATCGCTCGCCGTTAACACATCATTCACTTTTGCAATACAATTCCTTACTCCGTCCACATCACACACATAAAATATTTTAATAAGTAATAATGTAATGGCATGTGAGTTATAGTGAGATATAAATTATTTTATTTTGAACTATTAATTTGGCATATTTTCAAATATTGCATTGGAAATATGACTCTGGTTTTGAACTCCCATTATTTCCCTTCCGTCTAACGAATGTCAATTGAGTATTCATTTGACACGCTTGGGAAATTTCACATTCAACTTGCTAATGCAGAAAGTGAAGTTAAAGTCGCATACGTTATGCGTTCGAGCTATCTCAACTCTCATACGTAGTGAATGGATGCTATAATTACTGAGCAATTAGGAGAAGACGAGGTGACTATTTCAGCCAAACCTTCTGGTAAGACTTGGAAAGTTGGAAGGAAAATTAACTCTAAAATTAATGCAAACATGATTCCTGATTCTACTAACAGAAAAGGAAATGCGAAACCAATTAAAAGCGGCAGGAAGTGCAATATTAAAAACATTATAGAATGATTAACTATTTCATCGTATTAGAATTTCACTACGTAGTTTGCGAGATTCCCTGAAAAAACCCTATTTTTCTGCAAAGTAAACACTGAATATATTTCACCAATTTAAATTAGCATATGTTAAAATATTTAGTAGGATATTTACGTAAAAACATTGAGTATTGTAACATATCGAGAGAAAAGTGGAGAGACACCCGGCGTCGGCATTAGCCTACTCTTGTCGAAAAGCGCCAAGGGGCCCGCAGTTTAACGTCCCATCCGACGGACGTCGTACTCATCCAAAGTGCTCTCAACAAGGCACCTCAAGGTAGGGATCGGGATACCACTGAAAAATATTTGTTGTCTCTAGGATATGAACCCGGGCCCTCTCGGTGAGAATCCTGTACGTTAGCCACCGCGCCATCCCGATCCCTTAAAAATCCTATTACTCGCCTTATTCGCGACGTACATGTTTCGGTAAAATTGAAACTTTAATGAAACAAAAACTAAATCATTGAATTTAGAGAGATGTTATATCTTAATTGTATTTTTTATTATATATCTATGCAGATTAATTAAATTCAAATAGTTTCGTAAATTATAACGCTAATCCTTACGGTTTATGTTATAATTTACGTTAAAAGTGCGTGTGAAGTATACGCTAGCCTACGAAATGTTGAAACGGAATTAATATAACTTTGTTGAATGGATATAGGACGGGGTGATTTCAATAATTTACGACGCAGAAATATCAGACACTTATCGGTATTAAATGTCGATAAAAATGCAATGTCAAATATCAAGGTGTGTCTCTTCCGGTAAGAACTGTCCAAGTTTTAGCGTCGCAACTGTCAAATTCAAAATTTGCACTTAACGTCTCCATGGCCACACTAAGATCAACTTGCAGGAGGAAAAGAGTAAATATATCTCGCTGGGAGACCAATGAAAACTGAGAAGTATGTCAATGAAGAACGCTGTTTGTAGTTCTTCGCTGGATAAATCCATCAGCGACATCATCAGATGATTATAGTGTTTCCAACCAGGCAACGCAACTAGAGGGTATCATTAGCATTTAACGACCCGCGGTCGACATATCATTTAGGGTCGTTTAGGATTTTCCGTGAAAGGGAATATTTCCTTATTTCGAAAAAATATAACTCATAAAATGAACAATATAATGATTTATTCATCGAAATATATCACTCTTGAATGAATGGGTGTCTTGCAGAAGCAAAAGCCGTTATTAGAAACAGATATTTATTTGCAAAAATAATAAGGGTATACGAATACATATGGTGTGTAATCAAACTACGTGCACCACGCCGGAAAGTTTGTAATTAATACATTCCTTGTATTAATTGCACTTGCTTCCAGTTATTGCCCAACTCTAAAATGGAATGCGGAACGATAATGCCTCTCAATCTTCCTCTCTCAAGACGGCATTCCCACGCAAATGAAACGGAATTGGAAGTTTGTGCACGACGAATTTACGTGCAGAGGAATTCGTCGTGTTCGACGAACAGGACGAATCTCTTGGGTGACCCAGTTGAATTGCTTCAAGATCTATTTATGGTATGCTGAACGGGTCGTCAAACACGTATTGCTGGAGAGATAATAAGTGAAATTTGATTAGCATCCATAGTGCTTGTGGCTTGTGGAATGATATAAAATACAAACACCTTTCCAGTTCAAATGATAGTATTTGACGATGATCCTAATAAACATCTCGCCATTGGTGAATAATAAATTCATGCGTAAACGTATAAAAACATCTACTGCGCATTCGTGTTACTAAAAAATTCCTCTATTCTTTGGAGCAGGAGTTATTATGAACAATAATAATATTATAACCTTGTTTCCAACAAATTAAAGTTGAAAATCATGTTGAACATGAAACGGTATAAAATTTGGCACATAAATTTCGAGTCCAAGAAGCAGTCCTGCAGTCGATTGTTTTGTAATCTGGGGGCATCGTGTGTGAAAACGTAATGTTGAGCATAAAAGCGACACTTGTATTCAGTTTTATTCAATTTTAATTTAATCAATTTTTAACCACAAATATTTCGTATAAGTTTGGCTTGAAAATATTGAATATTTCAATAAATCATATCTCAAGCCACATCTTACAGGTATGTGCCTGCATAAGTATAATATGTCATGCATGCACATGACTCTCATTTAAGAAAATACAATTACGTTTGCATGATTGCGATTATATACGAGTATTATGAGGGTACATATATGAGCTATAAATTGTTAAAAGATACATGGTTTAAATCCATGTTTCTCGCCAGGTCTTGGCCAGCCTTTTGATTTCCGGGGAAAGATTAAGTTTTTAATTCTTTGCTCCTCAACTAAAGCTCCTTTTTTTTTGGAGCACGGGAATATTAATTTCAAATTTACTGGTCTGATTGCCATGCCTATAAAGTGTGCAATTTTAGACGAAATTAAATCCGTTTTTGCGTCTAATCTCGGTTGATTATTCTATTTTCACGTAGAGATAATCTTAGTATGGAATTAGTGCTGCTGGCCAATAGCCAGATTTCCTTCACGACTGCCAATGGATATGATGAAGGTATATCTCCTCTGAGCAGACCAAATACGTTATTTCTAGGTTGAATTTACACAAAGTGTTATTAGTGAGCTTATTTATAGTAATAAATAATTTATTAATGAACCAGTCATCTGAGGGGATATAATTCTTGCTGATGGCATTGGATAGTCAGTGCGATAGGTATAACGTTTTTTCCCTTACAATTTATCCTATAAATTTTTCCCTTATTACAATTCTTTAAGTAACGTGTACTCCCATGGATCCTAAATATGTGATTTCCGTATATTCCAAATTTATCCTAACTATAGCGAAGAAACACGTCTATCTCACTTTTTCAATACATTTCCCTTCAACCCGTCTAACGAAACCTGCCTTATTTAAGGCTGACTCGGATTATAAAGGTTAAACCCTCTTAAAACCTACAGCGTTGCGAGTCGTGGAATAGTGTTTATGGGACGAGTGTCAGTAGTTCGAACTCTTGTTCATGCGTAGTGAGAGGCAACACCTCTCCATCTGACTACCAAGAAGAGTGAGGATTTAGATTGGGCCTTGTAACGGAGTGAGATAGGGACGATGACTAATGGCTTTGCATCTATATGCGGCTACCTTCATTGTCTAAGGTCGGTCTGTCATAGTTTTAACGTAATGGGAAACCACATTTTTCTATCATTAGTCACAGCGTTGCCCAGAGAACCTGCTAGAACCGAATCGGTAATCAATTTGGGCATTAACGAAGACAACCATATATTTACGAATAAGTATGTAGACAAATGAGAAAATTATAATGGTGACAATCGATGGTTTATCTTCCACAGCACTCAAACATTCTTAACGAAATCTCTAAGCTTAACAAAAAATAAGTAACATTTGATATATTGTGATCAGTTCAAGGGTATCATATTCCACATATCTGTATCTAAAACTGCAACTATTTTTGATCAGCAATTGCAGTATTTTCTTGTAATTGCTGTTATCTACCACAACTATTTGTCATTTTGTACACTAACCAATTTGAATTAAGTCAGGTGATTGGCATCAAATACCCCAATACCTAACGGCTTATTAATGCTTGTGCTTTTATAAAAAAACGATGTATTGGATTTCCTAGTTGTGTGATTCTACTGACGGAACACTTGTTGCCTACAAATAAAGATTTCAATGGCTTATAAAACAATACTAGTTAGGCCGTTTTATCTACGAGGGTGTTTAGCTAAAGAAAGAGTTCATAAAGTTCTCATTACAATAACTTATTGTCAGATACTGAAGACTAGGACGATATTGTGTGGAAGAAAACATCTCGAAATATAAAAAAAAACATTTCAACAAGTTTAATCTTTTGCATATTAATGTTCTAGACCTTTTCTTGTCAATATGAAACATTTCCTCCGATAGATAATCAAACATTAAAAATAATTCCACAGAAAAATCAAAAATAAGCTTTAAGTTTAGTCGATGTATTTTGAGGAAGAAGCCATATAACGTTGTTCTTACCCATCAGACCTGGAGGTATCTCCCTGAAAATGGCATATGCGATATTATAACATATTTATTGGGGTGTTCATACGAAATCTATTTTTTCGGGGTGCCTATATGAAATTTATCAAAAATATCATACTACTTCATTTCACTTAAAATGGGATAAATGCGATATTCAATTTCCAATAACAACATTTCCAATTCCATTTCCAATAACACCAACAACAAATTTTTATGCGGAACGTTCTTGTGGTGGTGGTAATTCGCCTGGCTACTTGCTAGAAACTAGCTTGCACGTTCGTGATAAATTTCTTGCTGCATCCTGGGGTAAAATTATTTGTTGTAGTTAAGCGTATGTACTTGCATTCTTGTGGAGTGAAGGGAGGTAGATGTGTGGTTGCATGCGCGTCGAATGATGGGATATTACGATGAATGTTTGCATTGCTGTGGATTGGGGTTTATATGTGTGTGTTTGTTTTGAATGCGGTATTTCTTTTTTCCTTTTTTGGGTGGTGACCTAACACCCCCCGCCACACGCCCTTGCGGCTGCTTGCGGGGTATTATGTAGATGTAGATGTAGAACCCTGGAAACATAAAAATTACTAATAATGCGTATAGGACTGTTAAATTGATCCGTGTCGTCCGATAGAATATCCCTCTACAAGAGAAGAGGTTAGCGAGTTTTATATTACTGTACCTATTAATACCGAAAGTATTATGAATGCCCCAGCTCTATTTCATACCCTAATCAGCGTTTTTGTTTACATAATTTTTTTCATAATTTGGTAAACGACCACGTCTAGTGAATGCCTTCGTGATAAGGGTAAAGGAATCATTACAGTCACACAAGATAGTTTAAATAAACTTGATCAATTCGATTCCATTTCCCCGCTCTTCCCTCTTCAGCTGAAATACGAGTATACTATGATAAACTTCGTGAAAATTTATTTCCACCCGTAGATGACTGCCCCGCGTCAAGACTATGGATAGTGTTCCAACGAATATTTGATTTCTACAGCTTTTATGGATTAGACTTTTGGAAAAGTACAGTTCACTGGAGATTTCATACGGCAGCGAGGGAATCATTATAGTACCAAATCATATTGATAGATTTGACCAACGAGACAAAATAAAAGAAATGGCAGATTCAAACGCTCGTCCTTCCCACGCACGATACGCGTTCATGACAAAATTGAAACCAAGCGAATGAATGCCTAAAGATAAATGAAAGATTTAACGACGATTACTACATTATGTATATAAGTACTAATGTGTTTAAGTGTTAGGGTGTTTTTATATGATCTAATATATTTTTTTATTATTTGCATGAACTAATAGTTGTGAATGTATGATCAGTACCCCCTATAACACCGCCACACGTCTTTGCGGCGGCATGTGGGGTGTAATGAAGACGTGCAAACATGGCCGTAGCCAGGCTACTACGCCCCCAGTAAAATCAATGTAAAGTAAAAAATAAAATATTGCAACCGTGCCTCAAAAAAACGATCTGCACATATTTCTTGCTTAGCCGTACACCACTTGGACCGTAGTGGCGGTCATTTAGTACACGTGACTTGTGGAGAGTTAAGATGTGGCCAAGGATAACGCTGTTAGGGGAGTGTTTCAATGGGAAATAAACCCCTATCATCGTCATATTCCATAGGATGCAATATGAAGATGCGAACGGAATGTTAGCAAATATTTTTAAATGATAGTCAAATTTCTAGTAATTTTACTACTTTTACTAGTTATCTGAATGAAAGTCACTACATGATTTTATTTTTTTTGTTAACTTCCTAGTTTTTAAATTTGATTCTAGTTTCATTTAGTTTACAAATAACTAAGGATTTTCACAGATTTTTCATAGCACTTGGGGTGAAAAGAAAGTACTTTAAAACAACTATCACGGGTACATTTCATTCCAAATTTGCTGGACAGTTGTAGACGGGATGATGACAGGTGGGTGTCCCACCCTCCGCCGCCCAACATAAATCCTGGCTACGAACATGTGGATGCGCATATTCTTACGCACAATTACTTTCGTTTCCATTTAACCTTTGCAATATGCATCGATAACATCGCAATCTTTTTATGCAGCTATTTTTTTCTAAAGCATTCTTTCTCCCTTTTTACTTTCTCAAGTCTTTCAACGATGATCCCCGCTATTCTCACGGTGCGATCGGAAACACGTTTCGCATTTCTCCGCGGGTCTCGCTCACACGGCTCTCGCTCTTGGGGGCGGGCGAGAGGGAGACAGCCCCCTCCCCTGGACACGCCACGCCCTCCCTCCACTCGGAAGGAACGCCTACGAGTACACACGCTCGCCCCCACCCCCAACCCCAATCCTCCCTCATTTTTTACCCCGCGAGGGTAGGGACGTCGTCCCCCATCTCCCCACAACCCTTTCACCCCTCACCCCCACTTAAAGAGCGGCAAAGCTCGGGAACACGCTAAGTGACAAGATTATGAATGGCGGCATAAATTCAGGAAAAAAGAATAATAAACGGCGGGGTGTATTCCCTGCTGCGTGCGCGGCCCTTTACTCTGTTCTGTCTGATGTTGTCCCTCTCTGTTCCACGAGTTATGTGTTCTTTAATCTCAAGTGAATGACTGCATTAAAATGACCCCGTGACCCCGTTTATCAAGGGAAAGTAGAATTTTTGTCTCTTGTTTGGCGTTTCTGGTGATACGTCGTGGAGGTGTACTTAGTGGAAATTCGCTCCTGGCGCCGCGGTGTTTAGGGAGTCCGGAGACCCCGGAGGGAAATGGTCGTCGTGTTAGAGGCATTATGAGGAGAACCGCGTCGTCGTCCAGAGAAGCATTTTGCAAGTAGAAGAAAACTTACGTCAGGTTACGTTAGGTAAGACGCGCAAAGAAAATATTGGTAATTGTTCTAATATGGAGCTGAATGAAACCTAAACCTGATCATTCAGACATGTATATTCATCTACATCTGCAGAATATCTCGCAAGCCGTCGCGGGGGCGTGTGGTGGGGGGTGTTAGGTCACCACCCGGAAAATAGATTAAAAACAAAAGCAAAACCATGCACTCGATGAATTTTAATCACACGAAAGAAAGTACTTTCATTCAACAATATTCAATAAGAGGATACGTATATTCAAATTATGCTGTAGAACTGTTAAAAAGATGAATATATTAAATAAAAAGAATAACGTGTAGGATATCGACAAATATGTAGACAACCAATTGTAATTATTTCCTACGCGATTGCTGTTATACTATATCTATTTTGATCTCTAATGGTACAAGGAACGTTTTAACTCTATCCGTTCTACAATAAATCTCCCTGATTTTACATTGGCGATCTGATTTACCATAGTACATAGTATCTGTAGTCGGAATCTACCGCATTGAAGGTTTTCAAGTTTTGGAAAAATAATAGATAAAATAATTCAGATAGGGATGAAGACAAAAGTTAGGTTTTATATGTGGTGGTGCCCGAAGAGAAGAAGTTCCAACGGGTGTTCCGTAATACTCATGAAAAGTAATTGGAGGAAATGCACAAAAATCTGGGAAGTCTTTACCTTCGTTCTTTATGTGACAGTATGAAGGCAGGTGAAGTGTGAAGAAATCAAGATTGAAGCAATGTAGGTCATATATTTGGAGTGAAGTGGGTAGCGTGATACATAACAGCTGTTAAGCTTCGTCAATATCGCTTCTCAAATAGGTATATTACTGATGGTTTTGACCGTGGTGTCTCGCTTTTGGCTTGTTTCTCTCGGGGAAGAACCAATAACCTTGAAATATCACCAGTCGAAGCAGCGTTCATATCAACTCACGACTATCAGTATACCCGCTGATTGGGCGACTCATCACTCAGTATCGGTAGACATGGCTCTCAGACCCAAGGCCATGTCTGAAGAACCTATACCCTCGTGCTTCGCTGCTTCCCCGATTCCTCCTTGTTCGTGAGCATATAGAGTTTAAGACATTAACTGAATAAATTCCCGAGAACTTAGTGATAGATCTGGTATAGGAAACCTGGTTGCAGGAAACCCACTCAAGGAATGCCCAGGAAAAAGAAATTTATGTTGCTGGAAGATTCTCAGAAGCTAGAACTTCTTTTGGTACCCCTACGAGGTATGACTTGAGTAATATTTCCTCGTAACTAAGGTCTGTTTTACCAATGACGTAAACAAAGGCATGTCAGCCGCAGATTGGATCAATGTTCACGCTTAAAATTTTACGATTGATTCTTCACCAAGGGCGTGAGTCGGTGTCATTGGTCATCATCATTCATCTTCGTTGATGTTCGTTCATACTAAATCTTATGCGGTAGTCGATGGAGGTGGTACGCATGCGCTGGCATCAGCCGTGAGCGAAGAGGTTAGTGCCAGCTGAACTTGGAAGTTGACGGTGGACGCCTACCTGCGATCGTAAACCCATCCAGAGAAATGCCGTATACTTAACTATGGGGTGGAAGTTGGTGTTGGCTCTAACCGTAAACTAGACTTACCAGGGGCTTAACAAGAAGCACCAAGAGAGCATAGTTGGCCTGTGTGAAACGTCCTTCATCATCACATTAATCTGAGACTCCTGCTTGAACTTTCTTGGAGATAGTTCCCCGTCTCCTTTCGCTCAGTGACGTTAAAGAATAGCAAATACCAAATGTGTACTTTGTTCAAGTTAGCGTTTTTCTTTTTTGATGGCGATCTCAATTCAAATTTTTTTATTGAGAAGCCAAGCCATCCACTTATTTACAAACTGTTTGCCTGTGTATTGCAAAACTGTGTTCTTGGAAAACCAAGTGCCTAGGAGATATTCCGGAGATTTTATGGTAAACATGTGAATTCTCGCAATGACAGGCAATATATCGATTCTGCAGAATTTCCTTACTTTTCCGGGCAATTCTCAAGGAATATTTGAATATCTTTATCTTCTAAGAAGTGTTTTTCACTGTGCCTTTAATAGTTTTTTTTTTGTTATTACACGTAATAGAGGTTAATTTTAAAATGAGGAGGATATCAGTTATTTTCTAGGACTATCAATTATTAAACAAGAAAACTACTATCATTTTGCAACCCTCTTCCAATTTTCAAGGAAGAACAACGTTCATTCTTTATAAAAATGACATAATAAAACCACACATTTCCTAATTCAAAGTTCTTTAGCGTTAGAAAAGTGGATTGAGAAAACTTTAACGTGAATTGAAATAATTTCACTTATTCATCTCTTACATTTGAAATATTCTAATACATACCATCTATGAATATCACCTAAATGAACTGAGTCCAAAAGCGAATTTTTGTCGAAAGTTTCTTTTGAGTAGTTCAAATGTTCACATAAGATAACGGAAATGATTTGTTTTTAAATACACCTACTCTTGCCCACGGTAAATTATCACAGGAACTGTACACTTGAAGTGAGATAAAGACTGCGGAAAATACTAAATTATTTTTCTTTAATAATGTTTGTTCCGCAAAGACGGATAATATAATTACCTTCTCCCACAAAACCGGTCGCTGTCAGCAAAATTGCGAATATTTCACATTTAAAAACTAGATAATATATCTTCTTCGCTGCATTGCGAGTTTGTAGTATTTGGGAGGCTAAAACCTTTTAACTGTTCTATTATTTATTGAACCCGCTTAATGCCGATGGGAACTAGATTAATTTTTTGCAAATGATATGGAAGGTTTATGATACACCAGATGGCCACCCGTGTCTTGCACCCAATAAAATATTTTAAGAATATGCGTTTTAAATTTGACTATCTCTCAAGTTGCCTTTGGAAAGCTGCAAAACCCAATCACTTAGTCTAACATTAGTCCGTGGCTAATTTCTGTAAAGGATAACGAATTAAAAATAAGTGAAGGTTGGGGTTTCGAATTTATGAAACAAGACTCTCTCAAACATTTATCAGTTTACATTTTTGTTTAAACGTAATAAATGAATAGATTTTGGTATTGGGATGGTGCAGTGGATAACGTACAGGCTTTCCATCGAGAGGACCCGGGTTTATATCCTGGAAAGAACAAATATTTGTCAGTGGTATCCCGATCCCTATTTGAAGTACTTTGTGGAGAGAACTTTGAGTGAGTACGACGTCCGTTGGATGGGACGTTAAACTACAGACCCCTTGGCGCCTTTCGACAAGAGTAGGTTAATGCCGACGCCGGGTTTCTCTCCACCTTTCCTTTCTCATCCATACCTAATGGCGCAAATGACCTTAACTGTCGGTCGACTCCCATAAAAACTACTACTACTATTTGGTATCTACATCTACATAATACCCCGCAAGCCACCGCAAGGGCGTTTGGCGGGGGGTGTTAGGTCACCACCCAAAAGAAATAAATAAAATACCGCTTTTAAAACCAACACACACAATCCACATCCCATCATTCCACGTGCATGCAAACGCACATCTACCTGCCTTCACTCTACAAGCATGCAAGTACAATACGCTTAACTACAACAAATAACTTTACCCCAGGATGCAGCAAGAAATTTATCAGGAACGTGCAAGCTAGATTTTAGTAAGTAGCTAGGCAAAATACCACCACCACAAGAACGTGTTACATAAAACTCTCTCCTACCCTAGGTGAGGAATCTGGCCGAACGCTGCAGGTAGGAGGAGGGCTCACCTACGGAGAGGGTCAAGGGATGGTATCCTGCCTCACACCCTAGCGGTGGCGTTCAGGGTACCAAATAGATGTACCGACTGATTTATTCATAAATTTCAGATCAATAAACTATCCATCTAGTTCTAAAACACCCTTATGCCATGTGCTGAAATACAGTTGAAGTCATATTAGGTGTTTTCCAAGGACGTTCCATCTGTCCTCTTTTACTTCTTCTCTATATTAACGACATTCATTCAATGATTAACTGTAAACCGTTTCATTGCGCTTGCCGCTTTCTCCCACAAAAGAAATGACATCGCCAACATATCCTGTTGGAAACTATGTGATAATCGATTGATAAAAACTACTACTATGAATAGATTGGCTAAGACTATTAGAAAGGCACAGAACGCCAGATATAACTATGACGGTATGAGCTTAATTTTGATACCAAATTACTGGAGTAGATTCGACCATTATTGTAACATTAGATAGATGTCACCATAATGAACAGATACAAGTAAGTTTTCTTTCCTCGTATGTTACACAATCATTACAAAATCGAATCCAAACACCCGAATACGTTTACCTAATAAACCCAAATTTAATAATATATTTTAACGTAACAGAAAGCGTATGATGGAACTACATTGTATGAGTTAGAATGTTTGTTGATAAGAGCAAGAAAGGAAGTTAGCAAAAGCTATAGTAATATGTATGAATATCATCATGTCTCTTCATTATTGGTAGGTGCCGTAATGTCCCACGACACGCGCCCCTTGAGGCGACTTGTCTAAAAGTGGATTGAATCGGGCAAATGTTTAAGTGTACCTCCTAGCTTACTTTCACCCTTGTCTTGGGACGTTTCCCAGACGTGTGAAGGTCGACGTGGGAGTAAAATTACTGGTGTAGTTACTTTCTGAGACAAGAAATGCGTACTTGAAGAATGGCGAGTTTCCTGAGGGACAGAGTACTGATATAATTCTTCCATTATCGTTAAACAGTGTACTGGACAGCTTGCTGCATCTCATGAGCGTGGTTATACGTAACCAAGGAGAGCAAAGCTGTATCCCATTTTTCAGCAGCGAAGTTACGTAAAACCCACGGCGAAGGAGGTGAATGAAAAACGAACTGTGTGGGATAATTAGTTATTCATAAAAACTGGCGATCCTTGAAGGGATGGTTGGTTGGGGGTGGGGGGTAGAAGGAGGAGATCCGGCGACGGCCATTTGCTAAATGGAGGGACCCGCGGGCTTAATGTTTTTTACTAGCTCCCATCATTATCTCCTGGCAAGAGGCCCTGGGACATCAATCACCGGCAGGGCCTCGGGAGCGATTTAAAATAAGCTGTAAAACGGGTAATCCAGACCGGGGCGGGAGAGAGGGGGGAGGGGGAAAGTTTCTTGCCTTCGTTTTTTTATTTATCCACCAAGAATAACCCCCCCCCTTTCCCCCACCCCCTTGACCCACTCCTTATAAACGAACACTGCCAGAGACCGACGCACGCACAAGAATGCACGCACTACGCTCGCACGCACTCGCCCGACTGCAATTACTTCAAATTTCCTGGCGGAAAGTCTTTCTTCTTAAGCTGGATGGAGGGATAATTTGAGTCGGCGATTAGGAGTTTAAGGAAAAGAGAGAGAGAGCTACTGCGAAGACGCAAGACGCTATTTATTCTGTAGTCGGAGGGTTTAAGCGGCGGCTGGGAAATATCCTCGGCATTTTATGTTAATCGCTGAGGCATTGGGAAGATTACAGTCTGAATTCGGTTTTTGGTGCTCTGTGAGGGAGAGGGGGGTGCCAAAACGGCAGCTTGAGGATGAAGTTTGAAAGAATTAACGTGCTGGAATCAAAGGATTCGTTCGTCTACAACTGCAAAATACGCCAAAAGCCGCCATTAGGGCGTGTTTTTGGAGGGGGGGTATTAGGACACGAGCCAGATATGCAAAAATATTAGTTCACGTATGCAATTAAATGTATATTAGCTAATGTTACAGAATAGAAAGTTTCGTAAGCATACGTGGTTCGTGAACGAAACAATTGGTGAATTTGAAGGCAATTATTACATTTAATTATTTAATTTAATGTGTTCGGGTACTTGGGTTCGATTTTGATGCGACTTCGTAGAGTGTAAAGGAAGAATGAATGCTTAAATCTGTCTTTGTTCGTGCCTAATCTCTCTTATTTTATCCTGGTGATCGAACATACCATTGTAACTTGGTGCATAATAATTCCATCTGGGTTATGTCTCTGCAATTAAACTCCTTTGTTTTAAACCTTTTTAAAAGTCTGCTCCCAACAGTTCAACTTAACTACCAAGTCCAGCTTTACACACATTTCAATTACCGTAACATTACTGGTTTGAACTGTACGTCTCTATAGATTGACGCAATACTCAACTACGAAAACTGTTGCAACTCATTTGCAAATCAAGATGTATTTCCAACTTCAATGAGGGCTCTATTGTATAGTCCATATGCTTCATTGACTCTATTTTATAGTCCATTGAAACGAAAATATTGGTTCGCGGTTAAAATTATTCTTGAAATGGAAGCCGATAATTTTCCATCACTTCTAAAAATACTTCTGTGGAAATCATAAGCTTCAAAATATTATTTATGTTTAATACATTTAAATAACAAAATTCCTATGACAACCGAAGTTAATGTTTCTCGTTTGGCAACATGAATCTAATAGGGTAAAATATGTCTAGTATTTATGATCAATTTTCAATGTAACCATTCCATATTTTTCCAAAAGAAATATTCCTTGAAGAGAAAGTTTTCGTCTCTACTTAATTCATATGATTTTACTAGAAATTCACAATTCCTTAAAAAAGCCACATATACTCGTATTGTTGCTTCCAAATTACTGTATGTAAATAACGTAAATGTGCAAATATTTTCAAATTGACACTTGAAAGCGGATCGTGCTGAGTATTTCAACTCGCGTATTATGGAAATTGTTTCATAATTCTAGTATAATAGATTTCTTGCAAAAGAATTGTGAGTACACTAATGGTGCTTACTAGCATAATTAATTCACGACCGCTTTAATCAAAGAGCAAAATTCATGAGTTACCTCATCATTATCACATTCAGCATTGAGGCTTCCCTTTCATTGTTAATGAAACAATTATTTTCAATGAGATCATCTTTTTTGCAATTATAATTCACGCAGATAAATAATTACAGAGGAACTAATTAATGATAATATTTAATTTCTAATTACAAACACGAAAATAAAATGTAATATTTCAGTCATTAATGCAACTCTTTCTATGTTGGTGAAAATTAACGGAATTCAATGTAGACTACACTTTTTGGTTAGGAAAGGAAGTTAAAATTTAAGGCTACAAAAATATTTTAACCAAAAACCACTTGACATAATGAATTTCTGGCATCCAGTTGAAAGAAAATAGTTCCCATTAATCATGTTTGCATTCAAGATACAGCTGCGCAATCAAGCAAACATTTCATTACATTCCGTTGATCGCGAAACTGCTTCATCATCAAAGAGATTAGTCCATTGTAAATTCGCCGCGGGCATTTGTCTACTGAAACTGAAGATCTAACAAACAATTTTTTTCCTTCCACAGTTTTTTTCGCGGTTGAAAGCTTTTCTTGTAGCATGCGCTCAGAGCTTAGACGTGCGACAGTGGGCACGGTTGGGCGATTTATGCGCCCGCATTCGCCGGAGACGGGATACGGGGAGAAGAGAACAGCACCCGAAACACTCGACTGGTGGCAGATCCTCAGGGAATGCTTCGGACGCAATGGGAGGCGAAAAGGAGGGTGGAGGAGGAGAAGGGGGAAGAGGGAAGAATGCTTTTAAGTGTTGACACGGCAGGGGGTTGGGGAAGGGGGGAGTTGCGCGAGAGACGCTGTCTTTCTGCCCGAGAGAAGGGCCCAAATTGGGTCCTGGTGGAAGAAGGGTCCTTCGCCTCCCCTTCAATTCACCCGCCTTCACCAACACCGTCGGCCGGGGTTCTTTAATCGCATGCATTGAAATTTATGATGGGACATATAACAAAATATATCACACGTCACATCGGAGAGCTAAGCTGTTGATTAAAAGATGTAGAAGCGATCCAAGATAAGAAATATTCGGGCCAAGTATGAAGCAACTGTTAGAGAGAGGGAGAGAGAGAGAGAGATCGTTATTTATTGCGGGCACATTTGTGAGACTTTATTCATATCGGAGTCGCGTTTTTTTTATAGTCCTTTGTATCGCATGTCAGAAAATAATTTGACCAACTAATTACCACTCATATTAAGTGAAATATTTTCTTCCTTGTTGGGAAAAAATTTTTTGATGAAGATGACAAAAGAAAAAAATCTAGTTTTCGGCGGAAAGAAGTCGGGAAAGGGCTGGGAATTGACTTTTGACCTTACCAAAAATGGTGTTTGTTGATTTTCTCCCCCCTTAAATGTCGCATGAACTAAATGATTCGGTCCTTGTTCGCATTAAATTTTCATTAAATTATGAAGAAATTATGCATTTTTATTTCCGTTGCTTCTTCCACCACGCTTTTTTCGCCTCATTAGTTTCCCGTCTCAGTTAATTATTCAACCCTTTATTATTTCATCCAACTAATTTTCTCACATACTTTCTAATCTATTGTGTCTCTTTAAGTTTCCCATTTACCATTCCTAAATTTTCGTTTACACCTTTCAATATCCTTACTTTAATGTTCCCATTGTTCTGTTGGACCTGTCTTTTTGTCCTCAATTATAGTTTTCTCTTCTCCCTTCTCATACTCCTTTCTTATCGCCCCGGTTAATGTTCTACGTACATTACGAATTGGACATTGCACTCCCTTGGTACTAAAGTATTACCTGAATCCGCATCCACTCCTAGTAAATCGTGCGAATGAATCTCATTGTTCCTAAATCATAAATTAACCCTAATAAAATCTAATTGATATTTTTATTTATCTTAGGTAACGTTCCAAGTGTATATAGACGTATTTTGATAAAATACGAAATCCGTCTCCGAACGCAATGTTATGAACATTACTTGCGACTGCGAGAAAAGATATAGCACTTTCCCGGCGTACAAGTATATATTGTTTTCCGACTTATGGTGAAACCTCAGAACCACCACCGGGTAAAATTGGGGACGACTGGTCGATCATGTTCGGGGCTGAAATGTTCACCTTCAGCTCAAAATGCAGTCTTCAGTCCTAAAGATCCGTGACGATTCGTTCTTTCATAAATTCGATAGTTTTGCAAAATTTCACAAAGTGTAGATTTCTAGTATAGTTCAACGGGGTCGTGTGGATAAAAAAAGAAATCAATGAGATTGTATTGGGGCTTTAACGAATATCATGAAGGAATTCTACGAAACATATAATGGTCGAATCTACTAGGAACACATATCATCGCTTCCGTTAGCAAATTTCCGAGGGATAATCAGAACTCGCAAAACTTTCTAGCACGCCAATAATGGGGAGGGTTTTCTTTGCTGGACCTCGACGGAGGGTGAAGAGAGAGAAAACGTGGCGAAGTAGAACGCTATGGATTAGGGAAAAAGGACGGCCACGGGGAGAAAGGAATAGCGTTCTCTAGGAGATGGCTTAATCATAAAGAACACCATAAAAGAACTTATAAAATTACGAGTTTTTTTTTCCTTCCATTGAGAAAGGTAGGTAGTTGTGCCGCCGAAATATTCAAGAAACAAATATGGCTCTTTATCTTTTGTTTCTACGTTTCAAAACTCATCTCTGCGCTTGCGATTGACCCTACGTACGTGTAAATAAACATATATATATATATACACATTTTATATATACTATATATATATATATATATATATATATCGATGATGCGGAAGTACTCACGAGAGCAATATAACTTTTGGACGGCACAATAGAACACAGAATAAAACAGATAACACGTAAAAGGACACTCACACTGTAGATGATTTGAGCTTTCGGCCTACTCCGAGGCCTTCTTCAGGTCAGACTGACAGTAAGTAAAGTAAGATCTGGTGCTTTCCCGGCGTATGAGCTTGGTGAAGTTTTCTCGGGTCTTCAACCGGGTCAGGGGTTCCATGATGACCGACGTTTCGATGCTCGACTCGTGCATCGTCCTCAGGGATGATGATTGCCACTCGGTTTTTGGCCGTCTTATATACCTGCGCGCTCGGGTTCACTTCTGATTGGTCAAAATATATGTATATGTATACATTTAACATATATTTATACATACAAGCTTGTTTATCTTCATTAACCAGGTAAGATTCAATTTCATCGTAGGGAGACTGCGCATCATAGAAGTTGTACATGTTACAATGAAACCACAGTCCCTAGTTTCCATGAACTTAACTTCAACACTCTCTCTCCATTCCCATAAATATTAGCAACTATACCCAAGCACCACTGCTTCGAACCCCTGGATGCACTAAAGAAATATCCCGATCATTCAACAACTTAGGTCACAAAACGTCCGTGAGTTGTTTGCTTATATTATCTGGCCTCTTCACTGTCCCAAACATTCTTCTTCACCAAGACAAATAAAAAACAAGTATATGTATAACTATCCAGGTATTGATGTGGTCTAGTAATACATCTTCTCTCACTCTCACACCTTCCAATTACTTTGCTTCCCTTATCCTCACCTCCTATCTCCGGTTTTCCAATCCTGCGACCTTCTCACTCATCTTCTCATCCTTCTCTCTACAGGGTTCGTCCGGAAAATAAGTGTACTGAGCTCAGGAAAAAAAAATTATTACACTTTTACATATCTTAAGCTAATATGCCTCAAAATAGGACCCTTGTGAGTCGATACACTTGTTCCAGCGGCGTTCCCATTCCTTGAACGTTCCCGCGAAGGCATCATCGGGAACCTCTCGAAGAAACGTCGTCACGGCCTCTTTGACGGCGTCTAAAGTCCCGTATCGCGTTCCTTTCAAACTCCTCTTTATCTTCGGGAACAGAAATAAGTCCGGTGGTGCCAAGTCCGGGCTGTAGGGCTGGTGCGGCAGCGTTGCCACGCCGTGCTTGGCCAAGAAGTCCGACACGACAAGCGCGGTGTGAGACGGCGCATTGTCGTGACGCAGCCGCCAGATGTTTTTGATCGCTGGCCGGACGCGGGCGACTCGTTTTCGAAGCCTGTCGAGCACTTGGGACGTAAAATGCAGCATTTACAGTTTGTCGTTCAGGTACAAATTCGTAGTGGACGACTCCCCTTTTGTCAAAAAAGACAATGAGCATCATAAACTTATTTTCCGGACGAACCCTGTATATATATACTACTTTTCCACAGATTTTATTATCTGGTTTTTCAGATTTAAGATTAGTGCCTGATGATGCCGCAAGTCGGTGAAACGCGTTGTACCACATAATAAAATCTGTGGAAAATTATGTCTTTCTTTTTAGTATGGATACTTCTCTATGTAATTTGTAC
>CM073778.1:44306078-44553968 GCA_037158775.1 Hetaerina titia
CGAGTATCGTTTGTCCGCATATCCCTTCGCGTTCGCAATGGAAGCTGAGGCAGGGTTACTTTTACCGACCCCCGCATGGCGAAGGGAGACGTTTCCTCGATTGTTGGTTAGGGGGGAAGGGGGGGTAGGAGGAAGACCGTCGGAAAAGGGATAGTAGGAGGGACCCGAAACGAGAAAAAAAATGACGGCGATAAATACTCTGAGGTACCGAGGATGGAAACACGGTTTTTCCCATTGTGATTGTAATTTCGTTCGAGGGAGGGGGTGCCACATTTGATTGCAGGGTCTTTTTGGGCGGGGACGATAAGGGTATGGGGGGAGTGGAATGGGGGAATGGGTCGGAGGCGAGGCGTGTTGTGTGGGGGCGGGGGTAAGGCGGAGAGTGGGGATGAGAAGGGTGCGGGAGGAGAAAAGGGCACTGGAGTCGTTGCAGGGGTGGGGGAGGGAGTTTCCCTACCGTCCGTCCTTTTTCCAGTAGGGAACATTGACGACATGCTTGCAATCTCAAGCGGAGACAAATCGCTCCGGACCGAAAAGAATATTAAGGTTTCTGCGTCATTTGTCCTGCGGGAGGGGAGGTTTTATATTGCGCGGATAGTAGTCCCTCTTTGCACATGCCATGAAAGACATCGGCGAAAGTGTGCGTGACAGATGGGCATGGCTTTGTGAAAAGAAGTAATGGAGGCTGTTTTCTTGAGACAAATGTGAATTCATTCTCCCCGGAACCACCTGGCTCTTTCGCCAAACCTAGCTAATGGTATAGAATACTGCACTGAGTAATTGATTCAATGACCGTTATGTTTCGTATTCCATTATTAAAATATCCATGATTTTTCCGCCACCTTTAAATTAGGTACAGCCCAATGTTTAAGCATGTCTCATTAATTCAATTCTTGACACCGTGAAATCTTTCATTTAAAAATATCTCCATGACAATGCTAACCTTGTAGCTGTAGTTGTTTTGGGGATGCGACCAACAGCTAAGGTCATTTGCGCCATCAGAGAAAGGAAGTGTGGAGGGAAAACCGGCGTCGGCATTAGCCTACTCTTTTCGAAAGGCACCAAGGTGTCCGCATTTTAACGTCCCATCCGACTGACGTCGTACTCACTCAAAGAACTCTCTCCACAAAGCACCTCAAGTAGGCATCGGGATACCACTGAAAAATATTTGTTGTCTCCAGGATTTGAACCCGGGTCGGTGGGAAGCCTGTGGGTTAGCCTCCGCACCATCCCGATCCCCAATGCTAACCTCTTTCTAGTGGATTGGTCGTAAAATTAATTTACGCCATTTGTTCAAATTTTATTTGACTGCACAATTTTTAATTCTTATCGTTTAATTTCCAGGTTGAAAAAATAGTGGAAAAAGATTAGGGTGCCTATTAAAAAGGAATTATTGGAAGCGCTCAGAACAGAGAGAATCGACTATGTTACTATTGTACTTTAATGAGCGAATTAGTAAAATAAACTCGATGGTTTCAGGCTTCACTTTGTGGAAATCCATTCTAATAAATCAAAAGAGAGATGGTACTTTTTAGTTTTAGTTAAGTAGTTTAGATAAGCGAAATAGTGTTTGTGAAGAATGCTATGCAAATATACTTCATTGTCCACTCTGCAGTAAAAATATGGTTTGGGTGGTATTGTAGCTATTTTTAAAGCTGTTTTGCCCAACAAATGAATTTTAGAAATTTTCATATTAAAGTTTGGTTAGCAGTAGCCTGCCGAATTACCATACATTTTCGATGGATCCACATAATTCGCTACCATAATTCTCC
Source organism: Hetaerina titia (assembly GCA_037158775.1). NCBI lineage: Eukaryota > Metazoa > Arthropoda > Insecta > Odonata > Calopterygidae > Hetaerina > Hetaerina titia. The sequence goes on from CM073778.1 coordinate 44,307,851, forward strand.
TCCCTGACTTACGAGATATCCCAAAACCTCATGCTGAATATTACAATAATAACTCATATTTGTAAATTCAGTAGCTATTTTATTTGTATGATATTTGTCAATAAGCTAAATATATCATCAAAGAACCTCATAAGAAACATATACGTATTTGATATTTGTATTGATTGATTTGATTTTAGGAGATAGCATGTATCTGTGCATAGATATACGTACATAGGCTGTTGGCTGTTAGAGTGTACGTGAACGAATGGACACATTAATATAGCATGAGGAAGGTTACCATATGCGTTTGAGATAAGAGGAGGGAGGAAGCTATTGAGGGATAATCGAGTAAGTATAATATGTTTAACTGATAATATGTGGAAGGTTGACAAATACTGAAGGTTGAAATGGAAGGTAAAATTTTAGACAATATAAAAAGAAATTACGGACAATGGACGGAATAAACGACACTAGAAATTATAAACAAATGAATAAAGTAATTTTGCAATCTAAAAGTAATACATACCATGAATCTCAGAACTGCACAAGGAAGAATAATACTCTTTACGGACTGCCGAAACCCAATTCTCTAAGGATTTAGTACATAATGAGATTATTTTTGTCTTTTGATAAATTCATTGAAATGTTCCATCAGAAGAAAATCAATGAAGAGAGATTGCATGTGTGAAAACATAATTATATGAACGTATGACATTTGAGATGGTTAAATGAATTCCGAATAATTCGATTTGTGATTACGTTGCTATTTCTATAGTCATTTAAAATATTTTCAATTGTATGCATTTAAAGAAAAACATGAACCCGTTGGAAATCGTCTAAAAGTGATAAATGTCTTAGGATAACGTCGAATTTCCATTTTTGTGGAAAATACGTGCATTTCTTCTTAAGGTACCAATTTCCACTAACGGTTCTCCTTTTCCTTTTCCACAGACGCCCTTGCGGCACCCTGCGGGGAGGGATCGGTAGCCATTAACGGGACGTCCAAAATCCAGCGGAAAGCCTCGGGCGGGTCCTCCTGTCAAACTTGCCCGCCGTCGCGGTGTCACTGTGGCGTCCACAAGGGAACCCACCACCACCACCAGCCGACCGTGGGCGTTGCGGCCGTGGCCTGCAAGGCCTGCAGGGGCGGCAGAGAGGCCTTCCACTCCCAGGGCACGATCGTGGGGCACCACCTACGACAACCCTCGTCCTCCCTCGCCACATTGTCCTCGTCGTCGGCCTCCTCTTCCAGTTCAACGACTACATCCACGACTTCCAGCACCAACGGCACCTCCGCGGCCAACGAAAGGCTCCTCCAGCAACCCTGGACGGGCGTCACGGCCCCACCACAGTTCCATACCCCGGCGGTACCTTCCAGTCGCGCGCACCACCACGGCGGTGTCGGCCACGGTCACCATTACTCTCGGAGTTCGGCCTCCAGAGCTCAAGGGGAGCAAACAGGCCTGGAGGGTGCATCCGTCGCCGCTACGCCACCGGTTATGACCTCGACCGTGCAGCTAAGACGGTCGGCCGTATCTTGGGCGGGCCCCGGAGCGGCCAAGAGGAGCCGCGTCTCCGCAGCCAATTCGTCCGCCGACGTCGTCACCACATCATCGGTCGGCGTCGCTTCCTCCTCCACAGTCACCCGTGGGAGTGACCAGTGGTCGTCCTCGAATTCATTCATGCAGATCCCTATTTCCGCGGCACCATCCCTCATACCCGCGAACATTTTGCCACCTATCATGAACGGTGGCTGGCTATCCTCCGCAAACCACCAGGATTGTAGAGACAAAGACTGCAGCAGCGTTTGCAAGACCTGTTGTTCCTCTTCATCCGCAGCCATATCTATGAACAATAACAATGCCTCGGCTGACAACAACAACTTAGTCATACCTGCTAACACATCTTCAGTGAGCAACGAAGATAACCGAGTTGCAGATGTGTCCTGCATCCCCCAACAACAGGTCCAACCTTACCAACCTTCCATACAGGAGCAGCATCAACCTCAAGTCCAAACCGAACAGGAGCAAGAAGAGTCCCAGCAGCAGTTGGCGAACACCTCCCTGTCTCAGCAGCAGCAGTGGAACACCTACTACGGGGTCAGCAACTGCAGAGGTGCTAGTGAAGACGGGAGTCGGATCCATTGGAACAATGAAAACTCCTTGAGACTCTTCCAGGTTTAGTCCCGCATTCAGAAATCTGGAAGACTGATAGTCATCAATCACCCTGAACGGAATTCTCTTGGTGACACCATTATTATCAAATGCGCCTTCACTAAATCCAATTACTCCTTTCTCCCCAAAGCGTAGTCTTTTTATCTATCGCGTCGTTTGTGCATGGGTAGGAAATCAGTCTGTTTTTAAAAAGCGGTCACTTTAGATGTGAAAAAAATTGACGTTAATTCTTCCTTCCGGTGCCGTCCGTTCGTCGGGCTTGACTCGATCGTGGACACCTGCCTTTTAGTCTATCGAACGCAACCCGTTTCGACTGCATTGCATACCTAAACTCACTAAAGCGTATAAGGTCCATCATGACTGATGTGGCAAGAGCAATACTCGTATAGTAGTTCGCCTGGGAGCAGTCAGTAGGGACTTGAATCCTTGGGAATCATAAGTTGTCCGTCAACTCTTCAATATGTCGTCTTTAGTTTGTATCGTGTGCTTCAATTCGCTCAATTGGTAGAATTGTTGGTCTATTTTGCGTTAAAGGACGCGTCGCTGTTGCCATGTTCGCGTAAATGTTCTCCGTTAATTTCTACCCCCCCCTCCCAAAAATACGTTCGCCTTACCTCCCTTATCCACGACCCTAGCCGTGCTGTGATAGTCACGAGGGTCCCCATTTATACCCTAGAAATAAGGCTCCCGTCATGTACTCCAAGTTTGAAGTAAATTGTCAATCTCTTATTTTCTATCCCGAATTATTAGGTATCTAATTGCTAGATAACTCTCAACTTAGCGCCAGATAATAGTTTATTTTATCTTTTGAACGACTTTGTGAAATTAAATAATAGCTTTATTACATTTGGTTTACCCGTGATTCTAAACGGGTCCTCTTAACCCCGCTAGTTATAATTAAATTTCTAGTTGGCGAAAGGAAATATTTCTTTGTTTTAAAGGTTTTCAAGCTTTGTCGGCACTCATATGTTGCAGAATATTACCTAATATCTCGACGCTATTATGAATAGAGTTGAGTGGGAAAAATGAAAAAAAAAAGTTCTATTTGCCAATTGGTGAGATATGCCACGTTAGTAAATATTCTTGTGTGTTGGCTGGCTGAATCTCAATCATCGCATCACCTCTAGTCCTCGGGTTGCACTACAATGTTCAACATATTCACATACGATGCATTGTCTGAGATTTTATTCTATAACGGTGAAACTAGCAAGCAAGAGGGCAAATATATGAGTAACAGTGCATGTAAAGTTATACATTAATAAGCTTCACGAGCGACCTAAGCTCTCTTCCCTTACTTATACGTTTTATTTTTGGGGTTCAGCTAATCTCTCAAGTATTAGTATTAATCAGTTCCTTGCAGTAATGATAATCAATACCCTTTGACGTGTTTGTAATAAGTTCTGCCCGCTGAGAGATCCTAGAGAAACAAGAAAAGATATAAAAAATATTTTAATAACTCTGTCGAACATTACCAAGATGCTCATAGATCGTATGTGTTTATATGACTCGGGTAACATTTATTATCCTGTTTTCCAATTTCTTGTGGTAAAAGTGCGGTATAGCTATGCGATAGAAAATGTTCGTTTGCTTTCCTGTCTCACGAAATATCAAACGGAGAAGTTTCACTGAAAGAAAAAAAAAAGGTTTAGGTTCTGTGTAATATCCTTGTAAACAAATATTTATTTATTCGAATATTTTTGTATTTTCCAATGTTTCCCTTGGAAAATGCAAATAGTAGACGTCTATCGTAATAAAATAATGAATATTTAAACTTAGGGGAGGGTTCAGTTTTTGAGACTGGTAAAAATGTTTGCCTTAGAAGTAAGGTGTGTGTCACTATAATTTCACAAAGTGCTTAAAGTAATTCTCTATCAACAATCGTTTAACATACAAGTTTCTTATAGTCCCACTAATGCTTACGTTGTGTTTTATGAATATTAATAAGTGCGTACATGTATAAATGTAATGACTGAAATTATTAGAATGGCGGATAAATATGTGTTGATCATCATTAAGGAATTTTTAGTGCAATTCAAAGTGTTTGCCAAATTTTTTTTTTAACAATAGCTCGTGTTAAAATTTTTGTGAAAAAAAATTAAACTGATAAAAATGAAATGTATTTAATAATACAATACATATATATATATATATATTAATATATATTTAACATAAAAATAGTGTAAACGAAAAAGCAGCATATTACGCTTCATGGTTGTCAAAAAAACTGATAAATCACAAAGTATTTCACAGTTTAACCGAAATTTTCGGTAGGCCTGAAAATGTATACAATTTTTTCACGTTGTATGTATTAGATATAACATTGGGATTAAGCGGTTCAAATTACGAAGTGTGTGACGTGCATTGTAGGCGTTGTGTTGCATTCCTCTTCTCAATTGAAAAATCTTCGTCAAGTACTAAAATATTCATGCAAGGAAGAGGAGTGGCACCGAAAATGTCACGTTATTATTGCTAATTACAAATGAAACTATGGTTTAAAAAAATAAAATCTATATTTCATCTCCATCTTGAACCTACATCAGGGTATATAAAATATATATTCTATTCATATTTATCGTACTGATCGTACTGTCAAATTAGTCCTAGGTTATCTTCTATGGCAGGGGCAGAACAGACTGTTAAAAACTGAATTATAGTCTCACAATGATTTAAATTTAAAAAAATACGCCTTTTATCACCAATATTGTCCTTATCGGAGGAGTCGTGCAGTAGGTATAAACGTTGAAAATGAAATCGTGAAGCGCTTCTCTTAAATGGCCCTGGAGGGATTACAGAATAATGGACATTCTCTTTTTTTTTAAGGAAGACGTTGACTTAACGGGTAAACAAACAATAAAGAAAGCAGTAGGCGTATCATATCATTAACTTCTTAGGGTCATGAGGAGAGAGGCAAGCCTATTTGAAACGCGTGGCGAAAATCATAAAAGAAAAGAAAAAATTCATTGCCATTTCAAACGCTCACTGCCTTTAAATAATTGAAGGTCCTTTAAAATGATGGAAATAATTCATGAAATAAAATCGTCAATATATGCATATATACCTTTTCAAAATGCATGGACTCGTTCCGTCTTTGTAGTCGGGGCGACGGATTTCACACTAAAGTGCACTGATACTTTAAATGGGTTGGCGTTCGACTTCATCCCCAAATCGTCACCCCTCAGTTAAAGAGAATGGGGACACACCTACGTATGTGTCGTGAGCAGTGCTGGAGCAGCTCTTGCAAACATCCCAGAGAGAATCCAACCCCTCCAGGGCAGCATAAACAATAGAAAGGGGATTCGGAGGGATATCCCTCTTTAAATGCGGCTTCCGCGAAATGTTCCCTTTCAAATGCTAGAAGCGTTCCCCTCGCTCATCCCTCCGTCGCTTCTCTCGTCCCCGTTTCGCACAAAGAAATTCTCCGTCGCGTATGAAAAACTGGTCATGCCCTGACCATACTGACCGCCGGAGTGGCGTCGTTTGACACGTTTTCCTATTCGGAAACTCTCGTCCGCGGGAGAGCTTTGGTGGGATGCCCGAGGTGAAGGGAGGAGGAGACCGTCGTTGAACCGTGTGCACCGGGGAATCAATCCATTTGGGCGTACATGGGCGTGCTTGCGACGTCGACGGACGCGGCGTCCCTCATTCCCACCCTCCCTTCCCCGAGATTCCCGTGAGCGAGCGGCCTTTCCTCCTACTTTCTCCCGCCGTTGCGAGTGTATCGTCTTCTTTTGTTATTTTCCGATCGTGTGGGTGGAGCGTGAATTTAATCGAGCGAACGGAAAGTTTTTTTTTCTTGCTGCCTGAATCTCTCCCTTTAACATAAAAAAAAACAAATGGCACAAAAGAGGAGGAATAATTGGGAGTGGGGCGCGAGCGTAGGTTCGTCGGGAAGAATGGGATCGCTACGTGGCAAACGGAGGGAGGGCGCTGTTGCGAGGCGACGGACTGATTTGTCATTGTCTGGAAAAAGAGGGAGTAACTTTGACGGGAGGGGAAAAATATATAAAATATATTATATACATAAAATTATATATGTTCGATTTTTTCAAAATGACTGTGATAAGGTGTTTTAGGAGGAATGTTATAAAATTCATGATGAACTAAATGAATAAAAATTGTAAAAAAAACGTTGAATGCCTTTCCTTTTTCAATGAATTATCCTTTTCAGTGTGCAAAAGGGCTGAATAAAAATTATTGGAAATCCTTCAGTGTTTTTTAGCTAGATGTGATGGCTGGGGTACATTTTTTTATTTCGATCCAGCCCTCAATATTGCGTAGAAAAGGTCGCATGAGGTTAGAGTGACACACCGAAAACATTAAAATGTTTTTATGCTGATTTTTCAATTGTTTTGTCGTTGAAAATATTCTCCAAATCGTCTCCTTAAAATCGAATAAATGTATCGCATGAGATATTTGAATGGGCTGAAATTCGCGTAAGTTAATTGAACTCGGTGGGGTTACGGATTAAGATCAATTGAGATTCAATTTTATAGAAAATAGGCTCAAAAGTAATCGAGGTCATTTTTTCGTCAATTCATTGATATCAGATATGATACCGGAAATATCGCACATCATAGAGCAGAAAAGCATAAAATCGTAAGCAAATTATATGCGAAAAGCGTAATTCATAACATAAAAAACCGTTATTTTAGAGATCACATCACATTGTCGCTTTCTCAAGGAGGAGGGAGTTGATGACGGGGACGTTGGGTAGGAATGTTAAGACAAGACTCGTAAAAACTCTGACATGGAGCGTAGCATTGTATGCACGGCGCGGAAACGTGGTCGCTGAAGCAGGAGGATGGACGTAGATTGGAGGCTTTTGAAATGTGGATGTGGAGAAGAATGGAGAAGGTAAAATGGACCGAAAGAAAAACAAATGAGGATGTACTAGGGATGGTGGGCGAGGAGATGGTTTTTTTGGGAGATATAGCAGGAAAAATGGATGAAAGGCGTATTGAGCGGTAGTGGAATGTTGAAGAAGGTAATAGAGGGGAGAATATTGGGCAAGCGAGGAAAGGGCAGGAACAGGTTAGGGATGTTGGATGGGATGAAGGGAGGAAAGAAGTACACAGAGATTAAGAGGGACCTGATGTAGATTAGGTTGCTGGATTGGGTTTTGTTTGGAGTTACAAAATGATTATTTGATAGTTGTGTCCATCCAAAAACCTACCTTAACCGGTAGATTACCTAATAATAATGATCACATTGTAATTTATACAAGTCACGCTCGCAGTGAGAAATCATCTGTCATTGATTTCATTGAACGTTTATCGCAGGGCATCCTCAATAGTGGCATATGACGAAGACTTCGGGAAAATTGCATAGAGCATATAGCAGGTACTCTTACTCTATGTCCCAGATGAATAAGGCCGCGGTTCCATGTCGAGAACTCAGAAAGGATTTTTACTTGGATTATTTAAATGGACAACCACTAAATGGACTTCACTAGATACAAGAAGAACGGCAATGAGGGAGGGAAAAGGAAAAATGGATACGGGTAAATAACACCCAACTCTCTGCTACGAATGAACTACTTCAAGTGCAATCTTCCTGAGAGAGCCCTATATTATATTAACTTGGGGAATGAACAAGAGGTGTCAGGGGCGCACCATTTTGGTCAACTTGAGATATAGATAGATATAATAGCAATCAGAGGCAATGCATGTGAAATTCACCCTGTGAAAAAAATTCCTTTTCTCATATTCTTTGTTCCTTCCCATTACTGATCGCTTCATTCTTCGATCATCTATGGTCTTCGTTCGAAGAGAGGAAACAGCAATAAAAGAGAAAGATGGCCGACACAGGAGGTTATACTGCGAATTGAAATGATTTCAATAGAAATACACTGAAAAGGTATGATCCATAATATAATGCTAATTGATTTAGTTGTGATTTCCTGAGACCAATTGTCGAACATGTTTTCTTATTTTCCAGGTATTTCAATTTTGATTTCAAGTTTGATTAAAGCCAATCATCGAACGGAATTTATCCATCATTAAATGAAATAAGCCATTTGACGGTGTTTGCGCGTTTAATAATTTCTTATACCGCTAAATTATATACGTGAGTTCACCACATTGTAATATCACTTCAAATCTTTTCTTTATTCAAAAATTCGTAGATGAAAATCCAAAACATAGGTTCTTACTACGTCTGAAAGCTTATTTGGGTATCTAAATAAGGAAAAAGGAAAAAATGAATATAATTATTAATGATAATATTATTAATAATAATTAATATAATCTATTTAAGTTTAAATTTAGACCGCGAATACTCGCAATACACTGAAATTTACGCAGCTCCGTATTCCTTTTTATGGAATATTCCCTTGTATGGTCGTTTAAATCTCGACATCATGTTATTATTTTTTGAGCCATCATTAAAAATTAGAAAATATCTTTCAAATCGAAATCAGTTCTTCGTGTCCTGCTTTGCACTTTATTCTACAATCCTCAATCCATTTGATTATCCTTTTTTATGGCAATTATAATATTATCACTTCGCCTATAATATCAATCCCAGTTATTTATGAGAACTTCCTTGATGCCTTATATGCCAAATGAGCAGATAAAAGTCATTGTTTGAGTTGTAATACTAGTGAAAGCGAAATGTAACATTAAAATACGAACGTAAAAGGGATTGCTGCCTTTTTATGCCCAGAATATCACCACGAAAATGTAAGTGATGTAATGATCGTTCTAAAAGATGCATGTTTAACACATAAGCTGAGGAAAACATAGATAAATATGAATTTACACCACTTTCATAGTGTAATGTATGTAAGCCGATTAAAGAGCCGATCTCTAAGCATTTAAAACTCACCGCAGAAAATGCGGCAAGGTAAACATGCTGATTTTGAGCAATTTTGGGTTTGTTTTCAATTAATTGGAGTTTGAATAATTCGTAGCTCCGTCAAGGAAGTCTTGCAACGTTATTCTTGGAATTATCGACTGTCGGAAAACAGATATTTGAATATCGAACGTAACCCCATGTCGGATATTGGAAAATCGATATTCGGCTTAAGGGATCAAGGGCATGGCATTCGGAATGCCTTTAGTCACCAAACGCTTGAATATGTTCATTGGATCTTCGGCTCGCATTTCCGACAAAAACAAAGGATATCTGGACTTGGGTCGATTGAAGGAAAACCAATAGGAAGGGGCTAAGCTTCAAGATTTAGAATGAGTGGGCGCTTGTCTTCGATTTTCCGGACCTGAAAACAACTGATAATGGAGGAGCAAACGGGACTTCTCTCTGCACATGAACGGCGTAAGGTAAGTTACCACAGTTTATCATCAAAGAATCGTTCTTGAACGCAGTGAACACAACATTTTGATTTTAAACAGTTGGAAAAGTGTGTGTTTCTTGTCTCTTCTTATATGACAACATTTAAGGACAATTCGAGTTGTTTTGTCTTAAAATTTGTGATTTTCAATGCTTATAATGAACACATGTTGTGAAAAGGAAAAAAAAGGTGTGGAATTTATAACAAAGTTGAAGGATAATAGATGTAATTTTATTGAATTTATCTCTGTATATTAAAATTAATAATTACTGAAAAAGAGTCAACAACTTGCTCCGTGTACTTTATATATATATATTTATAATAATGATTTTTGTTGATGGGTCATAGACCATGCATCCAGTACAAAATGGATACCAATGAGAATATGATAAGAAAATATTTGTGCTAAAGCTTAGGTTATTCACAGAAAACACTTGAAAAATGTGGCAATTTAGTTAACTTAAAGGAATTTCATGAATCAGCATACGAAAATATAAATGTGTGTCACTTATCGATTTGTGATTTAATAATACTCAGGCCTCGGAGAGTATGATATGAATCAGGCTGAATATAGACAATCTCTTTCTATTCAGGCGAAAATTCTGCTTGGTCAAAACAATCTGTAGGAGACATTGCTCAACGCCAGTTTCGGTAATACAAGTGGTGACATTTGCACTTGGCCCCGATATTTCGTGGTCAACTTCCATGCCGAGCACAAGAGGGAGGACGGGGCGGGAGGAAGAGTGCAGACGAGGGTCAAACAGGCTCACGCACAAACAAAGAAACGAAGAGAGTTTTCCATTAGGTCGAGAGGGAAAGGAAGCATTTTCATGAAAGAAATTTCTAATGACTTAATGGATCCTAAGCGGAGAGATTTCAACAAACGTCGGAGAGGGCAAGTAACGGGGTTTTATCATGAGGGGACACTCTTAAGGGGTGAGAGGAGACATGAGATGTGTTACACCCTTCACGTAAAACAACTCATCCTAAGGCGAAACGAGAGGAATGAGCTCCCCCATGACGCACAAAAGTTTTTAAAAAGATTTATATGTATTCCTTAGTGACTATGGGACGATTAAAATTATTTTCTATGTAAACGCTATTATATTAAGCATCAAAGCAAATTCTAACATCCCCAGTCCGTGAAATTTTATTTCATATTTATTTTATGCAAGAAAGGAAAATTTTATAAAGAGAGGAAATTCACACAACATATATTGCGACTCTTTAAAGTGAATGCTATGCGTAAGCTAATATACAGGTTTCGTCCGGAAAATAAGTGTAATAAGCTCATTGTCTTTTTTGACAAATGGGGAGTCGTCCACTACGAATTTGTACCTGAACGACAAACTGTAAATGCTGCATTTTACGTCCAAGTGCTCGACAGGCTTCGAAAACGAGTCGCCCGCGTCCGGCCAGCGATCAAAAACATCTGGCGGCTGCATCACGGCAATGCGCCGTCTCACACCGCGCTTGTCGTGTCGGACTTCTTGGCCAAGTACGGCGTGGCAACGCTGCCGCACCCGCCCTACAGCCCAGACTTGGCACCACCGGACTTATTTCTATTCCCGAAGATAAAGAGGAGTTTGAAAGGAACGCGATACGGGACTTTGGACGCCGTCAAAGAGGCCGTGACGACATGTCTTCGAGAGGTTCCCGATGATGCCTTCGCGGGAGCGTTCCAGGAATGGGAACGCCGCTGGAAAAAGTGTATCGACTCACAAGGGTCCTATTTTGAGGAATATTAGCTTAAGATATGTAAAAGTGTAAGAATTTTTTTTCCTGAGCTCAGTACACTTGTTTTCCGGACAAACCCTTTATTAACATCAACATCACATCATGTATTATCCACAAAAAAGGGAAGAAAAACAATAAATATATAGCTATTTAATTGGTCAAAATGCCATATTTTGATTACATTTCCAGAAAATACTTACGTCCGACTTATTTCTTGATCCTTTCAAACTATGGGTGTGTGAAGCATGAATGTACAGAAGAAGAAACAGTTACAAATGGCAGCTAGACACTAAGCATACACGTATGTATTATAGACGCTGATGACATAAAGACGCCATAATGATCTTTCGAACTTGATGAATGCTAAAAATCCATATGTTTAAAAAGGTGAAGGGGTACGATAAGGAGTTTGTTATAAAATGCGTTAAAAGATAACTATCATTTTTTCCTTTTCATTTTTTATCATTACAAATCGATGACTTGACGCCATCGATCAGTCGCAACATTAATTCTTCCCGCAAAAAAATTGTTCCCGGATAAAGAATCTTAATATTAAAATCAACACCAATAGAACCACTACAATATTTTGCGCTCAGTTTTTGCTTGCTGCCATACCACTTTGCCGTTGTGCAGGCCATTTTATGGTTATGGGAATATTGACGACTGCTCGGTCAGGAAGAAAGATCCCTTCAGTATCCATTATTACGTCGAAGACTTTTGGGATTTTCCATATGTCCAAGGGCATCTCAACGCTCAACGTTTCACATAAATTCCTGGACTACGATCCTCAAAAGTGCTGTATGTGATTCGAGCAGTACTAATTCCCTCTTTTTCCTCATGATCTTCAGCCATACGGTAATATTCTAGGAGAGTAAAGAAGAGCAACCTTTTGTATTGGTTGCTTAAGGCCATTTTGTATGATTCCCATGTCTCAGCGTTTAAACTCTTCGTCATAACCTTTCAAAAATTACGAACTCAAGCACCTCAGCCATGGATTGGGCTCCTATGATCCCACCTTGAAAAATTACCTGTTCGATATTAGCGATTAGTGTTAAGAGTATCCTTTTCTGAAATGTGTTACCACTCTAGGGTCTCTCCTGTAGGCTACCTAAAAACTGTGCGACCCAGCTTTATTAAAAAATACATCAAAGGCTGGCCTGGAAAATAAATGACCCCGAATCGTTGGAAGGGAATTGCCTCTTAAAGTTTTGGCGAGATAAATGTTCGGTAATGGACGGATGAGAAAAGATGTGGTCGAGAAAGGTGAGTGGTCTAATGGGTTGAATAGGGCGCTAGAGGTACGTTCCTCTCAGGAAATGAAATTTTATTGGGTTTAACTGGTATGAGAGGTGGTCGTTGTGCAGAGGGCAACTGAGACAGATGGAGATGGCTCCGATTGGGTAAACTCTAGTTGACAGATAGCAGGCTCGTCTCCTTCTTCTGGCTATGCGTGTCACGAATCGCATTGTTCGTATCCTTTATGACGTCGTATGAGTATGATTCCTTTACCTACTATCCTTTCCTCTTATATGGTATATTTCTCCTTTGGTGAGTAAAATAGCTTCATAACGCCATTCTCTTGGCCAAAGAATCGGGCCACTTGGTTCCATAAATCCCCCGCAAATTTCAGTGTAAATTACGTTTCCTAGATAGCAGGACGTGCCTGTGTTTGCCGAGTGTCTGGTTTTGCCGGCGACCGAGGCATCGGTCGCCGGGATTTGGAGAGCGACACTGCCGGACTCTCTCGGAAATCGGGGTTCTGATCGTGTTTGTTTTTCGAGTGGCGGTTGACCGCCCAGTTCTTCTAGGAGGTTAAGGTTTGACTCTAGACTTCTTCCGTCGGGAAGACCTTGCCTTCGTGTTGCTTACTGGTTCAAGACTGACCATAACTCCTGGTGTAGACCTTAGGTTCCTTTTTGTTTGTTACTGACGGGGACGTGTAGCGGGGAGAGAGCGTACATGAGTGTTTTCTCCCCATGGAGTGATTTCGTTCTTTTAGTGCGCATTCCCTCTTAATGCAAGCGTGCTGAATTCGATTTTTTGTAAATGACTTTGCGCCACTCAAACACGCTCGCCTTGCAAGTTGAGGAAAAGGCGAAGCCCCCTACCCCGTTGTAGGTGCACCTCTTCACGTTGGAGTCACTGGGCCTCACACCCGAAGAGATAATGGCGATCCAATTTGGATATAATCGCCATTTGATATTTCTGAAGTTGGTAACCGAAGCTACAATGACTAGGATTTTAGACAATACTCCGAGTAAACTGCCGTTTCCGTCTTTAAGTGGCCAGAGGACGACAATTATTGTCGACAAGACTTCCGGCAGTCCGTGTAATCTCAGTGTTTTTTGTTTCCCCGTGGAGACCGCGTTGGAAGACATAACAAGCGAGCTCCAACGTTTTTGGTAAAATCCATCGCTCGTGGGAAAACAGGTGGGAGAGTGACAAGATGACGCATCTGCTTACGGGCACCAAGGTGGTGCGGACGTCGGTCGAGAGAAATATCCCCTCGTACCTCCACATCGGCGGCAACCGGTCCATCATCATCTATTAGGTTCAGCGCCGCAATTGTGCCCGCTGTAACCAAGAAGGCCACGGGCGCAAGACCTGCCCTCGGAACCAAGGAGGGAAGAGCTATGCGGAGGCAGTGACGATGTCCTCCAACACTAACGCCGCCGTGGAGATGAACGAGCCCGAGGTGGCTGTGGAGGAGAGGGCGCGGTCCCTGCTACACATCGAAGGTGCGGTCCCGGCAGCTCCCACCGGTCCCCCACATCCCTCTCCACTTGGAGGGAAATGTCAGCGGGGGGAAAAATCGTCAACGGAAGAAAGAGATCCGAAAAAGAAGAGGACAGACGACCCCAAACTTCTGGTCTCGAGCACCGATAAAGTAGCTTACGTACGTACAACCTCGCCTAATCTCATACGACCTCCGACCCCTGTCTCGGTGACCCCGTCAAAAGAGGAGGGATCATCTTTCGCCCCCCTTCCCCCGCCTACGTCATCAACGCCATCGCCTCGCAATCCTTGCATCACGGGCTTCAAAAACCCCGACAACCTCTGGTGACAGGTGAGGAGGATGCATCTGATTGCGATTATTTCCCGTCCCCAACAGCTCGCCTCTCAACCCCTTCATCATTGACAATGAATGAAGCACCCCCGTCCCCGGATGTTGAAACACATACAAGTCTTCCGGCGTCAAAAATCACAGATAGCCCATCGTCCTTCTGCATTGAGGTTGTCGACGATCTGCCCAGGGCTTCTCTAGAGGTGGACCACATCAAACTATCTCCCCTGATTTTTCCTGATCACTCTTCGCTTCGACATGACCCCCAGTCCGCCACTCCGATCCTCCACGAGACCACCTCCTGCCCCGTTGCGGCCCTCATCAGTGTTTTCTCGAAGAAGGTCCCCCGTGGAACGCTGCCAAATTACCCGCTCTTCGTGGAGACCACGGCTGGCTCTTCCGACGAGATTTGGGGGGAGGGATGCGGTGACATGCCGCTCTCTCGCTCGGCGACCAGTCAGATGAGGCGTCCCGGAAAGCGGCGAAGCACTCGTAGCCAGGGGTCGAGTAGCCAAGTCCAGAACTCTGGTAAGTGATGTCCCGTACCCACCCGGTGCTGGACACACATCGTCCGTAGTTGAAGAATTATTTTTTTTGCAAAATGACTGCGCTATCATCGATAATTTTCAACCCTTCCATTGATAATTGGGATAATTGGAAATGTTGAGGATCATTATAAGAAAGACGATTCAATGCTAGGTTGAATTAGCTAAATAAATTCAAAGCCAAACGTTTCAGCGCCGAAGTCTCGCAATGGTTGCCAGAACTAACAGACTCAAGGATTTCTTCTTCGTGCGGGCAATACAGGATAGTAAGTGTAGAGTAATAGATAGAAAAAGTCCCACTTACCACTCGCATCGTCTAGCATCTAGAGAATAATTAGTTTTACTCAAATGCAAGCACTTTCACTAACCTCGCGTGTTTTGTTGTCAAATCCCTTCCCGTATGACCGCATGGGATTGCTATTTAGAGTATCACTTGCCCTGCGTTGTTGTTTTCAACAAAGCAGGTCAAGACACTTTTGGAATCGGCACTCACAATTAATCGCATTCGTAAACAAAAGAGATATGCAAAACTAGTCAATCAATCAGGAACGAAAACCAAAACAATCATTTACTGAAATTTGACCTAGCGTAGAAGAGCAGTGTTTGACGTCAATCGCGACCGAATTCAATCAAATGTGATTGAAGTTCATCACGATCGATTTTGCAACTCATGAGCTGTCAGTATGCATGCTAAATCGTTAGATGACAATTACGATTGGCACATTTAGTTTAGCGGCGACTTCGAATGAGTTCATCGTGAGAAACTAATTGGCTCTCAAGAGATGCTCGTCATTTTTTGCTGACAATGAATTTATTTTGATTCATTTTCATTATAAAATAGGTTTTCTAAAGTATTGTTTATTCACGAGTATTCCAAGGTAAACTCTCATTACTTAACAGTTTCAACCGTGACTGCGTGAGCCAAATATATCGTCTCAGTCTTGTACTACTAACTAAAGCGATGAACTTTAAACAAGTTTGGGTGCAACGCCCACCCTTGCGTATTGAGTAAACAGATATGCAGCAAATTTACAGTTTTTAAGCACTCTGACGTTGAACTTAACTGCTTCAGGCTTCACTTCGTGGAGGTTTAGTATATTCATATTGAAGTACAAATAGAATAATACTTTTCTATATATTTTTTTGGAACTACGACGCGTTTTATCGTGTTACGACATCAAAACGTTATGCGCACGTATGTACCCAAACTCCACGTTCAATCTTAATACCTGAACACGCCATTACACGGTAAAACGCGTATTATCAGTAAAAATCTGTGGAAATACACTATTTTCTCATCATTTGTAGTGTAAACAAAAAATTCGGAGACCGTTTCTTACCGGAGACTTTAAAGTTTACGGTCTCAGCATTTTTTTGTTTACATTGATTCACGACCGTAGCTACGTTCCTTTTATATTTAAATTAAATCATTTGTAGTATTAACACCATAATGTTCTTATTAATCATTTCAAAGTACTTCGTATGACTTATTTTGGAGTGATTTTGAAGCAACAATTTTTGATAATATGCCCATATTAGACTTTTCCCTGACATATTAATAAATATCATTTATAAATTTGCGGTTATGCGATATTATATTTACACTATTAGAACTCTTATATAAATGAGCATTTGATATCAGTTGTTTGTCAAAATAACATGTATTTCTGGACCATTAATAATCATGGTGTTAAGTCGTTTTTTGCCATAAGAGTAAACTAGAATATTCAACGTCAATTTATTATGAAAACTTAAATGGTAAGACCCCGTTTTATCTTCGATATTGTATATTGTGTACTTAGCACTACAAATAGAGGACGTTCATTCAAAATGATATACAGGGTTCGTCCGGAAGATAAGTGTACTAACTTTTTCCGGATTTTTGACAAAAGGGGAGTCGTCCACTACGAATTTGTACCTGAACGACAAACTGTAAATGCTGCATTTTACGTCCAAGTGCTCGACAGGCTTCGAAAACGAGTCGCCCGCGTCCGGCCAGCGATCAAAACCATCTGGCGGCTGCATCACGGCAATGCGCCGTCTCACACCGCGCTTGTCGTGTCGGACTTCCTTGCCAAGCACGGCGTGGCAACGCTGCCGCACCCGCCCTACAGCCCGGACTTGGCACCACCGGACTTCTTTCTGTTCCCGAAGATAAAGAGGAGTTTGAAAGGAACGCGATACGGGACTTTGGACGCCGTCAAAGAGGCCGTGACGACGTGTCTTCGAGAGGTTCCCGATGATGCCTTCGCGGGAGCGTTCCAGGAATGGGAACGCCGCTGGAACAAGTGTATCGACTCACAAGGGTCCTATTTTGAGGAATATTAGCTTAAGATATGTAAAAGTGTAATACATTTTTTTTCCTGAACTCAGTACACTTATTTTCCGGACGAACCCTGTATGCTTGGCATCCCGATGCAACCAGATAGATTTTTTTTTTATCGTTTCTGTTTTAGACATGTGAAATCATGATGCCTCAAATGCACGGTTGCCAATAGCAATGAATTCTTTGCTGTGCAGTCGGAGAGGCGATAAAAATACGACGCCGCATTTTCAGAACCCTTTAGTTATTCCGGTCAGCCGTTAGGCGACTGTTTCGAATACACGGATAGAGTAGGAAGCATTGTGGATTCTGCGGCCAATGAGGAAATCATGACCTGGCGAGTCGAGTCGGATGGCAAGCGCATTTGGATCACGACTTCCATTTCTCAGTTTCGTGTACTGCCTGGAGTCGAAAGTTCTGGTGATTAGGAAAAATGAAAATAACATCTAAGCTACCAAATCTACATCGTGGGAAGGAAATAGCATTAATCTTTTCCGTGAGTGACGCGATTTGAAATCTTTGAATGGGAGTAGTCTTTTTATTGAGCTATTAAATCCATTCTCACTTCTTTTCCTAATTCATAAATTGAAAATAAGTGTGTTAGAGTCTAAGCATTATATTTTTAAGCGTAAACAAAGCAAATTTAAAGTTTGTGTGATTTTGAGGATACATAAGTACTATTTATGACAAACTTATAACATCTCCTCAATTCAGAATTCATGTGAGATTGATTTGTTTGTGGTGGTGGCAATACTTGTGTTATCCAATGCGTGTAGAATATATATTCCTTATTGTACGAATAATTGTAAATTACGTGTAGATAAGTTATTTTTATGCCAGCACATCGGCTGATTTAATGTCCGGATGAAGGAAAAACAAAGTTCGTGAGTTTTTCAAGGACTAGTAAAGCTGAATTTCACATTGGAATAATCTATATTATATTAAGTATATTGTCTAAGGTTGCTTTGAACAGAGATGGCCAAAATATTAAAAACATTAAAAGATCGGATTATTCTAAGATGTTCTCTCAATGAGGAAGTAGTTTATGACGGGGGCGTTGAATAATGATGTTAAAAAAAGATTAGTGAAAATTTTAATATGGAGTATATTTTTTCGCGACACCAGAATTTGGTAATCGAAGTAATAAGATAAGGGTGGATATGAAATTTGCTGAGATTTAGGTGTGGAGACGGGGGATAAAATAATGTGGGCATGAAGGGAAAACAAACTAAGAAGTTAAGTAAGAGAAGGAGTATGTCTGGTTGGAAGAAATTAAAAGAATGCAGAAGCAGTTTGCAGAATACGTTGAAAGGCGAAATTTAAACGAAGGAAATTTAACGAGACAGGGTAATTGATTGGTGGAGGTTGAGAGAAGTAAAGATTAAGCATTTTGGGTGGGATTGATTGAAGATTGGCAAAATGTATGTGGATTACAGGAATAATTTCTTGAAGCGTAGAGCCTTGTGGCTTTAGTGTTCTGCATCTAGATCTACTTAATTGCGGCCCTTGCGGCGTCTGGCGGGGGGTGTTAGGGAACCACCCTTAAATTATGGGGGAACAAAAATCGCATGCAAAGGCCACAAATTCATACAAGCCACAAACAAAACATTGTATACATTCATGCAAAAACCCTTAAAACCCACACAACTGCAAACAAAAAACTACCAACTAAATAAAAAGAGAAGTTTTAGGCGTGATATGGTGGAATATCATGATTAATTAAAATTGGAAATTTCCCACAAAAATAAACAAAATTAAAAATAAAATTTTTTTTGTGGAAAATTGCCAATTTTAATTAAAAACTACCAACTAACGCACACATGCATCTACAGATACACCTAAAATCTTTGCAATGTTTGATTTTGTTCCGACTTGTAACTTAAATGTTTTTAATATCTCTAAAGGGACTTCGGTTTCTCACTATTATGATTTCTGATTGTTCTGGGAACGAATGAGTATTTGAATCTATCTGTATAGGAATCTATCTCCCTTATTTTATCTAAATGTTGAAATAGCGCTGGCTTAATAAAGAATATAAACCTAAGTCCTGGACTCATCTAAAACCTACGTTAATCGCTTTTTTGTTAGAAAACATATGCATTACTCATGGAATTATTATGGCCCCACACTACCTACTATCAGGCCATAAAGATAAGATGAGGGAGATAGATTACAGTACAGATAGATATACAAATACTCATTATTTCCCCGGACAATCATAACAGTAAGAAGCCATAGTCACTACAGAAATATTAAATATATTTACTTTACAATTCGGGGCAAGATTAAAAATTGCGTAGATATAAGGTATAATTGTAGATGCATGTGTGTATTAGTTGATAATTATATATTTTAATATATATAAATATATATTTTTTGGTGTGCGAATTTTCCTCCCTAGAAAATTTCTAGACCGACCTAGAAAAAATGTCTTGTATCTTTGTTAGGTCGGAAACTTTTCAGACCTTTATGTAACTACATATTTGTGAGTTGTAAACGTATTTGCATTTATATATTTGATTTGTTGTGTGAAAATTGGCATGAATTTGTGGGTTTGAGCATGCGGTTTTATTCTTAATTACGGATGGCCACCTAACACCCCCCGCCACACGCCCTTGCGGTGGCTTGCGCGGCACTATGCAGGTGTAGATGTATTCGTATAAGAACGTACATACGGTCATACGGTCGAACGTACATGCATAAGTAAAGTGTCATTTAATCACCGTCGCTCAATTGCTCTTAAGCATGCGTAAAGGCTTCACTCAGCCTTAAATCCACGGTGATACGCGTGAGATGATTATTTTACAACCGTGGATAAATAATGAGTGACACTTGCATTGATCGATAATCCACGACTGAGGAGCAAAGACCACCATTCCGCCTATATCAACCCATCAATCAACCTTGGAACGTCATCCAAAAATCTTTCCTGCGACGAGAAAGATCTCGACCTTCATGGTCGCTGTACCCTTCCCTCCCCTTCCCACACTCCATACCCGAATGAAAGGTGGGCTGCGGCAGAATGAAAAAAAAAGGAGAAAGTGGCGCATAAAAACCTTTATAAACGTTCAATCTTGATACGAAGCGGACGGTTACAAAAAATATTGTAAGGAAGGAGTTGCGGGGGAAGCCATTTTCCACAGCATCGCGTCGCGCGGACCGCAAAAAAAGGGGGATTAAGGAGGAAATAAAAGGAGGGATGTGAGTGGAGCCGGATCATACCTCCCTCCCACACATCCTCGTCTCCAACCATCATTACCCACCCCCTTTTTCAACCACCCCCTCCCATTGAACCCCCAGGGTGCGGGAGATGTGCCTGCGAAGAGAAGGGAGAGTTTCATTGTTTCCATCTAATTTCTTTTATTTTCCCTTAGTCATGGATGGGTCCAAAAGAGCTGTTGATGAGCCAGTGGCACAAAGGGTCGGTGGGGTGTGGAGGCGTGGTGGAAACGGTCTGTCAAGAGTGCTCTCTCTCTCTGGCGACCAGCCAGTGCCCCCTTATCTGTTCGCGGTGGGGGTTGCCCGCGCTTAAGCACGTCATATGAGGCGTCCTCAGTCGCTGCTGCTGGTAGGTGGTGACTGAGACTTGGTACATATTTTGCGTTACCACCGCCACAGTCACGATTCATGCCCATCCCCACTGGTGGTCCCAATTTCGCGCCAGCCACGTTCTAGTAGCAGCCGAGTAGGTGTGCATGTACGTTTTATTCACATATTTCAATAAAAAATATCAAAAAGGGGAGAGAGATATTTCGCTTATCGTTTTTGTGATCCCAGTTGCCTTCTATTTTGATTCCCTTCCGATTCATGCGCATCATTAAATACCGTTTTGCGACATGGGGAAGTTAATATGACCCCGAGTCGATAACTAGATTGGCCATCGAGACAAAATAAGAGGGTTAGATGCCGTCACTGACAGGTTCCAGTATTCGATCTTCTCTCAATATTAACATCCCATCGCCGATCAAAACGCTCTGTATTTACCATTCCTGTCTCTTTTGAATTTTTCCCAACAATCCTTTACTCTCGCAAATCATGCCTTGTACCTCTTCTTTTGGTTTCCTTTCCGTCCAATTTTATCTTTTCCACCGTTCTTAACGACCACATCTCAATTTCCTCCCTTTTACGCCTGCCATCTTGCTTAAGCATGAAATTGTTGCACCGTACAAAAATCCCTTCATATTATAGTTTTCAATAATCTTTTCTTAATATCCTTACTCAACGTCCCTGTCATCCTTCGCATTCTGAAAGGTTTACTGCCTATCGCCAATCTTCTTCTTCTTATTCCACTACCTGCTTGACCATGTTAGTAAAATACACTACCGAGACAGTTAAACTTTCCCACCAGCTCTAGCTTTTGCCCTTCATCTACATCTACATCTACTTAAATGCTCTACGAGCCACCAAAGAAGGTGTGTGGCAGGGGGTGTAGCACCTGGAGGAAAGGGTAAGGGATGAGGGGGTTGGGGTTTATTCAAATAGGTGGGGGAAGGTAGGGGGAACCTGTAAGAAAAAACAATAAATATTTCCACGCGCAGTCCCTAACCTGTACGTTAATACTTATTGTAATTAACTGACTCCTGGGGGATTTCGACTACAGGCATTCTGGTCTCTTATCGTTCTAGGAAAAAATGACATTTTAAACCTGTCAGTCTTGCAGTCTATCTCTCTAATCTTACATTCGTGATCCCTCCGACCGTAATACGTTGGGGTTCGTATTATATTCTTGATGTAATTTATGTATTCTTAATGCCCTTACGATGTACAATGCAATGTACGCCATTACGATAGGATGTAAATGTACCATATCCCTACGTATTTATGAATAACAGGATATGACAGTATGTACACCAGAAAGACGTGAACCTGAACCCTTAACTGTCAATTCATGCGCAACGTATAAAAACTACAATTCGATTTACAAGCCCTCATCTCAAATATGATGTAACATGTTGCATTCTGCTGCGCAATTTAGGAAAGTAGGAAGTAATGCACCGTTTATTACCATCAGCAAACTACGTATAAGGAAATTGAAGGTCATGGCTAATTGATTTGATGCGATTTTTTTCTTTTTTCCCATTTTTGGGTGGTGACCTAACACCCCCCCGCCACACGCCCTTACGGCGGCTTGCGGGGTGTTATGTAGATATAGATGAGATGATTTGTAGCCACGAGAAGAAAAGTTATGATCTCGAAAATTAAAAAGTAATTATTTTGACTCTGTAATTTTAAGCATAAAGAATGGATATTGTTATAATATAATGAAACAATCATCATTTTCAATTTAGAACAATTAAAAGTCAAATTTGCAGTAACTGAATAAATTGAACGGGAATGAATTGTGATAGTGAATAAACGTGTACAAATAAGCGAAAATTATCTCGGTGGCTTGAGACATTTACGATAATTATGGGTGAATTTTTGACTTGGCTGGTTGAAGTTCAATCAGCGATATGAACATGTAAACCCTGTTCAAAAACAGATGGGATTAATCATGTTATTCATTGTACGTGAAAGGAAATATATTGTGCGCTTAAATTCGTTCTCATTCGTTATATGTTATCTTAAAAAAAAAAAACAGTGCCCATTCCCAGCCCTGATTACCAGCGAGAGTGGTGAGTTAAATGAACTCCAACCAACTCCAACATTTTTTTTTCCTGACGGACCTTGAGTAATTCAGGAGGACACATCGGTTGCTAATACAACAGTTTTCCATTAACATTGATAGCATATCGCTTCCACCAACCGTGTTCGGTTTGTGCGTAGTGAAGATTTCCAGTTTATTCTTAAACCAATTGCTCCTTACTGACCTCAACTCACCTCATACATGAGAGAGCGATAAAAGTACTCGTTCTAGACAGTGCATTAAGTACATTGGGGATATCGCGGATATTTAATTGGTATTGAAGCGGTATCTGAAGACCCTCTTTCTTTTAACTTAAGAAGTTAAATATTATCTTTGCTTTCTACAGAAATTCTGTAGAAAGCAAAGATAATATTTAATTTCTTAAGTTAAACATGGATTGCTACAAAGTTAAGTCCTCAACCATTCAGTGCCTCTTTCTTTTGCCTATTTCCTTGGTCACACTAAATAAAAAATGCAAATCGTCGTGGGAAAAGATAAGTTTTACCAGGGCATATTTGTGTTTCATAAGTTCATTTTGAATATTGGCAAAATTTTCAAGTGGAATCCAAAAAGTGACTTTTACTCCATTGAATTGCAATGAATAGAACTAATAGTGCTAATTGTTGTTTCGTGATATTTTTGAAAAATTTTCCATGAATATAGTTGGACTAATACTTTATTTTATCACAAATATAGATCCAATTCTATAGAACAATATCCCCTGACTTGGACCTATTAATAAAACACTTACCAACTTTCAAATTATGCCAAAAACTGAGTAATAATTCATTTATGAGTAAATGTTTTTCTCGAGCAGAAAAATGCATATATGAATAAAGTGTGTGGAATTTCAAAGTCAATAATTTCATTTAATTTTAATATGTTATGCAAATTCCATAAAGGTACGCCGGAGACAACAAATTGCATATATGAATTCGTTGTCTCGGGCGTGACTTCATGGAATCGACTTAACATAATGAAAAGAGAAATTTTATAATTCCACATAGATTTATTAGACGGACGACCTGATGATGACGTGCCACGTCGAAACCTGGGTCGTCCGTCTAATAATTCTATGTGGAATTATAAAGTTTCTCTTTTCATTATCCATATATGAAGTTTTCATTTGGTGCCATCTGATGGAAAAAGCATTGTTCGAGAAATTAGTGCTTTTTCCGCATTAAGTGACTCAAGACGTAATCCCTTGGTAAAGAACACTTTTGCATGTGACCAATTCACTCTTGGACAACTTTTGCCACAAAATAATTAACATCTAGGATCCAAACGATGCCTTTTCTCCTTAATTTATATGAAACCTTCACCATTGTTCTCCTCCCATCCCGGGAAATGAATTTCACTCCCGAGAAAACTCGACGCCAGCAGTTTTCGGCGGCGAAGGCCGACCTGGTGTTCTCCGGAGCGATTGCGAAGGTCCCACTCCCTTCGACCGCAGAGACCCTGCTTCACTGGGAACACACGCGCGAACACACATACGGGAGTGGGAATTCTCGTAAATCTAGCCGACTCTTTTAAAGACCTGACACGCAATTAAGATTTATCAGTGGCATAATGTTGTGGCTCGGGGAAGAAGGAGAAGAAGAGAAAGAAAGGAAGAAAAATTATTCTCTTTTCGATATTTGGAGGTGTGCCATATATTCTCAGGTAATCGAACGCGCACCGGTTGACATGGAATACCGAGACTCCCACGGAGAGATTAATTGAAGGCGAGTGCTTAAACTTTGGGAAAGAGGGGAGGGGTTGTATTATAATCATCAAAGTCCCTCGGGCGGGGGAGGGAGAGGAGGAAACGGTGGGCAGAGCGGTGGGCGCGGTTGGGCTTGTGATGTATGGGCTGGCGGTTAGGGTTCCCAGCGCCGCAGCCGCCTTCTCAAGGGACACGTGAAAAGGCCACCTGGAGGAGATAATTATAGCCGGCAACGCTCGAAGGAAAAGGGGCTTCATTCCCATTGACGTTGGTTTGAAGGGGGAGATAGGGGGACCTCTTAATGCCAGAGGGGAGGCTGCGGGACATGCATTGAGGACCGATGCCCAGCGCCATATTTCATCAGTGCCATAGTGTATCAGTAATGTCCAGCTATCGACGGAGAAATATAAATAGATTAAAAAATATGAATTTTGAATGACCAGCCTCTTGAGTTAAGGAATTGCATGTAGCATCTGTTGAGGGTTTCGAAATAGGTAATTTAAATTTAATTATTGTTATTGGCAATAGCCTTCTTGTTTAGGATACGTTTTTGATGGACCCTGGCACTACACATTTGCTGCAAAAATCCCTAAAACCCAATTCTTAAACACCAGACCCTTTATACCTCCCTTTCATCATCTTCATCAGTATTTCCATCCTAGGATTGGTTGAACTTCACTCTCGCCCGCAGCTGTGATAGCTGATGCCGGGCCGACCCACTCGATCTGCGTCACCAGTCCCTAATGGTTAAAGTGCTGACTTTCACCATGGGTCCAGGGTAGCTTTTCAGTAGGAGTCTATTTATCTCGTTGCCTCGTTCCGAAGTGCCATTATTGTATTTTTTCTGTTAATGTGTGGTTGCCTCGTTCCGATAAATCATTAATAATTTTTTTCTAAGGTAAAAATTGATCGTCGGTCACGGTCTTCGAACCAGTGACCTTCGGTTGCACAGCCAGGCACGATCTACCACTTCGCCCCTTATTTTTTTCATTTCATACAAAATGTTTATCATTTCCCTTCCACTATCTCGCTTTCCCAGCATTCTCCCCTCGTTAATGGTCTTCAACAGTCAATTGCCTCTAGGCCTACATCCACTTGTGCCTCCTAATTTTTTCCAACAACCTTCCTTCATCCACTACCATGCCTGGAAACTTCATCTTTAGTTTTCCTTTATATTCAATTAAGATTCTCCATTCGACTTCTCACCCACATCTCAAAAGTCTGAAATATACACGTTGACTTATTTTCTTGTCCCAGTGACCAAGTTTCCATATCGCATAACACAGTGCTCTATATTAAAGTTTCAACAGGTCTTTTCTTTACAGTTCAATTTAAGATGCCTGTAATCAACTCCCGCCTCTTGTTAAAAACTTAAAATAATTGATATTGACGTCAGGATAATGATTTAACCCTTTTAGGTGACGGGTCCCACATCTTTGCCTTGTTTCCACGAAAAATTCTGGAATGGTTTTCTTTGCTTTAAAGGTATTATGTGACTTACGAAACGTACTGTCAGCCCAGAATGGTACAAATAACTTATCCTACTGTCATATTTTCGTTTAAGTGTCCGAATTTAGAAGTGTTATTTGCTTGGGATAATTATTTTAGTTAATGATAAATATCGGGATAATGTGATATGATAATGATGCAGAAATTTACTAATTTGGTCGTAACTGGTTTTTCATCGTAGTTTCTCATTAAGAAGTAGGAAACAGGTATGTTCATTATGCTTTTATCCATCCCGGCTGAAAAAGATTAAAAAAAAAAAACTACTCATATGTACAAATTCAGTTGACTGGCATTTAACGGAGTTCAAATAATTTAATGAACCTTCGATTAGTGCAAATATAATTGCCACAAGTAAATTTTAAAAAGTCTGAAAATCGCAATGTTGATCGAGTGTAGGGCCCGTGAGTTCATGTCAATGTAACTCTAACGAGGGTTCTCAGTAGATGCTTATTCCTAAGTGAAGGCATAAAAGGTAGGTAATTATGGTATATAAAGTGCCCCCCACCTTTACAAATGACAATTGGAAATAGTGTTCGGGTTTGGCTCTTTGTCGCTCACGGACGCATGTTTTTATTCGTAATTTCATCCGAAAACACAGGCCTACAAAAAAAATTTTTTTTTGGTGCCGGGAATCTTTGTGATGATTTTAAATATATATTTGTAGAGCTGAATCCAAATATGAAATCCGTTTTTATTTAACAGCTCTACTTTTTTAGATATGGCACATCTTACGATTAGTTGTTTTAATATTTGATATATTCCGGAAAATAATTTTCAAAGTTAAATAAATCTATAAGTATACTAATTTATAACCACTCTGCGGTGTTCCTTTTATTTTCAATAAACTGTCAATAAGTTTTATATATATTTCTATATTGTAGGCCAATGAGATAATTATTAATACAATATTCCCATATCATCATGTAGAAGATTTTTTTACGTAAGTAACAACATATCTATGTCTTGGAAACTATAGCTGATGGGAAAAAACTAGTGTCATAATTGGATTCAGCACCCCAATTGTTCTTTAAATCAACATTAAAAGCTCCGCCACCAAAATCACTGTTGGCCTGTGTAATCTTTTAGCCGCTCTGGTCCATCTGACAGTTTGGCTCGACCGCGCGCGTATGGTCCACGTCCATCGGACCCGCGATGCTTATCTTCCCTTCATGTATTTATTTTTTCCTTTTGACGAAGCAGCCCCACGCAAGAATGGAATTGCGGGCGGTGCGAATATTTGGCGGGATACAAAGGGGAAGGGAAGGCTTGGCTTACGGAGACCGATAAGAAAAGGGGGCTGATTCGCACGTGAGCGAGCAAGTGCCACGACCAGATCAAAGCATTCGTGTCGCCAGACCAAGAGTAAACGGAGTTTGGATCTGGGAGCGTACATTCGGCGAAGTTGAACGCGACGTGAAGTTTTACGAAAGTTTTAACTTTGCACCTCGAGTCTACTTTCCGATAATTCTCTCTGTTACATCGATCAGCGTTGATTGAATTAGTAGTGTCTTCTGCAAGAGTCATTATAAAAATATTGCTTGAAAAATTTTTTAAACAGCTGTTGGCATGGTTGTTATAACTTGATAGTTAATGTCAATCATTACGTTGAAACTTAAAGTTATACACTAAATTACGATTGCTTTCATGAGCTAATTTATTGGCCAGATTTTTCGTAATTCATCGGCATAATGGTAGTTTCTATACAAATAAGCTTATAAATTTACTAAATCATGACCGGCATTGACCTAACACGCGACAACACTTGATGTTTTACATGACAGGATGTCTGTTTCGTTAGGAGAGAATGGCTAAACTATTAGATAATTACGGTGAACGTTTGATTTAGCTTCCGGACATATTTTCATAATTCGCATGTATGAATTCGTTAAAATCTCTTAGAAAGAACATTTAGGATTTGGGTCTCGATAAGCACGTGGCTATATTAACGACGAAGAAGACAAGATAAGAATATTTATTTATATTTGACGCAGAGAGTGGGACGTAATTCGAAAGCAGTAACTGTGGATGAATGGTGTATTTCAGAAGCAGTAGTTTATTGAAAGCTGCGATTGAAGGGACAGCACGGAGAAAGTCGAGCAAAAGGAAAGATGAAAGCATTTCCGACGACATGGAAGCTGGTTAAATATATATGAAGACTCGTAGAAGCAAAATGTCTCAGGCAAATGAAGAGTTACGGCGGATGGAAGTTCACAGTGCCAACCCCTAGCTATAAGGTACAGCCCAAAATCTACCATTCGGTAGATGAGACTACAAGTAATAAATGATGACAGACGCTTCTGCGTGTATGTCTGGCCCGAGTAGAATTCTCGGAAATTCCAACTGTGTTGATCCTGGCCAGAAATAGCTGGGCAATCGGTTCGCAGTGGCCGATATTAAGGATGCGGCTGGTGGCTCTTGTATGTGACCGCTTCTAAAATTTTTATCTATAAAAAGAGTTGTAATTTACTGAACGTTTTGCAAATTTTAAGCAAGAACCAGGCATTAATTCACTGCAGTCCAGAGGTACACGTACGTAGATCTTCATAACGTGGTAAAATTACAAATTTATGCAGCCTGTATTTTAACGTGTACAGTTAATCACGATTAGTAACGGTGATTACACAAGCGACCTTTCAAGCTAGCAAAAGAGGCAGAATAGATTTTATGGAGATGGGGACATAAATATAGAGGCAGTTTTGGATCTTGAATTAGCGATGGAATAAATAACACTTCCTCCCTCCATCAATGTCCCCACTTCTCTCTCTCCTGTCCTAATAATTTGTGATGGGCGGTTGATAAGTGTAACTGCTACATGTTTCCAAGGAAACCCGCGTGAATAATGAAAAATCCTGCGATCCCATCACAAAATCGCAATTTTAAAACAAAATCCTCGGATAAATAAATTCATTTTTCATCGAGTCGATTGATTTACGTTCGGGCGCCGAGCAAATGGGTTAAATTTATCGCAATGATTGGGAAATAAAATGCCCACTCATGTGTCTCCCGCCCAGATGTTTATTTCATTTTTTTTTTAAATAGATTACCGCTGGGATAAGTACCAAATTGAGCAGAATATACCCTCGGATATAACGCCTCGACTCATAATTTATCGGTAGCCGAAGCAGAAATAAAATGAAAGATACGAAAAAAAAACAAGATATGAGACGTGGGAGAGAGAGCGAATGCCTTTTGACTATTTTTTTCCGGCTTCCCGCAATGGCTCGTGGATCGTGATTCTCGAGCCACGGAGACGGTTTTGGGTGGGGGCGCGAAGTGTGCATGTACCTACCTATCCATTCCCTCCATCCCCCCCCCCCAACTGCTGCCAACCCCCTCATTCCACAGCAATCTTAACCCCCTCCATGTCTTTCGCGGCGAGGTCGCGTGACGCGATCCGTTCCTCTTCGGAAGGCTATTCCAGAAGATGATCCACGATTTGGCAGCCGGCGTTCGACTTCAATGTTCGAATCCCCCTCACTCCCGCCGCCAGAGTCGAACCGTTTGTCGCGATAAGAGCTGAGGTATTGCCCCGTTCCTCAAAGGGGGACCTCCGAGAAAGAAAGACGCCACCTCTGTCGGTATGGACCCAACTTAACATGTGAGTCGCAAGCGAAGGCCACGTGGTAAAGCCTGAGCTGGCGTCAGCTGTGTCTTTTGATCGACGCCCGGGTATCAGCATATCCTATTCTTGGAAAAGAAAAAGGAGACATACCTGATCTTATTCTATTACTCTCTCTCTTTCTCTCTCATCTATTTGCTATCCTCGTGATCTTAATTTCCAGCTAGTTTATTCTCCCCACGATGTTTGCTGGAATATAACGGAAAGTAAAGTTGACTGCAGAAGACTTGAAAGTGTGAAAAACTAACTTTGGAAAGAAATCACTTACGAGTAAAATTTCACAATTTATTTTAAAGTGTTTGTAACAAAATTGCAACATTGTGCGTAGCAGTTTTACCATTTTCCACTCAAGTGACATGTCATTTATATTTTTCTTATAATTAATATTTTATTTAGTAATGAGAGCTGATTCCCATTAGTACATGATACAGTGAAATCTATTCGCTTGATTGTAAAAAATATTTACCGTCAAAAGTTCATTTTAAATGTTATCAATCAAATATATGCATATAGCACAAAAACTCTTTATGCATCGAGAAATTTTGCAATTTCCCAGGAGTCACTACTTTTTCAGAAAAAATTAAAGAAATTGGGCAAAATGGGTCGCGGCTCATATCCTTGACCTTGCTATCTTTCCACCCTCAGGGCCCGGGTTCGCGTTCAGAAGGTTGCAGAATTTTTCATCCACATCTACATAATAGCCCGCTTGTCGTCGCAAAGGCGTGTGGCGGGGGGTGTAAGGTAAACCCGTAAAATCGAGTAGAACCACATACAAAACCGAATCATGTTACCTCTACACGAGTACTAGTTTGTTCATACTCTCTTTGTACATACTCTTGACAGACCTTAATCTTACGAAGGAAATCACTGACATGCCACAATATTCAATAATTCAATAACAATTTTCAGTGACATCTTAATCCCCACTTGGTTGGCATTTCCAATTCAGGTAGAACACGCCGTCCTTTAAATGGGACGGTGATTTGATTGACCCCTCGGAGCCTTTCGTTAAGCGTATGCTCATGCAGATTTCGAGTTTATCCCCACCTTTTCTCCATTCACTCAAAATTCTACTCCACTAAATTACCCATCTAATCCTAATGGCGCAAATTAACTCAGATATTTGTCGCTCCCATTATTAACGATACAATATCTGTTTGAGAGAACCATTATGCAATGCATTTACTTACTGACTATAGAATGTGGTATTATCATAAGAACTATCGCTTAACAATAGCATTTGTACTCGTTAATCAACTATTTTGAACAATATTTTGTGGTCGATAAATTTTTCGTGCGCTTAGTGGCTCAATTTTAACCATTAATCGGAAAAATAAAGTGGAGTAATAGTTACTAAATTCTCCTATGCGACCTGGCGAAGCTAGGTTTACCGTGAACTATTTTCACTGCCTAAGTCACTAAATAGTTCGCTTAGTTCTCTGGAGTGATAGGTTCATTTTTATCTGTTCACCGCGAACGACTAATCTCTATCGGTCATCCGTTAGATGGCACGCGTGACTTGCTATTCATTTTTTCCGATAGTCTCTGCTTTACGTATGTCCGTATACCCCTCCCCTCCTGCGGTGCGAGGAGTGCGTGCGTCCCCCGCATGCTCCATAGCGTGTCCAAGCGTACTGTTAGCCGGAAAAGGAGGAGAGGATTGCAGGGCCCACGTAGTACTGGGTACGGCAGCATAATTTGCTGATTTGAATTGAGAATCCCCTTCAAATAAGCGAGTTGTGTCGCCGGAGCCTGTATATGAGGAACTCTTTACACTGGTTGGTTGAGACGAAGTAGTTTGGGGATGCACGAGGCTCTCGAGTGAAATGGGAGAAGAAAAGAGTTAAATAACGCTAGGCGGAGAGGGAAATAAAAGGGCCGACGTAAGGGGCGCATCTGCGGAGGCATATCGAAATGCTTGATGGGATGTTTTTACCCAATAAAGGATTCTTGATCGGATCGATACTTTACAAATGAACTCTCATACGTGAATGGAGTCTTGAAATATGGGAATAATGTGGATTCAGACCAAACTGATTACTCCCGTTTGTTTTGCTCTGATATCAGAAAAAAATTGAGTCATAATTTATCTCTCAATATCCGTCTTCACTCGAGCTTTATTGAGTAACTGAGTCACACCTCTATCATCCGATGCCACGAACTTTTTTCTTTCCGCTACCGTTTCCATATCCTTCGTTTTTGTTAAAACATACTCAATATTCGTTTTAATATTTCCACATCTACCGACATTTTACCTCATTGTGGAGATATCTTTGGCGATAGCTTATAATGCAAGGTTTCAGTAAATGGTAGAGAAGACTCAAGAAGATCGATATGTACGAGAAAGTTTGGTATGGGATGTTAGATGGTTCGCGGCAAATATGATTTTGGTGTTTAAAAAATCCCAATTTTGCACGCAAAAAAATATGAATTTAAGCATCGGAAAATATTTTGATACCATCACATAAAATAAGAAAACTTTGATAAAATACGCCAGTATCGACTCACAAGAGTCATCTTCAGGTAAAAGACGACAAAGTTAGGTGTTTTACCTAAGCACCGCGATTCAGATCGCGCGTCCATATGAGCTTATGAGCTTTTATTTTGTGGTCCCAAAGCCATTTTTTAATACGAATTCTTTCCACCACATGTATAGAAAAAATTGTGAATCTTAAGACTTGTTTTCATTGAAATTAGTTACTAGGTTGCATCCTCCCTAATACCTACAATCTTGACGGGTGACGAAATAAAAATTTGATGCTTCAATATGAATTCACTTCTCCTTGCAAGATAATGTATTTGCAACTACAGGACTCATGTTGATGACTCATTGAAGAGCAGGTTCCAAATGCAAGCTCATTCTGACAGTCTGAAAGTTATTCATATTCATTCATTATTATTTTACACCCTGACCTTACTTTCGGTCATGATAGGGCGAATGAATGGACGATTATGGATCTGATATCGAAATCGGAAAACTGAACAATTTCGTCATACTTATTAATTGTTTTCCAGCTGAGAAAACTAATTTTTTGTAATGATTTGAGTTTTGATCTTGCTCGCAATACTGATAAATTATTTCTGAAAATTAAATTTGTACTGTATCCAATTCGGAGAAGATCAGTACTCGAAACTGAGAGTAATGTAATGGCTGGGTTGATTTCGGTAACTTCGCACTGAACTGAGTACAGTTGCTCCTGAATGATTACAATTTATCAGATGATTTTATTTTGTGGGAATTGGCTCTCTTTGATGATCCCTGGTTGTATGTAGCCAGGGTGACGTTAGACATACATCTTCCCTGCGAGCCCTCACTCCGACAGGCGCACTTTCATGAACATGGTTAACAAATTATGGCCCAGGAAGCTAACCTCACCACCGACATTTAAGGCCTGTGCAGTTTCAAAGGCAGTGCCCACAACATCGTCATTAGCTCGAGTGGTAACTCCTTTGTTAAATGCATCGCCGCACTGTATTTCAATGTTTTGATAATCATTTGGAGAAAGTGGATTAATATTCTTATTTAATCATGCAAGGGAGAAGTGGTATGTTTTTCATTATATCAAATTTTATTAACGGACGATTTACATCCATTTGGTGATTATCACATCATTTTAATGTTGTAAAAATTGAGCACAGTTTTAATTATTCAATCTGCTACTAACAGTCATTTTAATAAAAATTCACTTCATCAAATGAAAGAGTTTCTTTTTCTCTTTGTTGCTAGCAGCTTGTCCCCTATGTCAGAGAAGTATTTCACTCTGAGGCAACGTAGTGTATGTACCTGTAGTTACCACTATCTACATTATTTGAATTATGTTACACATTCATTATAGCTAACAAATTGGAAAACTTAATTTATGATTTTATTTACCTTGTCTTAATCATCCCCTGCTATACACCATAGCGGAGGCTTTCAGTTTAATATGGTCATATAGAATAGCCTATATTAAAATACAATCTTTCTACTAGTAATTTTTTGTCATGCGTTCCAGTATTCTTTAGCTATAATTAGGACTTTGAAATGCATATAGAAAAAGTTATATGATAATGCATTGTTTTGAAATAGTTTTTACGAGATGTTTTTGAGTTTCTCTTAAATATTTAGCGAGCGTAATATTATTATCATCGTGGGCTTGATAGTCATCACAGTTTCTACAGTTTATATTCAGATTCAAAATACGTTAAAACTGAGAGGAACCTGCGGAGTAAACTTGGCACACATGGAAGAGAGAATCTTGCCTACGGTTTTATCACGGAGGCAGTTTTACAACGTGTGTCCACTTTCAACGACAGCCGCTGTCTACACTCGTACGTACGGAAGCTCTCGCACCCAATCGTATGCGACCGGTGACGCATTTTAATTTTGAGGATTCCTCTGTCTCTCCTCGCCGTCGCCGCTGAACCGTCTGTCTAATTTGAAGGGTGTCTTCCGAAATCCCGCGGGAACTCTTTTCATAACCTAAATTCGGAAAGCTAAAAGAAAAATGTAATTAAACGGAAAAAATCGAGGTTTAACTCAATGGGTTGAGTTTCTTAATGATGATTATAGATTAATGAAATTGATTTTACGAGTCAATGGGAACATTTGATAAAGCTAACAGTTTAAGGCTTAACTTTGTGGAATGCCTTCATGATGAGGGTAAAAAATTAGGAGAACTTTACACTGTTACACACTGTTAATGCAATACGACCATGGTTTCGATACTGCGCGTCATCATCAAGTACAATTCAACAAAAGTTTTCAACTTATATATTAAGGCGCCAGGTAGAGGAAGTACGGCAGAGGGGTGGTAGTGATTGCTGTACCAATACTACCATCCCTCTCTCTTCCCCTACCTGGCGCCTTACCATATAAGTAGGAAAATTTTGTTGAATTGTACCTGATGACCATGCGCAGCATCGAAACCATGGTCTTATTGTATTAAAAGTGTGTAATAGTGTAAAGTTTTCCTTATTTTTTACCCTTAACCAATGGGAAAATGTTGACTAATCATGTGCCCCCATTATTGAACAGTATTATTTAGTAATATAAATTATACGAGCTGGAAGTGACAGAAAAAAAAGGATCTCAGAAAAGTTCCGCAAATAAAGAAAACAAAGTTAGCATATTAATGCATAGAAAACTGAAGGAAAACAAACTTTTCCGAGAAAGTATAATTGATACCAAATGAATAAGAGAGTAATGAACCTACAAATACGAGCCTTGTTTTTTCAAGTACTTCCCTTCAAATGAGTAAATGAAAATTCCTATTTTATACAAATAAATGAGCAATAAAGGCGAGTTCCTTGCCCAAAGTTTGTGCCAAACGCAAAATATATTTTAGGATAACTCCTCTCTCAATTACACTCAAAGGATAATTAGTGTAAATAGGATTAGTATCAGGGCGCTTGTACAGAGTTAGTACTAGGGTCGGGCAAATGTTTGTCTTTTAAGCCGTCCCGTGTTTATTGACCCCATCCAGGTCATAACCTTGAAGCAAGGGCTGTTCGCTTACCGACCCGGACCCCTGTCCCTCCGGGTCACTCGCCAATGCAACACGCCCTGTTGATGGCGTGGGAGGTGCCGCGGGATCTCCAGAAATCCCCCTCTTTCCCTCCCTTCCCCCGCCTCCACACTCCCTCGCCCTCTCTCCACTCCTCTCCGAATCGGCGAACGGAACTCGCACGTGCACTGGAAACCGAAAATTTTGATTAAAACCAGGAGGCTTCTCATCCACCGTCCCCAACCCTTCCCTTCTCCGTCACGTCATCCGACCACTCCCACTGCCGCGCCAGGTTGATTTCCCATTCACGGGGGGACCATTGTTGCGAGCCATTGATATCCCTTCCCCCGATTCAGTTTCAAAGGGCCACCAAGACGCGGCCGTTTGCGACGACCTACTACTAACCCTCCCGCACCCTTCCCACACGTCCCCCTCATCCACGTCAGGGCTGTTTAGCAGTCGCCAACAGCCTCCGATCCGGAATCGACCTATTCAAAGGGCTCCGCATCGCGAGGATCAGGATCCATATATCCTGCAGGGGCCGCCGCGTCCCACCGCGCTGCAATTGAACCTTCCGTACCTTCCCATCACCCGTCGCGTTCGGCCCCTCACCTTCCTCCGCGTTAGGTAAAAATGGTGCTCACAGTCGTTTTTTGTACGAAGTATGGACAGTTTATTCGCATGCTTGCTTTGATTTTTTTGGCTTTATGTATTTTATTTTTTTATATTGTGACTCGTATATAGATGGCCGAGAAAAAATGTCGTGTTCAAGCATTTGTCCTTAAATGGTGGGGAAAATAAAACAGTCTCTCTCTTCATCTAAACTTATCTCCACTCGCGTATTTTTCCTATTTCCGCAAATATTTTTTTCCGTAGAATCGTTTCTTTCAGATCTTACTACGTATTTACTAATCTGAAAAGTACATCCTAAATTTTCGCTTGGCTGACGAAATGTTTTCAAAATAATGCATATCATAATGCCGAAAGTAATGTAATTACCTATTACAGAACTCAATCGAGTACCGCACGGATTTAAAATATATTTACCACGGAGTATTTGCTAATTTTTTTTTTAATAGTTCGCCTGAGTATAAAATTTTGGTTTTATAATCTAGCAGTCATAAAAATTACACTATCTGTTCTAATTTGATTGATGTGCTCTGCAAAATTGTGTGGACAGCCTAATTGTTTATTCCTTTTTTCTTGTTGATATGGGAAACTGATGTTAATGAGATGGGAATTTTCTTTTTTTGTGCTAAAGTTTTGTTTTTGGAAGTTTTCTTTTTCTTCTTTTTTTCATTGACTGATTTTATTTATTATCTTTTGTGATAATGATTCATGTCACGACATGCCATGTTATTGTTTCCGAGGCAAGTTTAATCATAATTATTTTGGGACTTGTGTGCCACCTGATATTGTCTATCTGCACACGTAAGTTCTAATAATAATAATAACATGTGATCTAACATGATTCATGTTATAAGTTTCCTTAAAAAAACAAAGATGATTATCACACCGTCTGGTAGTTGAAAGAATTATTTCATCAATTCCAAAAACGAATCAAGGGGGATATTTGATTTCTACGGGATATCTCGAATGAAATGATGTGCCAGTTCAAACGGAAACCCTTCGCCTCTCTTCGATTAGTTGCCTTGGCCAGCTGCGACCGTCTAAAGGAAACGGTAAGCAAGTGGTGGGGAATAGCATGCTTTGAATGAGCAAAATGAGGGTGGAGGTAAACCACCAGGTTTTAGCCCACACTCAAAGATAGGGACTTGGAATCTTCTGGAGGGAGAATTGGAATCTAAAGTAGAGTCAGTTCTCGTGAAACGGACCGATGGCATCCCACCATTAGAGAAATAAGCGCAGAAGACGGTGTTACATTCAGTACACGCAATGCATAAGACTTCATGCACTGAGACAAATTTTGGTTTGGGGTAGGAATAAAAAAAAAGTCATACCTTAGCCATAATTTACACAGAAACCTAATCGAGTTCAAATTAATTTTATTCGAGATTACAAGAGTGATCTAAAGAGTAGGATATACTGTAGCGAATTTACTCAAGTAATGAAAGAAAATGGAAGCAAAACTGACATATGATAGAAATTGCACCGTACCCTTTAGGAAATTAGACTCTAGAGCGCAAATCATCATCATCATCTGCAGCTCTACAGCCCGGTGTGGGCCTTGGCTTCCATTTTGGCTATGATATGCCTCCATTCAGTTCTTGTTCTTGCTTTTTCCTTCCATCTTGTAACTCCCATTGCCTTCAAGTCATCCTCCACATCCTGTAGCCATCTCTTCCTTGGTCTACCTCTTCTTCTGACACCTTCCATCCTGCTATTAAGTATCAGTTTGGGCATTCTGTCATTTTCCATCCTTTCTATATGCCCCAACCACGCCAGCCGCAGTGACTTGGCAAATCTAACCATGTCCTTCCCTTCTATTAATTCATTTATCTCCATGTTCATTCTAATTCTCCATCTCTCTCCTTCTCTAATTGGGCCATAGATTCTCCTTAAAATTTTTCTTTCGAATTTTCTAAGTGTTTCCTCATCCTGACTTGTTAATGTACATGTTTCAGCTCCATAAGTTACCACGGGTCTAATAAGCGTTTTATAGATCTTCATTTTTGTGTTCCTTGATAGAAACGTTGATTTGAGGATTGTCTAGAGCGCAAATACCGGCATGAAACTGGAGAGTCTTATACTGCTAGGTAAAATGGGTCAAAGTTGGGCGTAATAACTTGGAAGCATAGAGCGATGTGTATTATCGTAGTCTTCAGGGACCGTGAAGCATCTACATGCATACGGCGGTTTACATGTAACATCAATAATTTAAAAGGGCGCTTTTATACACTGAATAGACGCCGCCTTGCATGGCTTCCTGGAAAATGAGCTCAAAATCCCGCGTGGAAAAATGGTGAAACGATGCTTGGGATTCAGATTACTCTAATTCCATTGCAGCTTATATCTAAATCTACACAATACACCGTAAGCCGCCGCAAGAACGTGTGGCAGAGGCATTGAAGATACCACCCATATAACTGATTAAACGAAATTAAAAACGAAAAAAGCATGCCAGTTCACACCCACAAAGACGAATTTATTCATTCAAAACCCTATTTAAATTACACACATGCAAATACATACATATATATGGTAATTAGGCAATTTACCGGTTAAGGTAGGTTTTTGGATGGACACAACTATCAAATAAACATTTTGTTACTCCAAACAAAACCCAATCCAGTAACCTAATCTGCATCAGGTCCTTCTTCATCTCTGAGTACTTCCTCCCTTCATCCCGTCCAACACCCCTATCCTGTTCCTGCCCTTTCCTCGCTTGCCCAACATTCTCCCCTCTATTACCTTCTTCAACATTCCACTACCGCTCAATACGCCTCTCATCCATTTTTCCTGCATCCATAGGATTTCTCTCAACAAACCCATCTCCTCACCCACCATCTCTAGTACTTCCCCATTTATTTTCCTTTCGGTCCATTTCATGTTCTCCATTCTTCTCCACACCCACATTTCAAAAGCCTCCAATCTACGTCTATCCTCCTGCTTCAGCGACCACGTTTCCGCGCCGTACATAGTTACGCTCCATATCAGAGTCTTGTCTTAACCCTACTTAACGTCCCCGTCATCAA
Organism: Hetaerina titia; assembly: GCA_037158775.1. Taxonomy (NCBI): domain Eukaryota; kingdom Metazoa; phylum Arthropoda; class Insecta; order Odonata; family Calopterygidae; genus Hetaerina; species Hetaerina titia. Next base: position 44,346,565 of record CM073778.1, read on the forward strand.
CTCCCTCCTCCTATATCTCTATATACATATATATATACATATATATATATATGTGTATATATACATACATATATATATATATGTGTGTGTATATATGTATATATATATGCATATATATATATATATGTATATATATATATATACATATATGTATAATCTTGAAAATGACGCTCTCCGGCGACGTACAAACACACAACCACTAAGATATAAATATTACACACACAGAAACATGAAAGAAGGACAATTCCAGTAGATAGTGATTCTGGTGACGACGGCCGTGCCGTCGAAACGTAAATATCTACTGTGTCCTTCTTTCATGTTTCTGTGTGTCTATTATTTAGTATCTTAGTGTTTGTGTGTTTATATATATATACACACACACACACACACACACACATATATATATATATATATATATATATATATATATATATATATATATATATATATATATATATATAGGAGGATGGAGGACATATATAGAAATATAATATTATATATATATATATTAGCTTAATTGGTAGCACATCAGCCCGGCAAGTGGAAGGTCCGGTGTTCATTTCCCGGTTAAGGAAATATTTTTACATTTGTGATCCGCTCAAATCCGCCTTCCCCACATGTCCTGTGTTTTTCTTTTATGTGTTGTCCTATCCCCTTTCCTCTTATCTATTTCTATGTTTGAAATAATATGTATAGATATGTACTAGCAACACCTACGAATTAGAGAAGATGTCCCAAATATCTACTCAGCGTTTAATCTTATCCTCGTTTGTAATTTCAATGCGATTTAATATTTTTGTTATGACTTTGACTTTGATTTCATACTGTTATGATTCCTGATTGTCCGAGGAAAGAACGAATGGTTAAATCCATCTATACTGTAATTCCACCTCCCTTATTTTACCTTTGTGGTCTAACCTAGTTAAATAGCATGAAGGGCCGTAATGGTTCCCTTTGTGTCGTAGTTAAGCCCGTGTCTTTTGAACGTTGCTAAAAGTTCTATCGGATAATATTGCAGGTTAAGCATATTCTTTCGACTTGAATACTTTCGAATTTATATCGCTAGTCAATTCCATTACGTGCACCACTACTATTGGCTCAGGCAAGAGATGTATTTCCCAGTTATATCTACGTTCAAATCGCAAACTTCTGAAATCATAGTGCCTAACCGAATGAACGGGACCCTACTTTTTATTCTAAGTTCGATTTTATTGGAAAAATATTACATGGCACCACCAAAATGGAACTGAATAAGGCTCTAAGGTTACCTAACCATCGAGGCGAATGCAATTAGTGATATTCATTGTGATACGAGTATTTTACGTATGTATGATGTTGAGGACTCGATTCTATGCATGGTTTAATGTACTAGGATGGGAAGGCTGTGCATTATCGAATTTCCATGCACTAATTTTCATTATGAGATGTTTATCCTGTCGAAATCACATTTTCAATGCATTAACTCTCGCTCACTATTTTCCTAACTTCTCTCACTCTCTCTCGAAATTGAAATTTTGAGATTTTAATTTCATGAAACGATAGTAATTATCTTGAAACCTAATATTCCGTCATATTGGGAGGCGGTAATGTAGTTCTTCCTGCGGAACGGAGATGGAATGAAAGGGTGGCCGATGAATGATTATCGATATAAAGGCCACTGACGCATGGTTCCCACGGTCTTTCGAAATTCCTGCTTTTTCCTTCACGCTCATTGAATGCCAGAAGGTGTCTGCGGCAGTATGGAGTCTCGGCAGAAAACTGTACGTTTGGAAACCGAAGCACTCATTTTGTGGAAGGGGTCAGTGCAAAGGGAATATGTCAACATTAATTATAATTTCGCATGCATGAGAAATTGGGGGAGCTTTGGTTTTACCCCAAAGATTAATTTGCGGCAATGACGCTCTTACTTCCTTCTTGGAAATAATCTCGGGGTACAAAGCCCTTTCCTGAATACAGAGTTGAAACCTCAAAAGATGGATAAAGCAGGTGTGGAAGAGCGGCACGTTGAAAGGGGGGTGGAGGGTGATTTACGATTTCTATTCCCTTTCTATTGCTTCGTTCTACTTGGCCAGCTAAGTTGTACTTCGTAAGGTAATTTTAGTTTTATGTCCAAGGCTTGATTATTTGAAAATCCTATTCCTTACTCCAATTTTTTCCACTCGTGATCTTTTTTTTTTAAATAATTTCTCTTTTTCAACTTTCTGCTTCTTTCAATGTTCATGTTTATATCAATTACACCATGGCTAAATTTTCTATATTCTAACGATAAATACATGTTTCTTATCCTGCACTGCAACTTAGAAGGTTTGTATAAAATGCATCGGTAACAATTTTTTCCTGACGTGAATTGCGGGAAGTGATGAATTCAGACCGTCGGTTAAGTGACACTTTAGCAAATGCAAAAGATATGACCCTGATATGAGAGAAACTTGACCCTAGGTCTTCACGGATGACCAAGACTAGAGTCGAGTGTCTCCTTGCGAAGATCTTCTGTAACAACATCGCGACGACCCCAACCCCCTTACTTTCCGACATGAGAATATCAGACAATTTCCTATTCCAAAAAGTTAAATCCTCCCTCAAAGGACACCGCTATGGAACACTAAGTTCCGTCAAAGAAGCTTTTCTAGCGTACCTTTAAGGACCTCCTGGATTCCGCCAATCGGGGATCTTCCGAACCGTGGGGAATCCGTTGGTTAAAGTGTGTCGACGCTCAAGGGATGCACTTTGAAGAATTTTGAGGCATTATAGCAACATTTGAAATAAAACTATTTTTACGAAACTTTTCCCGATACATTTTATAAAAACCATGTATATTCTGGTTTCCTATGACGGTAGCTGTTTTCCAATCAAAACGGGAATATAACAAATTCAGTATGTTTGAATTTCTTTTCTGTTCGGAGAACTATGCCTTTTATTTATGCTATGGGTTTAAATTCGTTTATTCAAGTTAATTAGTCGTATGAGTGTTGATCAGTCGGTTTGCGCTTCTTTTAATTCTTTCGATCAATTTTCATATTCCTTTGTTATTCCCTCGCGGAATGTATTCCAAATTATTATTCTGAAAATTAATCTTCATGTTTGGATTCTGTTGGCTGTAAGTGAAGTAGATTGCGACTCAAAATAATCTGGTGAGGTTACTATATGCTAATTTAGGCTAGCAATCAGTTAAAAATAATTTAATTACGGCAAACAAATTCCGTGGGCGACGATTAGATTCGTAATGGGAATGTCCATTGTCTTTTGTGTTTTTGATGCAAGTGTCGAGTATTCTAAGTACAATGTTATATATAAAAAATATATAAATATATATACAATTATTTATATGAGTGAAATTCGAAATGTTTACTTATTTACTTTTATTTTAATTTCATCCTTGTTTTGACTGTTAGTTCTGTATCAGCTTTAAATTATTTGAGGACGGAAAAAAATTAATCACCTTGTAGGATGATTGAATATATCTTACCCGTGCCAAGATGACTGATTCACTCAACATATTTCATAATATTGGACTCTTAGACATGTATCACGTGTTGTGAAATCCTCAGCTGAAATGAAATAGCCAGCGAACGTATGTTACTTTGATCATAAGATTTTAATCCTGGTACTGGTATTAAATTATACGAAACTTGATGAATAAATTCTCTTTCAGGTAATTTTAAAGATCAATTTTTGGGGGAACACGTCTTCTTATTGACATCATAAATTTAGTCAAATACAATCTCTGCTGCACTTGATCCCTTCATCCGTATGTGCGAGTATATCTACGCCAAAAATCAACCACTGTTGGAGAAATAGTTCCTTGAACTTGCTGACAAATATCGACGACGGAAACATATATCCACACCGAACTATCTTTAGCAACAAAGATTTCCCTATTTGTTTGAATTTAATGAACCCCTAGGTCTGTTTTCATAGAATGCAAATATATAGATGTACGTATTCAGGCATGTATGCGTGTTATCATCTCGAAAGGGTCAATTTCTACTTTAGCAGGAAAGATTTTGAAAGCTGTTGAATAGGAGACGTATCTTCGGGGAGTACTATTTCTATATATTTGAAATTGATTAAACTGGAAACAATTGGATTGCATTTTGAACTTGTATCAAATTGACTACAGGCCCATATCAGTGTAAGCAATTATTTTGTCAATCCTAATTTAGCCAGCAATTGTCAAGCGGCACGAGAGACGTTATCCGGAGACCTAGATTCTAGTGGCAGGGGCGTCGGAAGTAGAACTACTTAGGAATGTTCCTTCCAGTTATCTTGTTTACCTACCATCGATTCGGTTATTTCCAATGCACCTCATTACGACTTCAGACCTCTCACGCTGATAAGTACTTCAGGGGCATAAGTTAACCCTCTCACGCCTTCTTTCGTGAAATACAGAGGTCGCGGTTCCCCTGGTATGTCGCATTGTCCCGCATTATGAGTCACTTCTCGTCCTCTCGTCTGATGCTGGAGAAACGACAGGCAGTAAGTTGCGAGAATCTTGATTCCTTAGCGGCAGCGTGACTTGGGATAAACAGACGGCCGCTAAACCCAAAAAGCGTGTGGTTATGTAGTTTTCCCGCCACCACACGTCAGCATTAACCAATCAGAAGTGAGTTGTGTCGCCATATTGGAGCCGCGGAAGGAACAACAATGTGGACAGTGGTACCTCTTTGTTGAATTTGAATTTAAAGACTTTGTTATTTAAATGGCTAACGTTAAAGGTCGGTTTTGAATGGTACAGATTGAACTTAGACATATTTCATGGCCATTCCTAACAAAATACTACCCGAAATCCGCCACTATAACAAGTTCCTCTTCAATTCTGCATACCTCCTTCCTCCATTCATTCCGTCCAACATGCCTGTCCTTTTCCTACTTCTTCTTCACTTGCCTAACTCTGTCCCTTCTCTCATCACAATATTTAAAAATTCATCACCAATCAAAATGCTTTACATTTCACTTTCCTGCCCCTTTCGGATTTCTCCCAAATCCTCTATCTCTCCTCTCCCAATATGTCAAGTGCTTCCTCGTTTTTCCTTTCTGTCAATTTCACCCTTTCAATTCTTAACCTTAAAATGTCGCTTTATGAAGTTTTCTCGGGTCTTCCACCGGGTCAGGGTGCTGGTGGAAGTTTTGAAGCTCCATTCGAGCATCGTCCTCAAGGCGGTGAGTCGAGTCGGGCATCGAAACGTCCGCCAACATGGAACCCCTGACCCGGTGGAAGACCCGAGAAAACTTCATAAAGCTGACATAAAGCAGTGGATCATATTTCACACCATGCAGATCTGAACACTGACCAAGTTCGTTGGCTCAGCTTTAAATTGTACCAATAATATTATATCAGTCGATTGCCTTCTGTTTATTACGTTTCTATGTATCAGTTTTCAATTTTATTGCCACCCCTCGCTGGCTCCCTCCCCCTTCCGCTTTATATAGCCCACTATAACTATCTTATCTTTAACTATATAGCCCGCTATAATAACTCTTCCCGCTATAACTATCGCTCCCGTAAACTCTGCCATCCTTTCATCTCACCTCGCACAGACCTAAAACATATTTATTTCCTCTATCAATGTTTCGCTTTATACTGTCTAATTTTCCTGGACTCAGCACCGATCTAATACTCCGTGGTCCTATTCTTACTTGATTGGTCCTTTCCTGGGTCTTCCATGCTGCTGGTGATTTCGCTTAGCTAGGAATTCGTTAAATGATGACCGCGAAAGACTTGCCTCTATACTGCCGGGCACAGCAAACGACCGTTTGGACTGAGTTCCGTAGTTGCCAGGACTCATTGCATTGACCAGAATTACCCCTTCTAACTGTCTTGACATAAATAATTAAGCTGGTTTCCCGTTACCTTCCTCGATCATTTTTTTGAGCCTGGCGCCATCACTCAACTGGCAGCCGCGCTGGGGTCAGACGCCTTTGCATCTGTCTCATTGAGGAAGATGCGACTCTGTGCGGCCTAAATTTCATCCGACTCCAACCTTTCGACCTATCTATCATAGACGACTGCACTAGAAGTCGTTTTAATTGCTCCGGACAGCACAGTTTTTGGGGTCATCAGAACGCACCACCTCATTAAATACGTCAAGATCGTAGTCCATTGGAAGGGATAGACAGGATATAGGAAAATACATCGATAGAATCTCGAGGAAGTCATCAATATTCTGTTGATAGTGAGTTTCCAAAGTTTAGACTGGTGAGCAATGTGACGCCGTCTACTACTCATACTGTGCTTTTAATGTACGTATTATGTTTCTCTCAATGTTGAAGAAGGTAATAGAGGGGAGAATGTTGGGCAAGCGAGGAAAGGGCAGGAACAGGATAGGGATGTTGGACGGGATGAAGGGAGGAAAGAAGTACACAGAGATGAAGAGGGACCTGATGTAGATGAGGTTGCTGGATTGGGTTTTGTTTGGAGTTACAACATGTTTATTTGATAGTTGTGTTCATCCAAAAACCTACCTTAATCGGTAGATTACGTAATAATAATTATGTTTCTCCAAGCGGTCGAGAATTGGCTCTAATTCTCTCAATGAGACATAATAAGGCCTCTTCTGAAAAGTAATCTATGCCTTTTCTCAACCTTGTCGTTCGATTTTGTTTCACCAGTACTCTGTAGTGGTCATCGATGGTAATTATGACACCCACACATCAAATCAGAGGCATTACCACGAACAGAGAGGTCCAATATTGAACCCTTCTCGCAAAAATACACTTTCCAAGCAGGGACGTATGATGCAGACTTCCTGCGAGCTGCGAGGAAATACCCCTATGATTAAAATCGGTTTTAGTTTCAATAATTCATTAATTTTCATTTCAGCTTCAACTCGCACACAACATTGCCCGCGCAAGATTTAAACACTGAGTGTGATAAAAGCTCATTTTAATCATTTAGTCATATCTTTCCTTATGAATTTTGTTTTATGATATTCTTAACTCTTCTTGTTCTCATTCATCATGCAACGTATTTCTATAGGGTCGCAGTTCAGACTCACCGTATTGATTTCGGGATTTTTGTGCGAGTTCTTTATGCCAAAACGTTTCTCACACGCATATTGAGTTCAAAAGTGTATAGCAATGTATAACCGGAATGCCTAATGGGTTCTTACTGTATGAAATAATCCGAAAACTCTAATGTTTACGAAATATTTTTGCTGATGTCGTGTATCCAATAATGTTATATTTATTTCTCCCTGTGGATTTCAGAATTCAGGCTACTTTCCGCAGTGCTTATTGAAATACACACCAGTGAATGTTAGGATTCCGATCCCCCCGGTTGAGGAAAAAGAATGCGAAAGAATTGCGAATTGCGAAAACTCGAGTAGCCAAATACCCCTTGTCCTCTGTTTTGCGCCAGTCTACGACTGAAAAATCGTCTGGGTTGGCGAAATTCCTTTCCATCTATGGAGTGCTTTCAAAAAACACCTTCGTCCATACTCGTTTGATAAGCCGACGAGCAGATGTGCAGCCATTTCACGTCCGGATTCGGCGGCAGCTGGATATACGGATAGGTTTGCGCACCATTGAAATGAAGACTTCAAGAGGGATGACAACGAATTAGGATTTATGGCCCCGTGAATAGAGACGAGATTATTTTTTTTTTCTCATTGGATAAACCTCCGATTGAAATTGAAAAACGCATGGGGAAAGAGACTGTAATGAAATTATTATTTCACGTTTGACTGAGTCGAGTTTCGGTTGAATTTTGAGGGACGAAATTTGTATTGGCGGATCCAGCGAGAGTCACGAAACGAACTTACGTGCACGTTCCTACTTTTTTTTTAAATGCGTTAAAATTTGCATGTTCGTAATTGTCAACCATAACGCATATTCCTTGAATGATGAGGAGTATCAATAAGGGATCATTAAATTTATCCTCTAAGTCCAACCAGTATTATTTCATCAGGATAGTTATTTGCAATTTTCAATTTTTTTGTTTTTTTCCCCCTTTAAGTGATTTGTGCAATTTAAAAAAAAACGCCATTCACCAGTCACTCCCAGGATCCTCAAAAAAATTAATCGAGGCCAATACCAAGGGACATGATTGATTAAAGTATGTATTCAGTTGGAATCCGATATTGACGTCAATTCAAATTTCAATTAAACATTCACGGGAGAGAGAGAGGGAGTGCGAGAGAAAGCTCACACGTGATCACCAGGAGGTCAATAATTGGCAACGGTGGGCATCGACCGTAAATGAATATACATTTTGTCTGCTCGTGTTTGCTCGTCGGATTTTTTTTTTAGTATTTCATGATTCGGCGGTTCAGCGAAAGAGGTGGATGCTAAGCCGAAAGGGGAAGAGGGAAGGAAGGGAGGTCTAGGGGAATTTCATTTTTATTGCGTCGGGAGTGGGCGACAGCAAAATATCCTTAAACCCACGATCTGCAGCCAGATGTGAATCTATTTTATAGTCTCTCCCTCATTTACGTTCATCATGTGTTTTTTTCTTAAACAAAGTTTTCCTGAGGGAAACCTTCAGTTATCGCTCGAAAAAATTTGAAATTTACTCGGTCTAAGAGTTTTTCCTTTCCTTAAACCACGGCTTAGATTCATATTGCAAGAATTATGAAGCATTTATTTCATTTGTTTAATTTCTCTATCATTTTGCATTTTTGTTACGATTGGGAGAAGATAAGTCCATATGTCTAGGTGCAAACGAGTGTCCGTGTTTTGCTACTGATCCTCTCCAAATTCTTCTTGCCTTCATTTTCGTTTTCTTCTTAATTTGTATCCATGCAATGTTTTTAATAACTTCATTTCCAAAGCAACAATTTCAGTGTGTAAAAATCATAAGCCTTTCCGGCAAAAGTTACTATTACGGTATCTCCCACAGTTTCTTGGAATATTTCGTTTCCAAAGTTCATTTATATCATTTTGTCAGTTTTCTTCTCCCCAATTGGAGTTTTGATGTTTGTTGTACAGGGACAGGCATTACTCACCATTTTATACATATATATATATCGATGATGCGGAAGTACTCACGAGAGCAATATAACTTTTGGACGGCACAATAGAACACAATAAAACAGATAACACGTAAAAGGACACTCACACTGTAGATGTTTTAAGCTTTCGGCCTACTCCGAGGCCTTCTTCAGGTCAGACTCATATATATATATATATATATATATATATATATATATATATATATATATATATATATATATATATATATATATATATATATACATATATATATATATTTCCAATTTCTATGATATATATTTACATATAACTATACACAGAGTAAGTACTCCGCTGAGTAAATAAACTGGATATTTTTAACACAAAAAATAGCAATAGCAAAACCTGAAAATAGCCAACAAAAACACATAGAAATACATAAAATATGTATATGCACGCAAATGAATTTGTCACATATTTCGAATTTTCGGCGGCCAAACCACCTTTCTTTTGGGAAAGAAGGAAGGAGGAGTGTTTTTGTTTTCTAGCGCTCTCTTGCTTCCCCGTTTAAATTATTATTATTAAGTTATAGTAATTAATATGTATATATTTTCACCCGTATACTTGTGCTATATTAAGTGGGCACGTCTCATTCAATAGTGGGGGTTGTTTTAATGTTTTCCTATTAACACGGAATGGAATTCTTGATAAAAATATTTATTTAACATCCCTGCGCGTTTGAAATACGTACGTTAGCCTATCTATAAGGATGCGAATTAGATAGAGCAAACAATGATATTATGTAAAAGAAATATTTTGAATGGCAGTGCACACAAATAGAGAAAAAGGTCATAATTCTATTTCTGCTTTCATATTAAATTGAGCCGTTAAATTTGGAAGGATATTTGTCAGTTGGATCCTCATTTGGTTGTAAAGGATTATACAGATGACTGATAGGATATTGTACTGCCAGTTTCCATGAAATAAATCAACGATCTGTGTCTCCAGGTGGTTAGCGAGATATTTTCTATGTGCATGTAATATTTCTGTTTAGTAGAAACATATTCTATGTGTGTGTAGTTACAGAATATTCCTTGGCATGGGCGATGGTAAAAGCAGACGATTGGGATAGTGGAATACATGAATGTAAACTGGAGTAAAATCAATAAAAGAAAAAGGCTACCAAAAAGTTGGCTGAAAAGATAGCGGTGTGTAGGGGAAAAACTATTTTCAGGCTGATAAATACTGTGGAATAAAAATGGAAACACTTTCTTGTTCTAATTGACCTTCTGACAAATGAAAATAAATATACCTAGCAGGACACAAAAAATGTATATAAATTTTATTAAAAGATATTGATTAAAAGGTTAACCGATTGCATAAAGGAGAAAATCTTCTCAATTATGAGAAAGTGGGAATATTTTTTATTCCAACGATTTTTATAAAATTATTTTCCAACAGGACGTATAGTATTTTTCACAATATATATATTTATAAAACGTAAATACTTATATCATATTATTATAATAATTTATATATATATATATATATATATATAAACCATAAATACAGTAATCAACCCGAAGGTCGGTTTAGTAGGTGATGGTAGAGCTCACCCGTGTACCAAGCCCGACGGCGTGTGAATATTCACACATCAGGGTAGGGGGGCCAGTTACTTTCCCTGTGCCGGCTTATGGTTTCCCAGGAAGATCTGGTACCCGAAAAATCACTCAGCTTGGGTGGAGCTGCAGGTGCCCAGAGTGCCTTGCCCGGGAATCGAACTTCCGGTCAGTAGTCCAACGCTCTACCCCCTGGACTACCGCGATCCATGCATATACATATATAAATAAATATATATACATATAAATAATGTAAATATATATATGTATAGAAATTTGTTAAATATTTATTTATTTGATAGTTATGCCCATCCAAAAATCCACCTTAACCGGTAGATTACCATAATAATAATAATATATATAAAAATTGCTACATGTGTTTACAAATTTTAGGTTGCATTCGTGAAAATTTATTCTTTGGGAAAATGTATAATGACCTTTTCAAAGAATTCTGTGTTACGCAAACCGTTAATTTAATACGTATATATTACATGTCTTTCTAGAAATGGGAAAATTCACTGACCAAACGTTACCTTAAAATAATCTTCTTCTGGGTGTTTCAATCGACGGGATGAAAAACTTACGATCATAAATTATGATTTAATGGGGACTTATAAAACTGTAATTTTAGTCAGTATATATGGATTATATGTTTCTAAGGTTGTCTTTTGACTCGCTTCTTCGTAAAATATATGATGGCTTGAAATTTAATTATTTTGATGTTGACCTCCTTTCTACGATCACAGTAGATGGCATCTCGAATGAGAAATGGCTAAACTATTGGAAGTTCGGAACCTCGACATCCCTCTGTCACAAAGAAAATGACGATGGAATTTCAGAGAAATGAAAGGTAGTCGTGGATAAACCGAAGAACCCAAAAAGTTTCTACATTCCTTCGAGAACAAACCGGGAGTGTGGGAGGGAAGATAAACTGCTCCTATCTTCCGCAAGGAGATCGATTTTCCTCGGAGAAAGCAACCTAAACAATAAAAGAACCAATCGTGCACAAGGAATGTCTTCACCATCTTCCCCCCGTCCCACTCCCTCCGTCGATAATTGCCATTTCATCCCGATTTGACAAAAGAAGAACGCGAGCCAAACCGTCCGCTGCTCCTCCCCGGTTCCCCAGAAACACGCAACATTCAAGATGGACCCCTTTCAAGAATTGATTATATTTCCTCAGATACTCGTTTCACATTGAAGTAATCAACTCTCCAAAAAATGCCCACGACATATTCCGTGCACGTATTCGTTTCTGAGAAACTCATTGTGATGATGATGGTACCTCCCGTTCCTTCCTTCATATTCTTCATACTCGCTCTTCCCCTGCAGTTCATCTAAATCCGATAAAAGTACATATGAGGTGTATTCATAAAGTAAGTACCGTTTGGTTATATTTAAATATTCAGAACACAGTTTTGCTCCTGCAGCGCCATCTACTAATTCATTAAGAAGCCATAGCAGCATTTGTTTTGTTTCAGAAGTCGTTTGCTTGTCCGTGATTGCAAACAACAATGTCCGCGACAAACGTTGATCCCGCCAGCCTCTTTCCGCCAGACCCAATATATTTCGTTCCTGTATTTGTCTTTGAAGAAAGCAAGCACGGGAAGTTATTGTACACCGAAATATGCTATTGGAATGGATACAAGGGGCTTCAGGGCTCTGTCAAGTTCCAGTTAGTCATTTTGTACTTCAAAACAAAAATCAAGGAAAGAAATTTTTGGAAAGATATGTTTCATTCCAGTATCACATGAAAATTCAATGGACTGAATTTTTTATTCGTCTCCATTTAGTGATGAAGGGAATCTCTGTCGTAAAATTAATCCTTGACCCAATCGTATGAGTCAATATTTTCTGAAACCAGTCGAGCGTTACGGAAATGGATAACTTGAACTATAACTCTTAGGTCGTAATTTTTGTACAGCTGCCAGGAGAAGGCAATTTCTACGAATGGTAAGATATGTCGAAGTTCGTGCAGTTACTATAAGATGGCAGGCTCTTCTCTAAAAGGCTGCCTATCCTCTTCGTGGCGTACCTCAAGGGCACAACACCACGTGCCTCACGTACCGCACACCGCTCATCTCACGTGCCACAGACAGTATGATTTCCACCGGCTGGAAAACAAATCTAGAACAATGGTCTTTGAAACAGTAAAAAAAAGTATACATCTAATACAGCTAAATGGTACCGTAATACAAGATACATTTTTATGCTAAAAAAAGGCGATCAATGGATTATGAGGAACAGAACGATTAAGCCGCTTAAATTATTTAAAAAAATTCTCTAAATGAAAATAATATCAATCGAAATTAGTAAATATACACCATTAAATTTAAACTTTGTACCATTAAATATATCAATATGCATAGTTATAATAAAAATATTCCAAAAACCGTTTGATATCCTGCATTTATAAATTATCAGGAATCGCTGTGAAGTATTTATTTAACAAAAACTAGTGGAATCTTTAAAATTCCTGAAATTTCTTTTTTGCGTCTCTTGAATTTAGAGTACTATCTGAGCAAATGAAATTACTGTGTGATTTGAGCTTTTTGATGAAAAAACGCTAAAAAATTAGTCAAATCTATGTCAACGCATTGCTACAACTTCTCTTAAAAGGGCAACATAATGACCAACAAGATACTGGCACCAAAATATTTATTGAAGCATGGCAATATCTTATAATTAATACATTTTTAGTTGTACACCACCACCATTTATAACCTGTCGATTATGTTAATCAATGTATACGTTCTAGCAAACGTATTTATTTGTATGTTAAGTTATTAACCTGGAGATCCACAAGATTACATGATAATTACGGTGTATAGATTAATGCTGACATTCGCTCATATGGACTGCAATTGATTGAGTCTGACTCCAAAAATTATGAGCGTCACTCTGAAACGAAAGTTCTTTCATGTCCTTGAGTCCTCCTGTAGCGTCATTACAGCATTTCGAATCAATTTTGCTGTTAATTCTATTTTACTGCAGGCGAAAGTGGGAGCAATCCAAAGTGTAAGCAATCAAGGAAGGAATCCGTCAGGTGCTAGGGCACTTGTTTTTATTGATGTAACTTTTGGTAAGCTTGAATTTTCCAAAAATGGAAATGGAGTTCTCCCCATGCAAGGCATACGTTCTGTCTAATCATAAGAATGGATGGTAATTCATGATGGGTTGAAGGAACCCTAGAATTACTTATATGGTGTATTCTGACGGATCACCGATGACGACCTTTTTTATGACCAGGGATTTACTAGAGAAATTCATCAATATAATAGCAGCACCCATGAAACCGGTAGGTCTAGATACATAGCTGTTTAATAGTTTATAATGGATGAAAGGCGTATTGAGCGGTAGTGGAATGTTGAAGAAGGTAATAGAGGGGAGAATGTTAGGCAAACGAGGAAAGGGCAGGAACAGGATAGGGATGTTGGGCGGGATGAAGGGAGGAAGGAAGTACACAGGGATGAAGAGGGACCTGATGTAGATTACGTGGCTGGATTGGGTTTTGTTTGGAGTTACAAAATATTTAGTTGATAGTTGTGTCCATCCAAAAACCTACCTTAACCGGTAGATTACCTAATAATAATAATAATTTGATTAAGTTGCAAGTATGTTATTGCCCTGTTGGCCACAAACGACAATTAATATCTTAATTAATTAAACTCTTAATGCTATATTACTAAACACGTTCTCATTTCGTGTCTTTGATCATATAAACAAATTAAGAATGATATACGCGCATACACATTCAAGCATTAATTAAGCATTTCTACTGAATGGCTCCCACTTAAGCATGAAGATGAATAGGTATCATTTCCTTAGTAAGATTCATGGATGAGGCTCTTAAATTCGTGCATTTGGTAATGAGAAATCTCAATGCAGCGGGCAAGCACATTTCGAGTTTCTGGGATGAACCAGCCTTGCCTTTAGTCTAATTTCTTTTTAAGTTATTTAATAAATCTCGTAAATGCTCCGTTTTGACAAAATGGGTAATTTCAGATTCTGAGGCAGTGCGCTTAATTTTAACTTTGAATTAACTGGAGAATTCTTTTCTGGGTAGTGGGACATGGTGTGAGAAAAAGGGACGTTGAGGAAGGGAAAGAATGCTAAAGTAAAAATTTTTTTAAAAAATACAAGATCAGACTGACAGGCAAGGGATGTAAACCTGAATTCCTCCCTTGTCTTTGCATTCACTTCTTCATATTTTTATGTTAAACAGAAACTGAGGCACCTACGTCACTTGGGATATTTAGAATTGTGAGGAAATTAACATTGTAACGTGTGAATACTGAAGTGAGGAAGAGAATCTTTGTGAGATAATTTTTTTTTCCCTCTTGGCAAAACGTACAGAATTTTCATATTTGTGTGCTCGTTTACTTTTATGTTGATTCCTTCTGTTAAATGTGCTTCATAATGTTTTACACCGCCGAGAACTGTTTCACGAAGAACAAAGATGCACCGGTTTACCTCCTCGTAAACATTTGTGTAATAACATCGTAATGCAGCAAGATGCTTGGAGATGATACAATTCAAGAGTACCCTCCATGAAATTGACGTCTTGCAAAGAAAGATTATATAGTTATTTAGAAGAGAACGTTCGATTCAAAGGAGATGGGTTGAAATTATTAAATTTCTTTTTTTAATTAATTATTACTATCTTTCAGTAAAGGTGTTTTTGTAGTTTACCCAAGAGCCAAGCACTGGCCCCACTCACACACCCTAGCGGTGGCTTTCAAGGTACTAAAATTACTAGCATTGATGAGTACTTCTAAGTTGCACCTAGCAAGACACTATATAAAATAATACAACACATTGCAATGAAATAACGCTACAATGCTTTCTGCTTTCCTTAATTCCTTCAACATTCCCAATGATACTCGTTTACCCAAATACTCTCCACTTTATTACCACCTTCCATATAATCTTAAGAATTATTTAGAGTCCTCCTCTGTTCCTCTAAGAATGTCTACAATGTATTCATTTTTATATTTCTTTTCGTTTTCGACTTTTTGCCACTTTCAGTGGCCACATTTCAAAAGTCTCCAAACTACGCATATGATTCAGCGGTTGAGATTCAGAGTCATAGAAAAATACGCTAAATGGAATCGCAAACTGAGATGTAATATCATATTTTTCCGTCTTCCCTACGGTAGATACGCTAGGTGGAATAACAAACTGAGGTTCAACACTAAGTTTTCGGTCTTCGTCATTGCGTATTATGCTGCCGCCGTCCCACCCACCTCTCCCCGCGCCGCCTTCCCGACCACCCCCATCACTCCTGTCCTCGGGCGAACGACCAGCTACGTGCCTGGGAGTCGTCACACCTTACAGCTAGAGCGGATAGAATGGAACCGTTGAGACGTGAAAAGAGGCATGCCTTTTCTTCGCCATCCCCACCCCCTCACCACCCTCGCCTTCCAATGCCATTCAATCTCCCTCCTTCCCCTCCCCCCGTCCATTACTCATTCCTTCATTCCTCCCGGAGCCATTCCATTCTCCCTCCCCCCAACCCCAGACTTGCACGTCGTCCCGCCGGTCCTCCATTGTAATTGCGCCGCCGCGACGGCATTTGTTCTCCTTCGGAAAGACGGTGGCGTTGGTGGAATGTGGTGGGGACGGACAGTTGGCGGGGAATGGCAGGTGATGAGAACCCAACGAAGGGCTCTCAAGCATGCCTTCTCAACTATCCCCATTGCCATCTCTCTCACAAGGTATGGTCTTGTGTTTTTCAGACGAGTTTTTCTGTGATATTGTAAGGAAAGTTTCATTTTATAATTAAACTCCTGGGAATGACTTAATTTGAAATCATGGCACCTATTATTATTGTTTACCCTGTATTTTTATCATTATTTTCTCGAAATGAAAGAATAGTAACTTTATGATTCCACAGAAAATTTATTACGATACGATCCAAGTTTCGACTTTCAACATCATCTTCAGGTGAAGATGACGTTTAAAGTCGAAACCCGGGTCGTATCGTAATAAATATTCCATGGAATCATAAAGTTACTATTCTTTCATTTCCAATACGAATCGATTCCATAATGTTACGCCGGAAACCATCAATATTATTTTCTGTTCAAGATCAGCAACTATTCTACCTCGGTGTCTGTCCTGTTTGCGGGTAGTAGCTCGGTTCTAATTCATCCCCGGAAGAGCTTCTAAAACCATCATAATGTGCTAAAAATGACATGAAGAAGAAATTCTTCGGCAATGATTGGCAAATGCATACTTGAAATTATGCAGTTTTTAATATTGCGTTATCTCTGCAATTATATATGAAGAAAGGAAGCATCTAAGAAACACTTTGGAAATTTGTCAGTATATAGTTTGTCTAAGACCCAATCTCATCAGTTTCTGTAATAGTGCAATGAATATCGTACCACATATTTTCATTTAAAATTTTCCTGCAACTACTGCGCCAAAAATTAATGTAAAAAATACATACAAAATGTTTTGGTCGAAATAAAAGGTAATCAAAGGTTCTGTAGGTATCAGATTCCACAGAGTCCCAAAACATTGTGGACATTTTTTTATGAAAACAGTAAAAAAAACTCAGTATCACTCGTTTATATCCATTCTTTTTATGTCACCATGAAATCAATATATTACAGAGGCTGTCTTTATTTACATATCTTATTTCGGCCGCTTTGAATTCATTGGCATTTGTTTTAAACATAAGTAAAATTTGAGTGCACGCAGAAATTCTTTTCGCGATCGCAATTTTATCAGGAATGTTAAGTGCTATGATACGAATTGATTTGTGTGTAAAAGTTCTAGTTGAATTATAATTTTCATGTCACCGTAACTGTTTAACAACCTTTCATTCGCATATTGCACTTTAAAATATGAAATTACAATTTTTAAAGTTTGCGTTTTGAAACTGGTGAGTGACCAGCTTAATGTGCCAAAGTATGGCTGGAATCTATTGATTTTGTTCAACCTTTACCAGAAATTCATGCTGATTTGTCATTAGAAAAGTTATCTTTCGTACATACGTTCATTCATTCACGCGTTCAACCAGTCGTCCCTAGTACAATCGATCATTCATAAATGTAATTCATATGGTAATGTATGAGAACACTTTATAATAGTAAATAGTGATTTTTACCATAGCTAAAACTTTTCGGGATGAATATTTAGAGTAACAACCACAACAACCGCTCTCCCGGAATTCGCACGCTTTCTAATTTCTTCATGAACTCTACTATATTTCGTTCAGTTTTCTCGTAGTGATTAATAATTGCACGGTTATATAGGTAATTTTTTCTCCCCTTGCTATCTTTAGTGCTTCATTTTATTCCATTTTCCTTTTCAAACACGTCCAATTTACCCTCGGATTATATTCTCTCAGTGAACTCTCGCCCAAACCTTAGCTTGGCTTCCTGTTAACGTTTGGCTCTCATTCAATAGTGCTGGATCGGCAGCGCACAGAAGTAGGGATGTATTTAAATTGTCAAGAGTACATGTTAGCATATTGGGGAAAATTCCCTCAGGTAAAAATATCAAGTGGAGGGGGAGGGGGGTGGGTTGGAAAGAAAATAGAATTGCGTACAGTTTACCCTAGGGGAAACCGTTAGCATACATTATTAGATATGCGCTGTTGAACTTTTTCTTTTAATTTTACGTTGCGTGGTTAATAGCATCCCGTGAATTGGATTATATGTCCGGTGAAAGTGTTCCCAGTTATTTGCATAAATTTGCTCATAAACCAACAGGAGACTAAATTCGCAATTTAAAATAAAAATATTCTTTTTCTTTCGATTTTACAACATTCATGCTAATCAGGTCATCTAATTTACTTAGCATAATTCCCAGAAAAACCGTACAACTAGCGTGAATTGTCATTTAAAGTAACTCTGTTTTCATTTTTTTTTTAATTTTAATTGAGCGCGGAATGATTAATAAAGAAATTCTCTGCTCTGATGTCCACATTAAATATACGGCGTCAGTATTTGTTGGCTCTATTCATTCTACCATGGTACGATTATTAATTATTTTAGTGGGATTTAATGACACTCATCCCCAGGTAATCATTTATAGAGATCAAAGTGGTGTGTGCACGCACCGAAACTTTCAGAGGACGGGTAACGCGTAGGAGGGACGCGTGTTTCTCAAGCAGAGTCGTGCCGAGAGGCAGAATTTTATTAGGAAAATAAAGCCAGACCACAATTACGCACCGTTCTTCAAGACGTCATCTGTCCGTGAAGTAATTACATCCCTCGGACACCACAGCGAGCAAACAATGCTCAATTCTTGAGAAGTCATCGGTGCGGCGCGGGCTGTAGGAAAAGGGAAGCGAAATTGCGTTTAATGAGTGTCATTACGGGATTCGAGCAGAATGAGTTCGGGGAATGCGGGCTCGCTTCCCTCCATTTTGGCCTCTCTCTCTCTCTCACACACTCTTTTTGGTCCGGAGCACTTTTGGGATTTTTATTGCGAGGGCCGTGGACCCAGCAGCCGAAAGCGTTTTTCGTGAACTCGGATGGCCTAAATGTACGTGTGTTCTGTGTCCACCGTTTTTTTTTTAATTCACCTCCCTACTTCCACCAGTCGCCACTTTACGTAATTAATGATGGTTTACGTCGTACTATATCCCCAAGCGGAATGTGTTCTTCACGGAGAACAATAACCGGTGCGGATTATTCTCAGAATGAACTTACGGTGTGCAAAGTTAATTCAGTGTGCCTAACCCACTAAGTAATGTTGGGGGGTGTTTAAGGTTTGCCTGAGGAATGCTTTCACCAAAATAAAACTACCCAAACAATAATTCAAACTGAAATAGAGCCCTGCCTTAGAAAAATAATCATTGTTGATATGGAAACGATGCAAGTTGAAACTCTAAAATAATTTCGATGTGAACAAAAAAATTAAGAACGCCATTCCAATGAGTATTTGATAATATTTGAAATATTATCAAATTTATTATGTGAGATAAAACTTGAAATATTTTTGGAGAACCTAGCGACTACTGTTTCACGTCCAAATTACGCCAATCGTAATGATTTAGCAAAGCACTTCTTCCTGTTACATTGGTGACAGAAAACGCTCACTGATATGAATTATGCATCTGCATCTACTCAATACCCCGCAAGCCGCCGCAAGGGCGTGTGGCGGGGGGTGTTCGGGCACCACTCGTAATTTAGAAAGAGAAATGACAGCATGATGAAGCCACAAATTCATAGTTCCTGAAACTAATATGTGGTATTCGTTTATGCAAGAACCCTTTCATCACACACACATGCAAACCCACAAACTACCAACAAACATACACATGCACCTACATTCAAACCTAATATCTTTGCAATTTTTAATTTTGTTCCGACTTGTAAATTAAATGCATTTAATATTTCTAAATTGTTTCTCGCTATTATGATTTCTGATTGTTCTGGGAAAGAAATGAGTATTTGAGCCAATCTATATTAGAATCTATCTCCCTTATTATATATGAAATAAAATAAAATTGATATTTAAAATGTTATCAAATATATTACGTGTGACACAATTTGAAATATTTTTGGAGAACCAAGCGAATTATGTTCCATGTCTATTTCATGGCAATCGTGATGATTTCGCGAAGTACTTCCTCCTATTACATTGACGACAGGAAACGCCCGTTAACCTGGCCTAAAACGATGTCGCACATCAAATTACACGAATTTATAGCCGATAACAGCTAGCGCTAACGAACCTCTCAACGTTTTTGAACCTTATTCCTAACCCGTTTCCCTGAATTTGAGTCCCTCAGTCTTTCTTGTGTACTTGATCGTCTTCCAGTGAGAAAGAAAACTCTTCGAGTAACTTAACTTCTCCGTTCCACAATGACTCCCGCTGCAAGAGTCGAAGGCCTAGGCGTTTGGTTGTCATCTCGGGTGAGAAGGGGAACGGCGAAGAAGTGAAGGAGGAGGGGGGGGCGGTGCACGGAGAGTCAGAGAGTGAGAATTTTCACGACAAAGGGCGCACTCCTCACCCTCCCCCTTGGCGAACGAAAGGAAGGGGAAAGAGAGAGAAATACGAGAGTGTAAGTATGGGTGGGGGGAGGGGGTGGGTGGATGGTGGAATATAAAGGGAATGAAAATGTGCTCTCACAAGAGTGAGCCATTCAGGTGACTTCAACCATTGGATTTCGTTTTCCGCGAAATTTTCCGAGAGACCTCCAAACGTGACAAAGGGCTCCTTCTTCGCGTTTCTCTCCTCCCTTTCCCTTCCGCCGCCTGCCCTTCTTTTATTCTGAAAGAGTCGCCGTGTGGAGCGGTGGGAGGGTTCTTGGATGGGTCGGAGTGGGGGATGCGAGAGAAATGAAGAGGGTGAGGGGCAGGTAAGTAGGGTCGGAAAGCTCGGATCAGCTGGCGATAGGCGGGGGAGGGAAGAAGTGGAGGGTTGGGAGACCATTTTATGTCGATGAATGTCTTGGAACACTCAGTCACTCCGCTATGCTCTAATACGGTCCTTGATGTAAGGAATATCTCTCTCTCTCTATCTCTCGTGGGCATTTTTTAAAATCTCCAAGAGATCTCAAAAATAAGAACCTTTTTTATTCTTGGCAATTTCATTTTTAAATCCCCTGAAGTTTCATCTGTCAAGTGTCCTGCCTTACTTTTATTATTTTTTACAAATTATATCCACTTTGAATAAGGTTTTCAACTTTTGGATAATATTTTTATTGAAAAACAGACAAATGCAATGATGGAGAAAGAGGGATGCAGATCTTATTTGAGGAGTTTACAAGTTGTATATGTATGTGTGTGTATATGCATATATACATATATACATATATATATATATATGTGTGTGTGTGTGTGTGTGTGTGTATATGCATATATACATATATATATGTATATATATGTATGAATGTGTGTGTGTATATATATAGTTCAATTTCGTCTTTCCTTCTCTTGAGAAAAGTGGTTCGGACTACCGAAAATTCGATACTTAGTGAGTTGCTCTTATTTATATGGCTCTGTGTTTTTGTCTTTGTCTATAAGTGTTAATTCTATTTACATTATTATTCACGTCCGTGAGACTTTCACAAAAGAGTTATATACGCACATATATTTGAATGTTACATGGAGATCTTTCTCTTTGTCTTTAGACATTCTCACTGATTATAAATTTACGCCACAACCACTTCTTTTAAAAGTGATGTGAACACAACTAATCGTGTCCATTTTCGAGACAAAGGGGGAAAATGGTTACAAGAGTATTTTTCATTGACTAATCACCACCGGAATCATCAACCAGAAGGTTGGTTTGACATGTGAAGGGACAGTTCGCCTAGCACCAATCCCAATGGTGTCTGAACTTCACACGTCATGAAAGGGCGAGCGTATCCTTTCCCTCTTCCACCTACGGTTCCCCAGAAACATCTAATACCCAAAAAATCACACAGATTGGGTGAAGCTGGGGGTGCCCAGAGGTGTCCCCGGGAATCGAATATGTAACCAGCGATTTATCCAGATTATTACCAATTCCCTAAAAATAAAGCTCATAAAAAATTAATGAGTACCAAAAAAATAATTGCAAACGGTTACGAAGGTCCCTGATTGGATAAGCCAATGATTAGTCCGCAAATAGCATTACTATTTAGAATTTTAAACGTTCCGATAATTATATTTTTAATATTACGAGAATTTATTCATTTACAAGAGGTGGCTATTTTCTTCAGTGCGCAAGTTTTCGTCTGGAATGTTCTGGCATATCAGCAAGATTATTAACCTCGTTCGTTTAGTGATTAATATATTTGCTATTCCGCTACCGTACATGCTTAAAGACTCCTCCTTTTCCTATCACCGTTCCCCTAGCCTATGCGTGCAGTACCTACGTTCCGTGAGAGAAGCATCTTTGATTCTCAGGCAGCTGCGACGAAATGTTATTGCCCTAGAATATAACTGCATAGCTCAATGAATTTTTATTAACCCTTAACGGAGGCCAGAGTTTTTTTTTCACACGTGCAGTTTTGCAGGCAACTCATAAACTTGAGTGGGAGTTATTTACGTAGCAGCGTTGGTTGCTCCGTGGCATCCCACCCATAAACGCGAAAGCCAGTCACGCGATGCAGATAACGCCCGAAGCGTTAAGAAATGAGTAACAACGTGCGTTAAAGGGCTAATTACCCACTCGTGCTTTAATAAAGTCGAATGTCACCTTGGCATTCATTAGCCAGGCATTTATAAACTGCGGCAATTAAGCCTGCATGAATGATAAAAAGGGTGTACATCTTTTTTTTGCTTTGGAGAAGGTTTTAATTAATATTAGCAAGGGAAAATACGAGTTATTTAATACTCATATTAACTTTACTCGAGAGGTATAAACAGTTCCATATTGTTATTTTTACGATTAATTTAAAATATAATATGTCCAACGATAAATTCGATAAAATTAATCGTAATGCATACACAAGGAATGTATCTGATTCCAATAGAGCATGAAAACAATTTTGAATTCAGTATACTTTAAAATAATTATTAATAACGGCATAGTTAAAATAATTAATGCAATAAATTTCAATTCTACAAAAAATGTGTACATTGAATTGTATATCATAGACAAATTATATTATATTAAAAGCTAATATAATCTAAAAAAAGTATTAACCATTATTTCATTTCGTTTGCCATTATTAACAAGGTTGACAAGCATTAAGTTTCGGTATTTACGATCAGAGCTGCTGCGGGAATTGAGCAAAAATATTTGTTATTCCCAAGAGCTAGTACCAGGAAATAACGCCTATGAATTTGATAAAGGAACACATTGCATTCGTCCACTGTATCACAAGTCCTTAAGTCTTGTCTATCCACTGGACAAATAGATTATTTTCCTCAGTCTATAAATAGCTCATATTGTGTTCAACAGTCATGAAAAAGTAATGCTGTCACGGAAAAAGAAAATACTTAATTCTTCCACACAAATTTAATTTTTTCACACTAGTTTTTCAAAGACGTTTACAGAATCATTGTTCTGCGCAGCCGGAGTTCGTTACCCCATTGTTTCTTTTGGAGGCTTGAAACTTCTTGTGTCCTCTCCACGTCCAGTTCTTTAGTTTCCAACCTCTCATGAGCTTCTCAAGTGTACCTCGTAAAATTTTCCTTTATACTAAAATCAGGGCGTGGAGAGGTGATGCTATTATGAAAGAGCCTTCAGCGTTTGCGTTAAATGTTCAGCACACACGGAGATGGGCGTCATAATTGCAGGTGTAAGTCGGCGTAAATGAGACTAAAATTTCTGTGGCGTGCCGAGAACACATAGACACGTCTATCGGTGGGACCTAACGATCGTGTAGAAATAGACTAAAACAGTAGAAGAGGGGAGATAATTGCTGCGAGGCCGAAGCTAAGATGTGAGAGCCATATTAGCGAGGTTAGCTGCACGGGAGCTTTTGAGAGTTGAGATTTTTTCCGAGGAATATTATCGCAGCTAAAAGGATGAGAGTACTTTCTAAGGAGGAATAAAATGGGAAACGAGCCCCCCCCCCTCTCTCTCGTATGAGCGGGCCATGCTAAGCATGAGAGAGAAGTGGGGGATGCGCTCATATTTTGACGAGTAATTAGCGCAAACAAGAAGCGACGTTTAAGGAGATCATTGAGAGGATGGAGAGTTTTCCCAGTAAAAAAAATGCCCTTTTATTTTTTACGGATCACTCATTTCGGTGTCAGAATAAGTAAAGAGATGAGGAAATGATCAACGCAAGCTGTTGTTCTGCTGATAACCGTGGCCAGCGGGATGATGGATATCGTGAAAAATAAATGACTCTAAGGACCGTATTGATACTAATTCCAGTGCAATTTATCATGATTATTAATGAAATAAAAATCATTAATGATAGTCATAGATATTTTTAAGGTGTTCCACCCACTTACCCGGAATTTCATGTCCTTTACCACACATTATTTCTTGATTCATTATTTCGTAACTTCTGCATGTCTTCACCCTGTTTAAAATACCTAATCTCACCCTTCCTCTCCTTCAATTACCCCACATTCTCCCTTCTATTGGCCTTCCTTCTATCTATCCCTTGGTTCATTATTTCCTCAACCCACTTTTTCTTCCTTTTTATGATCACCCCCAATGAAATCGCCCCATTTCAATCATCAATGTTTGTCTTTCTCTCTGACCAACCTATTTTCTCCATTATTTTCCACAAAGGCATCTGAAAAGTATTAATCATTATTTACACTTAAATATCTAATTTATAATATTTCTTTTATATTTAGAGTAATTGGTTTTTTAGCTCTATTCTTTCGTGCAAAAGACTTGCAATTGTATTAAGGATGGTTCTAATTTCCTCTAAGAGAAAACCAGAACATGAAGGCTCAACAGCGTATTTTCCGCTCGATTGCCATTCAAGGACGTATTTATGATTATCCGAGTTGTTTTTCCCTTTATACCAATGTCCTTTTTAAGAAAATAAAGCTGGAATTTGAATGTTATCTTTTGAAAGTTGTGTTTCGAAAGGCAATTTTATCATTTTAGTTCCATTAATTTTCTATCCAGACGCAAAATTATCTTTCTTGGGATCTCGTGTGCTGGGCCTCAACAGCAAAGTGCATCCATGTACACTATGAATCCAGATTTTCTTTCACATAGGTGAGGTTTTAAAGTTTTAAAATTTCTTTGATAAAAATTTTAAAGCGCAAACACGTTGATAAATTTTTATCTATCCATTTGGTTTTAATATTTTAACCCTTGAAATCATGTAAATGCATATTGGCGAGAGCGGGATTTTTAATTTATGCATGCAGTTACAAATATTTATGAAGGTGCTGGATTTTGTTGGAGGATTCTCCACAAAGTGGGCCTAGTACACACATGTATTTCTGAAGATCCTATTTAAGAAGTCTCTAATGGCTCATATAATTCCCTCTGACAGGAAAATAGATAATAGAGCGCCAATGTTATAGTATTATCAACGGAGAAGCCGAGTAATTATAAGCCCATCTCCCTCACGTTAGTTCTATAATGACACAACTCCACAACCAGGATTGATGAAAAATCTACACAATTTCAGAAAAGAGAGACCCTGCAAAACACAACTACCGTTTTTCTTCATGAGATTTTTATATTCCGAATAAAATAAGGTTCCAGTTGACGCAGTGTTTCTATAGTTTAAATAAGTTTTACACAAAGTGTCACTTAACAAATTACTCCCACATTTAGAAGTGTATGGGAGAGATAAAAATACCATATGCTGCATTGAAGACCTTTGAAATACTCGCTTACAAAGTTTGGTCACAGATGGCGTTTAATGAAGCCCTCGAATCAAGTGTTCCCCAAGGAAGTGTTATCGGGCATCTTTTTAGTCCTTATTTACACTAATGCCATGACTAACAGTAAAATTCACTAATCTGCCAACATCTCAGTTTTTTACTGAGATAATTGCGGAAAAAAATAACAATAGTCGAAGACCTTGTCACAAATACGATACTGGCATAGGGCGACACGCGGAAGGGTTAATATTAAGTGGGACCACGTTTCTGTGGTAGGCGGTAACCCGAATGTCCTTAGCCAAGATAAATGCTTTTTCAAGGAAATCTGGTGTCCTACGCCTCTTGCAACTTGAAAATGATACATTATTCAGATCACCTCTTGGATTTAATTTTATTTTCATGGTAGCAGTACACTTATTCGCTTCCAGTTTCATATCTCTTTTATTATACGAGGGTCATCCGGAAAGTAGTACCCGTTCGTGAAATAAAGACACAAAAGTAAATATTAACAAACATAAAAAATTTTATTTGAAAGAGGATACTTTAAACTACTTCTCAACATAATCTCCAAGCAAATTAAGGCATTTGTCATAACGTGTGACAAGTTTCTGTATTCCTGCTGCATAGTCCTTCGCCGCCAGCTCATTGAGATACAGGGTCACTCCTTCTTTAAGTTCTTCATCGCTGTCAAATCTTTTTCCTGCCAAAAAGTCTTTAAGCTTTGTAAAGAGATGAAAATCTGAAGGGGCCAAGTCCGGGCTATACGGTGGAAAGTTTTTGTGTTATCCCAGCTGCATGAGGCCTGGCATTGTCATGAACGAGAATGACACCAGTAGACAATAGACCTCGCCGCCGATTTTGTATTGCCCGCCGTAATTTCTTTAATGTTTCACAATACGCATTGGCATTAATAGTGTCTCCACGGGACATAAAATCAATAAGCAATACACCTCGTCGATCCCAGAAAATGGTTGCCATGAGTTTCCTGGTGGACAGAACTGTCTTGAATTTTTTTGGTTTGTTTGGTGAATGAGCATGATGCCACTCCATTGACTGTCGTTTACTCTCAGGTGATGCATAACAAACCCATGTTTCGTCACCAGTAATTATGCGAGTCAAGAAAGAGTCTCCTTCATCAGAATAACGTCCCAAAAACGTCAGTGCTGCAGCCATACGCTTGGTTTTGTGCTCATCTGTAAGCATGCGAGGGACCCATCTTGCACAAATTTTTGCATAATGTAGATGGTGTTTAACAATTTCATGAACAATTGTTCGAGAAACATTGGGAAAATGCTCACAGATGTCATCAATTGTGACGCGCCGATCGTTCCTCACGAATTCGTCAACTGAGCTCACCAGTTGGTCTGTAATGACAGACCGTCTCCCCGAACGCTCATCGTCGTGTGTGTTCCCCCTCCCCATGTTGAAGTTGCGACACCACCGCCGAACAGACGACTCGTCCATTACATTGTCTCCATACACCTCCTTTAATTGGCGATGAATATCACATGGGCGAACGTTTCTTGCATTGAGGAATTTAATCACTGCCCTCACTTCACAACTGGCGGCGTTCTCAATTTTTTTAAACATTGTAAACAATCACAGAAACAACATAGGCAATGCTAGCGTCACGCAACTTGGCTCAGAGAAGGCAGACAAGCCACTGAAGCTATCTGACCTCGTCCAGCGGCTACTCTTGTCGTCAGCACTTCATGCGGCACGAACGGGTACTACTTTCCGGATGGCCCTCGTAGATAAATATTGGGTTGTAGAGGTACTGGATAAACTTAGTGTTCAGCGCACTCAAATAAATCTGTATCTACTACTACAATAAACACTGGGGCACCAAATATTAGAAAACACAGAGTAATGAATATAACTGACTGAAATAGAAACATTTCTCCCTAAAGCACTTAATTCATTTAAAAAAATATTCAAATAGCAAGGATACGTATACTCGATTAAATATTAGGGTACTACTCTAGTTTACGATGTATCTAAGGTTAAACATACAAAGGATATGTGAAAATTCTTCCTGAAACTTTGGATTTATTAAATGAATAAAGGGGTGGAGTACAGCAAGATTTGGAAAATGTGCAGAAAAAATCCACCAGGTTTGTCGAACTATCCTTATATGGAGTCCTAATTTAAAATATGCGTCTATTATGGGATCCTAACGAAGTGAGTTTCATTGCTGATTTACATCATATAAAGGTAAAAGGATCTAGATTTGTAAAACGTATTTATAACAAGCTTAGCTGCATATATAGATTATTGGAGAAACTAGATCAGGAAACACTCAAAGAGTGAAGATCAAATTACAGATTACATCTCTTCCCAAAAATTGGTAGCAATGATATTTAGCGATATTGATGAAATTGTTGTAATTTTCCATTCATGCTACGGTACGGTGATTTAAGAGATTATCAATAGATTTGACGGATTTATGACGTCATAATTTCCGAAGAGCGAAAGAATCATGACAACAGAAGAGATGGTATACAGGACAAATGGATTCTAGTAGCCTAACGTAGTCATTATTTTATCTAACAATTCTTTTATTGTTTTTTTACTAACAACTCGACTTGCAAGAGTAGAGCCGTGTTCTACAATTAGGCATCGCATTTCATGTAGTTGTTGTAAGCCTGTAAAGTACATTATTTGAATTAGATAACATATACATTCGTATTAAAAAGCACTTCATTTTGTCGTTGCATGTGTGAGTAAGAATCGGCCTCTGCCCTCCGTCTTGAGATGGCGTTATGTTTTATATTATGTCTTTAAGACTAAACTAGATTATAATAAGTAATAACCGTAGGTCGATCATTTATTCCGGAAGGGGGAAAACATTCTCATCGAAGTCAATTCATTCGAGCGCGGTGTTCTTTTTGCTTCGAGGCGAGGAAAACTTAGGTCCAGGGGTGTTGCCACTCAGGCGTGAACAGCTCTTCCGTTGCCAACGGAAGGAGTGGCGTGGGAAGACGTCGCGGCACTCTGCCTTCGAACCTCTCCCCGCACCCGATTCGCGCACCTGGACGATGAGTCGTTTTTTATCTCCACTTTCTGTCTTTCTCGATCAGTTGCCAGCCAAACCGGGACGTAGTGTGGAATTGTTCGGATGAGAAAGTGTAAGAGAGGCGATGTTTCCGTTTGGTTAGACCTCATCAAACGAGTACGCACCGGGTGTTTGGTACCCTACCCAGAGGGACTTATTTTCAACATCAGACATGATGCAGACCTTTCGGTTGGGTAAAAGGATCCCCACTAGTAGAAAGGATCTCGAGATTATTGTTCGTATCTGGGTCTGAAGGCTTAAATGGCTAACTTTAACTGTAAGGAAGGATATGATTGAAAATTTTAAATTTCAATTTTTAAAATTATCCATTTTTGAGCTTGACTTTGAATGGATAAGAGTAATTTTACCAGTACATTTAATTTGTTTTCGAGAGGGCAAGAAAATAATGCATGAGAAATTAACTGGTCAATAGACACTTACACAGGGAATATGTATGGTCCCTGACGACATTCGTGACCACAATATTATCCAACAACACGTACGGAAATTGAATAATTACTAAAATAAGGTTAAATTTGAAAGAAAACCATTATCTATATGAATGATGGTCTGGCACCTCCTGCCTTATGCCGTATTTTTTTATATATTGAGTGGTGAGATGCGTAAAACTTTGAGTGAAATTTATAATTCTGTTCACACCTGACGTGGAATCAACCCCAAACATCCTGGCGGTGGCTCGCATGGCACCATGAAGTTGTTTCCTCCTCAACGCCCTCTTCCCTTCTCCCCACGTCACACGGCGATGCTGCCCATCGTAGCGGGATGCAGCAGCTGCCGTTCCGGACCTCCGGGTACTCTCGATCCCGACCTCCAGGTTCGACATCCCGGACACGCCTCCTGGCTATTCAGTCGCTTCACAGGCGCCAACCGCCCCACCCACTTACACCGGGAGGAGCTCCCTAAGGAAGCAGACACAAGATAACGGGGAGGATGAAATTTACGGTGAAATTATGTCTTCTCATATTTTTCTACGCATACAAAATTTTATATCCAGACCAGGTTTTGTTGCAACGCATCATCTTCAATTATAGTCAGCTATATCATATTCACGTAGGAGTTCCTTACTCATTCGAGAAAGCTGGCATTAATATCAGAGCTGCAGTAAGTTTTAGATGGAAAAATGAATAGAAATTTCGCTAAGTGGAATAATTAATCATCTCTGAAGTATCTTTAATGTCAGATTTCCTCGTTCATATTCAATAGGTGAAGTGACCTAATAAAACTGACAATTTTACAATTTGGGTACATTTCAGTCACGATACAACATCTCTACGATTATCTTCATGTAATCTCATACTCTAGCACGAAAAAAGTCGCCATATATCTTCACGAACTTAATATACTTTTAATTTATCATATTTTATTAGTTCTACACGTAAGTAATATCCGAGAATGATTCCAGGATTAGATTTTCATATGTAGCAAGTATCAAGAGTATGTTAATCATAAAATCGTATTTGAAATAAAGTTCCTCTTCACTTCACACGATCTAAATAGAAAACCAATTTTCTTTCCAAAGGAAACCACAGTATATTAATAAAAAGGGACGTTTCAGGCGTGATATAGTGGAATATCATGATGAATTGAAAATGGCTATTTTGTACAAATTAAAATTTAAAGTACTACATCATCATCAGGTCCCTTAAATTAAGGTCGCTAAGGTAATTTTATTTTGTGGAACATTGCCATTTTTAAATAAACACAGTATATTAACCACATTTTTAAGAAAGAATAATAATGGCATGCTTTTATCTTCTCTTTACATCCAACATTATTTTTTCTTTTAAGTCCTAATTTTATTTGAATTTAAATTCCAAGAGAGGATGATACTTGTATGTAATAGATTTGTCTCCTCCCTTACACTAGTGGTATAAGTCAAGGCCACTTCATTCCCGTGGGTCTCACTTAAACGTCAAAAGTCGCGATAGATTTGACTCTAGCACCCGAGGTATTGAATATTCTATTATATCCCCGCATTCTTCTTTGTGGACTTTCCAACGAGGACCGGACACATCCGCTCCCCGGAGAAGGGTGGAAGGGTGATGAGAAGGGTGGAAGCCACGTGATTTTGCTTGCGGTCGGAGGAGGGGAGACAATACCTCCGTTTTCCGGAAGGTTGGAGAAGGCCCTTCATATCCCATGCCACTAACCCTATCCCATTCCTTATCCTCCCCTCGTACAAAACATAAACCCTGGGGGATAGAATTTGAAGGTAGAGTTAGTTATTAAATAGGTACAACTTGCGTGAACTATTTGGTTGAAATTCAAGTGCACACGGCTTCCAGAATCGTCAGTTGTTCCCATATTTCGAAGCTGTACCCTTGAACGCTCAATCATACCGGTATCTAGGGTAAAAATCTCTTATATTAAGAACTGCGCGAATTAATTTGTGAAATTATAACAAGTTCTCCG
Source organism: Hetaerina titia (assembly GCA_037158775.1). NCBI lineage: Eukaryota > Metazoa > Arthropoda > Insecta > Odonata > Calopterygidae > Hetaerina > Hetaerina titia. Next base: position 44,377,788 of record CM073778.1, read on the forward strand.
AGATAACTATACAGTTTCCATTTAAAATACGCGCAGCAAAATTTTCACTCGAAAACAATTATGTTAGGCTCATATAATTAAATTATCTCAACTAGTGACTAAACACTAACTAAAGATACATTTTAAAAGCTACTAATCGTGAGAGTAATACCTTATTTATGTTTTTGCTCCATGAACCTTCATCCACTCGGATTCGAGAATTTCACGGTATTAAAATCATTCAACCTTTCCCAGGGATTCAAACCTGTTTCCCTTGTATTCCGGGCAAGTGATTTAAGATAGCAGACAGATAAGGTAACTAATTGAGCTATCTTATAGTGTGAATTTCATATATCTAGAGGGATACTATGGCCCGACCGATATTGCTGCCTGACGTTGAACCTTCTCCATTTCCCGAATGAGGCCTTTTTCACTCGGATCCCATACGCTACATGTAGTAAGGGATCCGAGTCCAGATCTATTCGGCCCATTTCAACCCCACATCAAACCAAGTTTGACAGGACACAAGCCCTCCACATTCCCTCAGGGGGTGGAGAAGGGTCTAAGGGATTATTCATCTACAGTTGACGGTGCAAGTCACTACGAGGGTGTATGGTAGGGGATGTTAGGTCACGGGCTAGTATTAGTTGAAGGAATTGGTGATTATTAGCCACGAATCATGTGGGGGGAATTTGTGCCTTTTATGTGAAAAGGTACTTCAGGCAGTCAACCGTTCATATCCCTTCACTGGTGCCTCGCATTCATACAATATACAAAGTTAAGAAGTATTTCTACCGTGTCAGGGTTGAACCTAAATGGTAGGCATATATCTAATATTTTCATCGTCGTTCCTGTATTGCTTCACAACGCAGGCTATTCAAAATTTTATCTGACCCACTCTATTAGTTCACAGCGCGGTTCTTTCCGAAACGGGAAGCTTTTTCCTTTGTGTTAATGTTAACTCGAGTGGGAGGCTTTGGGGTTATATGTCGCCGCACATAAGGGGACTCCTAATAATTTTGGGTGGCAAATCAGTCTGGGTAATCAACATGTGAGTGCGATTTTCACAATTTTTAAAACGAGAGGAAATAATGATTTCAATTTTGGGAGCACAACGTACTTCAGGCGGAGAGTGTGGAATGATGAAAAATAAATGCTTCTACACATACCATCCTCTCACAACCACTAAATTTTTCTTCCTCTGGAAACCTTTGCCTTTTTTTGACAAATTTCGTGTAGTCGCTGTAATTACATTGAAATTAGGTGCAATTATTCGCCAGACAAGAGTCATTTTTTCAAAAGGTCTCTGGGTATTTAAAGTGAAAATTCCTAATGTTCCCACTAATATGTTTTGCTCCAAGGGGATACTGCACCAATATTTCTTCCAAAATGTGCAAACTCATATTTATGGAACTAATTAACTGCAAACATTTTCTTTGTAATTATTAATAAAGTTATATTTTTGATTTTAATTTTCTCAATTTCCAGTTGTGAACAAGATTTTTTTAAGCAATGATTGAGCCTTACCGTTTGAATGTCCATGTACTTGTTGGCGATAAACGCGCCAGGTTTATTGTAATTGCAATTTTAATTGAATTGTAACTGCAACGTAGCATCTATGAATAGTAAATCGCATTTCTTTGCGAAATTTATGTTTGATTGAAATTCTTTTAAGATATTTTTGGTGCAAATGATAAATTTACCCGTTACCTTGGTTGCTTATTTTTTACATCATGTTATAGCTCAAAAAATGTTGAGAATTAAACGTAAAGAATTCTACAATAATTTTGAACTCGTTTAAATCGTAGATATAGACCTACATGGAATGAAATCTTCTAATTTATATCACTATTTTGTTACATTTTGAGTGTTGGCGGGATTGCTTGCTACCACGTGTTCATTAGTTGCTGGTGTATGATGAATATTGTAAATTTTCATCACTTTACATTAAAATTTTACGTAAAAAATTAACTCACATCACAGTCTGAGAGAATGCCATTTTTGTGAGGTGTGACGAGTTACTTGTTAATAATACGATCAATTTTGCAATTCAAAACAGTTCCTGATAATTACTCAGTTTTCTGCGAAATTTCAGATTTTTAGATGAATTTCATGTCCTTCGTGAAGATTGGTATACTATTTTCAATTGATCTATAAGTTAAAACGCCCGAATTGAATTTATATTTTACGCAGAAATACCTTGAGGTGGAAATGCTATTTTATGAGGCAAATTGCTTTCAGGTATTTACAAGTGGGAACAAAATTAACGGGTGAAAGAATTTTTTTCCTCCACAATCCCGAAACAACGGATGGAAATGAGTCATTTTCTCGACGTGGGATAAAAATTGATTGGAAAAAAAAACATCGTCGACTCCCGAGATTTAGATCGGAAATTCGGGTAGGCCCGAGTTAATTTATGCTCCGGTGATTTTATTCGCAAATGGCGAGAGTGAACGAGATGACACGAAGGTGAGGCGTAGACGTTTGATGAAGATTTGGTCGAAACCGGAGAATTAACTCCAATTTTAGCTTCACCATTTCCTGTTTATAAGTTACCCCTGTACCCTGTTGCCCTCTTCTTCCTGCTCCACGTAAGATCACCTCTCTCGGATTTTATGATAAGATTAAAGCAAAGATTTCTTTCCACCTTTTCGCTTGAGTATGAACCGTACGCCTCGTAACAAATTAAACCTTAGATGATTAAACTCAACGATGATAACACACTGGCTTGGTGCGCCTTGAAACGTAATAACCAACCATGAGATTACAAGCATTGGTTTCGTGGATCTATCCAAGTGCTCATAATCACTTTTAAGGGTTGCGACGCGGGAAAAGTTTCGGTATATTTCGAGGCAATTCAATCCAACTCGTTTGCAACTTGATCCTGTGGCTTCCTTTCACGCGATGCGATTCGAAGAAAACATTCCACACAACGGTTTAGGTTGAAGGACCCATTGAATGAGTTAACCTGTTTTCTGCTGTGGATTCTTGGAAATCCTAATGTATTGATTGGACTAATATATCCGTCCTGTTCTCAATACTGCCGTCCATTTATATATTTTCGCGGTATTGTTGCCCCTTGTTTACAGTTTAGCCAGCAGCGCTCTTTTGTTGTGATCAACGATCACACATTCACGCCATTTTCGTTCCCGATTGGTGCTTCAATGCTACTCTTTTTGGAAAATGAAGCCTGCCCCAATTCTGACTTTTCCCATTTCATTTTTATGCCATTTCCCTACGAGTTAAGTGAGCTGTCCAGAAAGTAACCTCCGTTTGCGTGTAGCAAGCGAAGTGGCGGGGAAACTGAATGTTTGTTGGATGACCCTCACACTTACTCTATGGTGGTACTCTCGAACTGAAGTGTTTGGAACGCAGCGCCGCTTGTCATTTGTTTATATTTGCGAATCAAAATGAACAACACAATTGGAAACCTCGCCAAATGTAACATCCGTTTAGTAATAAGGTTTTTCTGGCAATAAACTTCAATGCTGCTGACATTCATTGGGATGTTTGTGATATGCACTGACTATGGATGATGAGTGACCGTTTTGTACATCAGTGATGTTTTTAGTTTGAGAGTGAACGGACAAATATCCATGATGTCAAAGAACTGGCAATCCTTCGGTTAATTTGTCACATGGCTAGGTCGACCACTGCGGTCCTCGTGAGGCCATTTTTAGACTGAATCCACCACTACCTCACTCCTATCTATTTTTGGCTCCGTGCGCTTAACAAAGTTGCCTATGAATTTCAATTGGCATGTAGTTTTTTACCTATAAAAACCAAATTACAGATCCACAACTCTCGGGATTTTCTATTTGCAACCCTCATTTCTTAGTTCGCCATGAGCAAAGTAGTAAAATCACAGTCTTCACACTACCACAGGAGGATGCATACTGAGTGTAGGGACGTTTAAACACCAAGATTGTGGCTCTATAGTCCTACCTGCCGCCACGCTAGGCCGAAACGTAAGTCACTTATTTTGGACAACCCGCACGGAAACGAATTATGCTTGACATGTATACTAATAGTATTTACTATTATTTCATAGGAGACAAACTAATGAGTCGTAGAATCATTTAAAACACTCCAAGAAAACAAAAAACAAAATAAATTTGTTTTCATCGCATTTTGAGGGAATTAATACTAACTGCTGCAGAAAATCACGCAGGGAAGGTCTGGGAAGGATGATTGATTAAAGATTAATGGCCAGGAGGCGCCACACTGGACGAGAACGGTCGCTACCTTGGGTGGAGGATCTGCTCGAAGGAGGAGGGACACTCCAGCAAACTAGGACGCCTCTTGGGTCGTCCCAGACAAATTTCATGACTACTTTTAAGTTTATTAATGTATAAAACCATATTAAGCGGGAAAGTTATAATTATCTCGTGCTTTCACGCTGTGGATGTTCTTTATAACCGGTTATAACGCGGTGCCCGTTTTCGATACAGATGTTAAAATATCAAACGACTTTACTGATGATTAATGGTTGTTTTTGAAAATTCATGAAATATAAGTCACATGCTGTCTTTCCACCTCACCAAATTTATATTAAAATCAACGCCCACGTAATTGGGACGCTAAGAGTCGCGAGAGACCCATTCTCAGCTTCCGCGACAAAAGTCAGGATCTCCTGGAATACAGTTTTCAATTGGGTGAAAAATGGTCGGAAAAAGATGCGTCGGTCACTGTTGAAAATATTATTTTGAGAATTTTGCTAAATTTTTCCTGAATATTAGCAAAACATTCGCGAAATACGATAAAAATATTACATTTAAAAAATGAAAATATAAAATATCCGGCGCCTATATATTTCAAAGCTTTATTTTGGTAAATCCTAAATTACGTACATGTAATCTTAATGAATATAAGTATTAGTTAATATATAATACGGATGAAAGTATATCCGGAGATATTTTAAATTAATTGTCAATGCAATAGTTGTACTAGTTATTAGGGGAGACGACCGACAAGCAAAAGTAATTTGCACCAGAAGCATAGGTGAGCAATCTCGTAGAGGTGGAGGGATGTTTTAGGGACTGGAGGAAAGGTGAAGAGAAACCTGGCGTCGGTATTAGCCTGCTCATAACGTAAGGCGCCATGGGATCCACGATTTAAAGCCCCATCTAACAGAAGGCATATGCACTTAAAGTACTCTCAAAATCTCTTGGGTTCTTCCGGAAAATAAGTGTACTGAGCTCAGGAAAAAAAATTTATTACACTTTTACATATCTTAAGCTAATATTCCTCAAAATAGGACCCTTGTGAGTCGATACACTTGTTCCAGCGGCGCTCCCATTCCTGGAACGCTCCCGCGAAGGCATCATCGGGAACCTCTCGAAGACACGTCGTCACGGCCTCTTTGACGGCGTCCAAAGTCCCGTATCGCGTTCCTTTCAAACTCCTCTTTATCTTCGGGAACAGAAAGAAGTCCGGTGGTGCCAAGTCCGGGCTGTAGGGCGGGTGCGGCAGCGTTGCCACGCCGTGCTTGGCCAAGAAGTCCGACACGACAAGCGCGGTGTGAGACGGCGCATTGCCGTGATGCAGCCGCCAGGTGTTTTTGATCGCTGGCCGGACGCGGGCGACTCGTTTTCGAAGCCTGTCGAGCACTTGGACGTAAAATGCAGCATTTACAGTTTGTCGTTCAGGTACAAATTCGTAGTGGACGACTCCCCTTTTGTCAAAAAAGACAATGAGCATCATAAACTTATTTTCCGGACGAACCCTGTAGCACCCTAAGTCGGGATCGGGATACCACTTAAAAATCCGGCCACCTCCGTTGTTCGAACCCGGTCCATCGGCTAGGGCAACCATTGAATTAGCCTCCGCATCATCCCATTCTCCTATGTTTGATGAAATGTAGTGCAATTTTTATTGATACGAGTGCATACAGGAAATATGTTACCTATACATAAAATATATTTGAATAGCGGAGAATATGTAGTAATTTTGCAACAAAGGTCTATTTGACACGGTTCTTGAATTACATGCACAATTACAATATGCATATTAACCGCATAAACATATGGTTCAATTAATCCAATAATTTATATTCAGCTTTCTGTCTGCTAAGGGTTGTTACAAAATTCTCATACCTTCTTCAGCCGTCCATATTACAAAAAATTGTTTTGAATATTTTGGTACTGATTCCTCATCTACACAATACTCTGCAAGCCGTCGCAAGGACGTGTGGCAGAGGATGGTAGATCAATTCTACATTCTACACCCCATTCTACATATATTCGCTCTACTTTTTCATGCACCTGACACCTCGCGATTCACCCAAATACCGCTTGGGAAGGGGGTGACCGAACACTAATCATGCAACATACCTTCACATAATATGGTTAGCAGCTAGTCAAATGACTACACAAAGGGGACGAGAAAATTCGCGAAAAGAGGACCGATACACATGCAATTCATACGCTTATTACCGGTTAGTATTCTACGCATTCCGAAAGGACAATTCACAAATACGACTCGTACAAACGAGACTCGTATAATAGGTTTTATATGCGTCTCGTACATTCACCTACACCCTACCTGGAAAAAGGGAGAACGGCGGGGGGGGGTGTTAGAATGACAAATTTTAATTTATTTGATATATTTACAAACATATGGTACAGTATAGTCCTCTCATCCCATCGGGGGTTCTAGATTAATCCAGTTTACTGGTTAGTTATTCCACAAATGAATATTAAAGCAGATTTACTCGCTTGATTAAATTAGATTAATCGATGTGTGGTGAAAACATAAAATAAATCGCTAAATTTAGTGATAAAATTGCTAAATTAAGTATTATCTCCAATCCCAAAAGTCGAATTGACTTTGTTCGGGGTGTTGAGTTGGCTGGCCTTGGCTGTCGGGGGAAGGGATGAGTGGGTGGGTTGGGTGGGTGATGTGTGTTGACGGAGGATGATGGGGTGGATTCATTTCCCCCCCCCCAATAGCCCTTCCCCCCACTTCCTAATCCCCCCATCGCCACTCAGCACCAAACTACTAAGGTGAGCAAAATTGTCGGATGGGTAAAGTGGCGGGGTTCGAATGGAGGGAGGGAGGAGGATGGTACACGGATTGATGATGCCGTTCCGGAGGGGTAAAGGGGGTGGTTGTGGGTGTGGCTGGGGAGATGATGGGCCGACGAGGGCAGAATGCAGAAAAGTGAGATTGGGGAATTAGGTAATTGTCCTCGGTGACGCGATCGAACGGGGAGGGTTAGCGGCGGGAAAGGGTAGCGGCATTTGATGGTCACATAATGCCCCCACCGACATCTGTAGACACCCTCTCTCTTCGATAACCCGAAGTGGGTGGGGGAGACGATGCCGGGGAGGGATAGACAGATGGCACTGCCCTCCCGAGGAAGGTTCGTCCAAACTGGACAAACTTTTGATCCAAACTCGATTGCCCAGTGAAGTTCTAGATCCATGACTATCAACGACCCTGCCTTGCAATTGCGGTTCGCAAATATTGAGCTGTGTTCAAAAGGGAAATGATTTAGCTACTAAGCGCTTGAATTCGTTCACGCAATGTGAACTTCTAACCTTTCTTAAATCCAAATTCAGAACTAACAAATGTTATTCTGCCTAATTTAAAGGTAGATTTTCTTCAGTCCCCGTACGACTATTTACTTCTGAGAAATGTGAGCGTTTTCCCCTTTCTATGCCGTATAATATTTTCTTCTGTCTGACTTTATAGTATATTCTACTGTTTCAGGCTTCACTTCGTGGAAGTATTTAATATCCATACCAAAAAAAAGGAAAGAAATATTTGTACTTTTCCACAGATTTTATTAGATGGTACAACGCGTTTTTTTGTATGACTTAATAGTGTCTTAAAAGCCTATTATCTTCCTTCCTTCACCCCACTTCCATGACGTTCTCCCCTATACCACAGCCTTCAACGTACCGCTATATTTTAATTTATACCTCCATCCACTTTCTCTACCTTTTACGTATTTCTCCCAGTAGCTTCTACCCTTCGCTCACCCTCTTTGAAAATCTTCTCTTTAAAATATATTCTTCTTTTCCGTCCAAATTATCTTCTCCATTCTCCCCGACATCCATATCTAAAAAAAAAAACTTTCAACCTTCATCCGTCCTCTTTCCTCAAATACCAGATATCTCATTCATTATGCGCTACATTCCATATTAAAGTCTTTATCAATCTCTTCTTTGAGCATTTTCTCATTTCACCCGAAATCAATTATTTTCTTCTTGCAAATGACTCGTTTGCCAGCGCAATTTATCTCCTAATGTACCCATTACTCTGACATTTTTATCTGAAACACTCCGCAAAAGTTTCACCCACTCTAGTTTATTCCCTCTTACATAACTATATCCTACTTATAACCGTCTTTAATGGCCAAATAATAGCCGTTTTCCCTTTCTTAAAAAGTTTGATGGCATTGAAAATGATGCGGTACATTGATACGTCGTCGGTAGAATAATTTTTTGAAAAAACGGAAAAGTGTGACAATTTTGCCATTAATATGCTCTAATTGCACAATGTCGCGCCTGAAAATACGCATTGATTATATTATCCTTTCTTAAATATACCTTCATTATCTTCACTCACGTAATCAATTACACACAACTAAGGACGTGGTTTATTTATAACGAAAATCAATGATTAAACCAAATTACCCACTTGATTTCCTCTTTCGTTGACGTGAATTTTTTCCTAATATCTCCTCTACTGTGATACCTTTCCCTATAAAATGATGCTTACATACATGAGCTACTTCATCCACCCTAGTTCATTCCATTTTCTACTTCAACTCACATGTTTAATTGAGATTTCCAACCACTCGAGGAGTTCATTACTTTCGTTATCTTGTGGTTAATCCTTATCCCACATCTCTCGCATTTTTCCATTAAATTAACCAATAATGAATGCTTGATCATCTGGAAACCCAACTGACTTCATCATTTTCCCCACCCACATTTATTCCCTTCTCAAACCCTTCCCGCTTACCCTTAACATTTCCTATGGATTTATGTCGAATTGTACATGGGCAGAAGAAGGCAACTATCCACATCAGTATAATGCAACCATTTCAGAGAGTAAAAATCATTCGCCTTGACCGAGATCCCGGTCAAGGCGAATGATTTTTACTCTCTGAAATGGTTGCATTATAATGCACACATAGCGGGTGACTCCGTTAAAGTTACTATTACAGTTTCTTGAAATTTATCCACATCAGCCAAATACACACTCAATCACGAAAACTTGACAAATGGTGTGCAAATATTTATTCATATGGATATAGATATTAGTAAAAGGGATCGAAACACATAAAAGACAAACACAGAAATTGTGGGGAAGGTGGATTAGAGCGGATCGCTAGCGTAAAAACGTTTCCTTGACTGGGACTTGAACCACGAATCTTTGATTGTCTACGATAATATCACTCCATGGTACAAATGGAATTGTTAGCAGCTACATAACTTTTTTTTACGATAACAGCATTTATAGGTTAAATAATTTACCGTAGTTCACTAAGTCAAGAAGAAAATATTTCCATAAATGCTTATTAGTTATTCTCTTGGACCTTGCCTACGAAGTTAGCTTAAGGGCATAGAGAAATAATAGCTTACCATCACCAAGGGAAGATCATTAATAAGGATATTAAACGTGAGACAGAGTTGATGAGAACAATATTCTTAGCAAAACAAGCATTCCAAAACGAAATGACATTAATTATGAATAATCATATGGATCAGTAGGCAAAGGAACGTTCACAAAAAAACATTTACCTGAGCTTGTCAGCGTACAGAAGGGAGGAATGGACAAGCAAGAATACTAAAAGTAATTGCGGTGGAGGTAATGCAATTCTGGATATGGTGGTAGATAGCGATGACAAGCTAGGTTAGTGAGTAAAATTAATGAACGATTTCTCTAAGAAATTAAAGAAAATTGGAAGTTTTAAAAATTGATGTAGCAGAGAAGGGTAAGAAATGATTGGACAAGCACTAAGTCGTAATGAGTTCGTTACAAACATATCCAAAAGAGAAAAGGTAGGGAAGAAACCAAGAGGGTGGCTAAGGTTTAAATTATTCAAGGACATGGAGAGGGAAATGGACTTCGCATGTAGTGGCTACGTGAAAGAAGTACGTATCATTAATGATTAGCGGAACGTGGGTATTTCAACAGGCCATTGTCTTTACCAGAAGCTCACGATGGCGAATCCATCTGGAATATTGTAAATATTTTCACCATTCATAATTTAAAACTGGAAATTTTTCAAAAAATCCCGAAGGACTATTGCTATTTTCTTTCCACGGTCAACCAATCGGCGGCACGAGATGTGTTCAAAGGGTAACGGGAATTTCGTAATTTCATCATCAAAGAGCAAAGTTCATTTAAGAGCACTAATTACAAGTTCAGTTCCCTATGCGCGAAGTAATACGAAACAAAACCCTCTTATTTGTGGCGAGCTAATTCATTGTTTTTTCACCACCACAGTAATATACCTGCTTACATTTCTCACTGCTTGAATGTTAAAATTTGGCCAAAAACAAAACTGCAATGATATTCCAGCCTCCACACTCGCCAGACATGACCCAGAGTGACTTTTTCTGTTTCCAAAAATTAAAAAAACCGTAAAGCGGCGTCGTTTGAAGTATATTAAGTATTCGAGTACAGATGAGATTAAAAACGCTTCACTGGGGGAGCTAAAAGCTATACCAAAGATCGAGTTCAAGAAGTGTTTTTCGAGGATTGGGAAAAAGCAGTGGCATAAATGTATAACATCTATTGCGGACTACTTCGGAGGGGATAACGTTGATTTAGACGCACAGGTATGAAACAAATAACTCAAATTGCCGTTATTTATTGAATACACCTCTTTTTTACTCCATCAGAGGTAGTTCTAATAATTTTCATAGGATAAGATGGATTACCGCAAAAAAAGGGAGATATGAAGAGTCAAGTTTTATGATCAATCATTAAATTATTTCCATGGAGGCACGATTTTAGAAATTTCATGATAGGATTCTCGAGTTCATTTGTCGAAAACCACCATTTATGGCGAAAAGAGCTACCTGCGTTGAATTTAACAAATCCTCCATCATTAATTCTCTCTAGTCCGAAATTCTGAAATTGTTCCCCTTTACACATGCAGAAACGAGATGCCTCTGGATTAACTTCGTTAATAACCTCCTAAAGTGTAAAATAAATAAAAAATATACACCTTCTTCAATGGTAACACGCACTTAAATTTCCCCATACTATTGAAACGAATCCAAATGAGGAATAAAGATCGGAAAGGGGGGGGGGGGGGGTTTGGGTAGAAAATGGATATTACGCGAATGAATTCATTGGAGAATTAATAACACTGATCCGTAGGAATTATGGAGGAGGAAGAGGCAACTAATTACAGTACCATTCAGGACAAAACACCATGTTTTCCGCTCGGTTTGTTTTTACAGCCTAATCATTTTAACTTGAAAAGGTTAACTGCTCCCTATATCCGCTCGTAAATGCGGCATTGAGCGAGTTCCTCATCATAAAAGGGAGGCTCTCAGCGCCGCTGCCGCCGGACGGGACTCGGCTGAGCATAGTGTTACTCGTGAACGAGGGAAAGAAAAAAAAATGAAATCCTTAATGCGTTATCATGGCGAGCATCAACATTGCAGCACTGCATGCTTTCGGAGCGTATTTGCATTCCATTTTAGCCATTTATTTATTTTTGTAAGTTTATTTTTGTTGGCGATAGTTTTCTCGATGTATTGCCCCACCACCATCTCGCAGCTTATATAATGTGGGCGCACCATTTATTTCGTTAACAAATTTCTCCCTTTTCCCTCTAACATTTCGTATTATTGCTTCGTCCGAGAGAGAGAAAAGAAAATGGAGGGCTAAATTATAATTATTAAGAGTGTACTGGTCAAGGTAGTTTATTAATGAACACCGGGGCTAAAACTGAGCTAACTTATGAACGGGCAGTAAAAAGACACTAAACACGCAACATGCTGAACAGCAATAAACTTTTTGTAAACCCCAAGAACTTTTCACCTCCCTTCTTTCCATCCAAGATGGTTAATCCTCCTCCTTCTATCGCGCTTTCCGATCATGATCTTCAGTGCATCTTCTGAGACTTCTTCAACATTATCTTGCTTCTCTCAATATGCCCTGCATCCTCTTTTTGGATTTCTACCAAACTCTACCCTCATACCATAAAACCTAATGCTTGTCTGCATCCACAATTTAAAATCCATCAATCCACGCCTATTTTCTCAAAGACCAAGTTTTAGATGAATACAAAGCTCTGACACACATTTAAGTTTTTCTCATCTTTTCCCTTTCCCATTATTGCTTAAAAGACCCTTTTTATCAACTCCGTTCTCTTTATAAAAGGCTCTTTACTAAACGAAGTTATTTTATTAGTGATCTTGCTATATTCATTTCCGTCCAAACGAACTAAGAAGTCTTCGTCTTGCAGGTATTTCAGCCTGTTCTTTGCCAAATCATCATCCTCGCACACATTTTTTCCTTCTCTTCCTAGGCCACTAACCATTTCTTTTTTTTTTCAGAACTTATCTCTCGAAATTTTCACTTGACTATTCTGTTCTATTGTTTTTAATTATTCCACGTTATTTCTTGACTATTTTCCCACTTGTTTGCCCGTGTTATTTGATATCTCTTCCTAATATAATCATTTCTTATCCAATATCTTCTAGCTATTCCAATTATTTTTCTGAGTTTTTTCATTTTGGCTCTTTCTAGTGAACTATCTGCATTTTCTGTTGCCCCTCTATTGCGAATTTCCAATTTAGTGTAGTAGTTTACCTGCTCTGGTTATGTCCTCCAAATTAGCTGTTTACCTTAGTCTTCTGGTAGAAGGCTGGTAACATTATAATTTATTGAGACTTCGTTATAACTTTCGTTGTCATTTAATTAATTCCTATCCCACTGTAATGCGCTCCTGAATGATTTCAATGCATTGGCTGGCCATTTAACTAGTGGTTGACTATCCTCATTCTAAATAGCTTTGAAAACTTCTCCAATTACTTTCAATTCCAAATGCAGTTATTTCCATGTCTCCTCCTTTACGTGCCCATATGAAAGGTATCCGTCGTCTTTCTCTCCCTCTTTCGCCCCGTTGTTATCCAAGTGCCGACCGCTAGTTGTCTGGAAGCATTCAAGATCTCGTCAAAGTGCATGACATGTGACATCTGGACGTCGTCTGTCGAGGTGATGGTGGGGGATCGCCCGAGGCCGCTTGTCGCCTGAAGATCGGTTGGTCCCAGGGCGTGCGGTTGGCCGCGAGTCTCCTCCTGGCACTGAAGGGTGGGCCGTCGTTGGGCAATTACTTCGTGGCCTCGGTGGGGCCCGAACACGGTGCGTACAGAGAGGGTTGAGGAAGTCGTAAGCATTCGGGAGAGGCTGTGAACGCAGTCGGAGAAAGGAAAGCAGGCGGAGGAAGGATTCAGAGAAATGGACTGAATTTAGGACCAACATAATATCATCATGGGAACATTTAATAATAATTCATTTTTGATATAGACAATAGATTTGAATGGATACATTTAGGATATTGGGAAATATCTTTGTATTTCTTAAGCGAAAATCATGTAACGGTACATAGAATATGAATTTTCTGTTGAGATAACTCGGTACAAAACGTACCCAAGCTACGAATCCAAGATATTTCTCGGTGTCTAGGTACTCATGATTTATACTACTGCTATAAAAAAGTGTCAGGGATTGGTGCCTATGGCATTGAAACTATCTACTCAAGTCGTGGGGTTTGTGACTGTTTTATCCTTTTTCGAGGCACAACTAATAACTTCAAATAGTGCATCTAACACTTAGGGGCCCAATTTAGCCAAGTAACTCCTTATTGACTGTTAAGTGAGGAATGTGCTCAATCATGAACATCGAATAGTCATCATCAATCTTCTTCTTCAACCTCTGTTATGGTAGATATTTCTGAAAGTCTTGCAGTCAACACTAATGTTTATAGTCAATCGAAAATGAGCAACTGTATTAGCAAAATAATTGCATTTCAAATAAGATTCAGCGATTATAACATAAGAGTATCAGAATTTCTCATTATTTGGCGAAAAAGTTGAAAATACTTATAATTACAGGTGTTTATGGATAATCCAATTAATGCATGATCTTATGGATCTAATAATCTAATTACCTTAATGGAGTACCGGTGGATATTAATGATTATCGTATGTCCCAATATCTGAAGTTCGTTAACATAACGACTAAATTTAATAAGACCAAGACATTTTATTACTGACTGAGAGTTAAATTACGTTCATGTTCTTAGTTGGTGATTAACTTATTAGCTTATCCCAAGTTCTCCAATATTGACAGTCGTTACAGATGAGAATGTAACTTTTCCATATATTTGTTTATATTTTATGGGAAATTTTTATGCATGGAATCATTTTTTTTAAATTTACATCATAATGGAATTTTTAAATGAATGATATTGTTGAAATGATTGATATACGCGAGATATATATATTCACTCACTGAGTCATGAGTCATTTGATTCACATTGCGATTGATTCGTTTTCAGCGAATCAATTGCCAAAAGACTTAACACTATTAATGTCGTCTGCGGCAATTTAGACGAGTACTCAGTGGTTTTATTTTATTTTAAATTTTTATTTTTATTTCCGATTCGGGCTTAATCCTACATCCCCGACAAATTTGTTGCGCTTATTGTAACGAAGCTAAAATCCCTACCCAATTCACCAAGCACTTTTATCGCTCTAAAACACTGAAGAAAAAATATTCCTTTCCGGAGAATTTTTACTATTGACAGTTTTCTGCTGTCCATCCAGCATTTATTTCACCTGAATCTATTTTCCATGCTTTCTCGGATGTTAAAACAATAATATGTGAAGTAAGGTAGCCACAGAGGTATCATAGAAGAAGAAACTGGAAGAAGGGAAGAATTGGAAACTTTCAGAAGAAATTATCAGGTCATCTGTTCGGCTTGAAATATCAATTTTCATCACTTAACTGAAAAAATACAGATATCTACAAAAATGCTTCCATGGTAACAATAATAGAATTGATCGGTAACATATTTTATTATGAGAGTACACTCAGGAAATATAAAAAAAACAATTCTTAAACATATCGCAACGGATTACGAATATTCAATGCCATTTTTAAAATTCCATCTGGGTCATTCCACGCCACTTCGGGCTCGACTTGGATGAGAATCGCTGAACATTTTGGCTTTTTTGAAAAATAAAACGATTGAATTTGTAATCAATGGTCATCATTAGGCTTGCAAAATTTTTCAATGGCTCAATCCCCGTCTGTAAATTATGTGTATTTTATTACCTCATCTATTTTATTAACTTCTGCATCCTTTCGCTATGCTCGGAGTTAGATCGTAGAACTTCAGCCACGCCCGAACACGCGCTCCTGACTGAAGTGCGCGGTAATGAATGGTCATCAAAGTGAAATGTCGTTTAATGTGTCTTGGGAATTTAGCAAGTGTTTTGGGTCTATTCGTACTTGATATGGGGTCCTAAATGCTGAATATATGTAAATAATTCAAAGTTTACACCACTGGTAATATACTTTACTAACAGAGTAACTTGCGTTTAATTTTTATTTTTAGAAATGGGACGCCAGATAAAAAAATGAAGAAAATAAGAAAAATGAGACGTACCTCCGTAAATCTGTAAAAAATGAAATCCCAACCAAAAATAATTCAAACATATTCTCCTTCTTAAACGGAAAAACATAACCCTTAACAATGTTACACAATAAATTTTATATAATTAGATAATTTACCAAAAAAATTAAAAAATCAAGAATGACGCACTTTAAAAGTTTAGACGTTTTAAAGATTTTAATGTTAAAATTTTAACCAATAATTGTTTAAAAATTTTAGCAACCTTAATTAAAATAGTTGTTACTCTTAGATTGTAAAAAAAGCCATCACATGTCTGTTTTCGCTGATTCCCCCCCTCGCTTATGTTGTAATAAATAAGTAAGTCTGCATTGAAAGAAATGCGTCCGAAATTCGTAAAAAAAAACTTTTTCTTAAATGGATGAAAATTCCCCCAGAACTTTTCCTTTAATTTGCTTTAAAATATAAGGTATTCTATTTAAAAAGAGCGAAATAAAATTTAAGGCTCTTTAAAGGTTGAAGCATTTAAAACTTTAGCATTAAAACTTTCGAACAATATTTTTTTAAAACCTTATAAAATGACAAAATTGTGTTTTTTTTAACCCCGCCATTTGAAAAACGGCTGCTTTTTTTCAATTTCCCGAAACCCTCCAATTAATATTTCTTTCAAAAATTTCTACATGCCGTGTGATTTTCAACCATAACCGAGAGGTCAAGGGTCGACTCGAATCCGAAAAGGCGTGGAATGTCTCATTTTTGTATCACACATTTCCGTGCTAAGCGTTTACATCTGGTAAAGTAGCTCTTGCTTCGGCGAATTCATCAGGAACAATGTTTCTCCTATGCTGCACGTTTTTGCACTGATTGTTAACCGGTTCCTAAAATGCCATCTGTGACCGCTGACCATTTCACAAACCACTGCGAGTTCACCGCGTACTAGCCTAAGATCACGTTGGGAGGTACGCGTAGTAGAAGAGGGTATGGATCAATGGTTCGCCGAGTCAAGGTTCAACCAAAATACCGAATTGAAAAGAGAGGTAGAGAAGGGTAAGAAAGGGGTAGAACAAGAAGAAGGAAATCACTGTTAAAGATTCTTATTAGAAATGAATTTAGCAACGAAGGTATAGGAGTGAGTTTGCGCAGATATAAAAATATTCAGGAATGATTGCGCCAAATTAAAATAGCAAAATTAACATGCTACTCCACTAAGAATTGGGTGGATAGAGCATTAGGCTGCTGGCATTAAGGTTTCGGGTTCAGTTATGTTTGAAGTATCTCATTCAGTTACCATCAAGGATATTAGATTCTCAGGATACCAGGTCTTCCCGGGAAATGACACTTTTACAGGAAGTAAAACTGACTCATTTAATAATATCATGTTTTGAACACTGTTAATTGCCCTATCAATAAGTGGGTTTTTTTCGTCTAGAATAAAAAACTTATTCCTCACGTATTTCCCACAATTTGTACGTCTTCCTATGCTCTGTGTGTTCATTCATTGTAAATTTATTGTCATTATCAAGTTCTTTTTTTACAATATTTGGCACTCTAATGTAATGATAATTTCATTTAATGTATTTGACGATGGGTTAAGTGAAAGAAGGGATTACCACAGTTTCAATACAGCCCGAATAAAGTCGAATTGTTATTATTTTTTATTAATTTGTCATTTTCTCGCACACCTTGTAAGGCTAGTTGAGCTAAACTCATTTTTTAATCCAAATTCGGGCTAATGACGTAAGTGGTTGTGGTGTTTCTCTGAAATTCTAAATTAACTGTACAGGTAAATACTCAAATGACAAATTCGAGGTGTCTCCGAGGTGGCAGTTCACAGGTATACAGTATAACGGGAATGTACTGATACACTCGCTTTCCTTAGCAGGAAATTCAATTATACTATATTCCTATTCCCAGGAAATTCCTATTCCCCTCTACGTGCCGGCCGGCTTGGTAATGCTCTTTGGTCCATGGATAAGCAACGAAGTCGTTTTTCATGTTTCTGGAATTGTTCTTTTTTTAAACCATAAACCATAAACACAGTAATCAACCCCAAGTTATGATGGTAGAGTTCACCCAGTACTAAGGCCGACGGCGTGTGAGTATTCACACATCAGGGTAGGGGGGCCAGTTCCTTTCCCTGTGCCGGTTATGGTTTCCCAGGAAGATCTGGTACCCGAAAAATCAACTAGCTTGGATGGAGCTGCAGGTGCCCAGAGTGCCTTGCCCGGGAATCGAACCCGGGACCCTCCGGTCAGCAGTCCAACGCTCTACCCGCTAGACCACGGCGACCCTATTTTTTCAACATAATAATGTAAATATGTAATTTTGGCTTCATGTTATATTTAATGAAAGGCCGTGAAATTAAACACTAAGCACAGGGAATGTCCATATCCCATACTCAGAAGCGATGAACAGAATGCGTTATCTTGACCACAATTATGGGATGAGAGCTCTTTTCGTGAGCACTTTGACCGCGTTCCCTTTCCCTTTCGAAACTTTCTTTAGTTTTCTTTCGAAAGAGGCGAATAGAAAGAGGGAGTGAGACAATGGAGAGGTTGCCTCTCTCTGAAATGGATTCCATTCCAAAAATTAGTAGAATTTCTTTACTATTTTTTTTTGCAAATGATTACCCTGTTTGGGAAAAATCTGATCGTCAGTAACAAAAACATTGTTGATAAATCTTTTTCTTCAATCAAGTTCACTTTTGACCTTTGAGAAAACGAAACAAAATCCTCTAACAAAGTCGTTTACACAAGCCATGCGAAAATAAGTATCAATCTAAGCTGAAATTTGGCGGTAACTATTGACATTTTGTATTGCGCTATGAATAATTGATGGGATTTGACACTAATTTGCGAATTTTTTTAGTCATATCCCACCATTAAATATGCGTTTAGATTGGCACATTTTCACGATTTATTTATATATATAATATTATATATATATATATATATATATATATTATAAGTAAATTAATTTCAAGAAACTGTGACAGTAACTTTAACGGAGTCACCCGCTATGTGTGCATTATAATGAAACCATTTCAGAGATTAAAAATCATTCGCCTTGACCGGGATTCGAACCCGGATCCCTTGATGTCCGGCCGAGTGCTTTAACCAATTAAGCTACCGAGACGTCCTCTTACACTCTGAAATTTTGGGGGCTGCACGACTACGAATGCTTGTGACATTGTATGTACGGTCATTCTTGATAATTAACAATTAATAATGCCTAAAAAAACCCCTAATTGTAGATATTGCTGAGGGAATCAATGATACCAAGATGTAAAATAAGAAATAAAAGCACGATACAACTAGCTTTAAAATCATGTTTACAATAAAGATCTACAGTAAGAGTCAATAACTACATTAAGGATGAACTTGCTGTAAACTGATGTTCACAATATTTTTTCGAATAGCTCGAATCGGCCGAAATATTCACGATACATTGCATGTAAAATGGCTTAGTTGAGATTTTAAGATTTTCAAGATTTGAGTAACCAATCCCTGGAATAAGAAAACGCCTGTACATATTTCAAAGAAAATGCGGGAGATGCAGCAACAGTAACTTTAACGGAGTCACCCGCTATGTGTGCATTACAATGCAACAATTTCAGAGAGTAAAAATCATTCGCCTTGGCCGGGATTCGAACCCGGATCCCTCGATATCCGGCCGAGTGCTTTAGCCAGTTAAGCTACCGAGACGTCCTCTTACACTCTGAAATTTTGGGGGCTTTAAAGGAACAAGATGTTATGACGAAATACCGTACATAGTGTACGAGGACGTCTCGGTAGCTTAATTGGTTAAAGCGCTCGGCCGGATATCGAGGGATCCGGGTTCGAATCCCGGTCAAGGCGAATGATTTTTACTCTCGGAAATGGTTGCATTATAATGTAAATTAACTTCAATACAAATTACAAAGTGATGAAAAGCATCAGGAATATTAAGCAAATGTGTTGAAAAACTATTAACAAGTTTAACCTTTGGCTTTTTTTTACTCTCATTTCGGAATTAAAGCTAGCGTTTGGCTCATAAAAAAAAACAATTATACGGAAATAGTGCAAAGATTTACGTTTCGGGTTTTGCATGAAATTTTTTTCCGACGAATCCTTTCAAAGGTTTTAGCTGTTTTTGCAATTGAATAGGAGCAAAGGCAAAAATAACGGAAACTGCAATGTTTTACACTTTGAGTGGCTTATTTCGTGAGTTTTCAGCAGATTTAAAATCATTCTCGAGATCAAATCAGACGGATTTACTGTTTCCGTACGAACCCACTTCAGAACTTAGACGCGTGCTGGAAGGCGTAACACATTCCGCTGTTTCGGGGCACACAAGAGTTCTCCAACTTCCAAAATGGAGCACGGAATGCAGTCAAAGTTCCGTCTCCTCTGACCAACCCTTTCGTTTGAGATTGAAGTAGAAAAGGAGAAAAGATATAGAGGGAACAGGAGTATGAAAAATACGCACGAGAGTTGAAGGAACCCGAAATATTTGTGGTATCTCCTGGCGGATAGATAGGAGGAGAGGGTAAAGTTGGTCGAAAGTAGAGTATGTCGTCGGAACATGAGTCATCCTTGGGGTACAACTAATCAGTGTAATCTAGAAGGTAGGAGTATGTATATTTTAGGTTTAGGCAACTCATCCGTCACCTTAACGTGTCTCAAACTGCTCCGTTGCACATGGCGGATGGAAAGTCGACATAGGCAGTGTTGGGAAGAGGAATAAGACTGGAATATCCATTATCACTCGTGCTTTTCAACTTACACTTAGATGAAATCCTAAAAATTGCATGAGAGGAACTGGAGATGGGAATGAAAGTCTATGGGGAATTTATAAAACCAGTTTTTTGGATGACCATGTTTTTCTTCCAATCAGCCAAAAGGTTGCAGTTATTGCTGAGCACATTAGAAAACTAGGTTGACAGATATACGATGAAAATAAATGTAAGGAAAACAAAGTTATTGAGGTTTTTGAGAAGGAATAAAGCAAATTAAATCACAAAATAGGAGGGCAGAAACTGAAGCAAGTGGAAGAGTTACGCATATTTACAAGAAGTAGCAAGTTGAATTGAATCAAGGATTCAAGAAACAAAATTAAGTTTGGAAAATGTCGTAAACTATCAAGACGGCGAAACGCGAAGAAAATGTTATAAGGAGCGTAGCAAACATGAAAAATCTCGCGAATTTTTTCACCAAATTAAAATTAAAAACCGAAGGATGCCCTCTATGATAAATATCACACGACGATGAACTATACGTAGTGAAGCGCAGGATCGGTTGTATTTGAAGTCTACCGTTTATTGGTTCTGGGTTTGTTTCCGTTTAAAAGTGACCTAATTCAAATTCATTTTAAATATAACGGTAAATATTTTCATTGGTGAGCGTTTTTTATTTTATATTTTATTACGATTATCCGTTTTTTATGATATTTGAGTTCATGTTTGCGCAGAGAATAAAATCACATTTTGCATGTCTGGGTGATTTCTTCGTTCGCCACTTGTGCGATATGCGATAATGTGCGATGTTATTAATGCATTTGTATTTGCATTGTTTTATGATTAAAAAATTCTTGCTAGAGAGGTTATGTAAAAAAATATTTAAAAATATAAAAAAATTATTGCAATAGATGACTGGACACAAGATAATGAATACCAATTTCTATTCATTATCTTGTTTCCATTCGTGTAACACCTGCGTGTAATAGTTCTAAGGAAGAAATACATATTTATTGATCTTATCATATATGTCTTACAGAAATATTGTATGAAATCCGTGATTTTGTATTTTACGAAAACTCTGCTTAATTGTTTCTGCGAGAGAAAACAGTGGACTCGGTGGTTTTGTTCAGTGTAAAGCAATCTCTGGATCGCCAATTTCCCTGTTCCAGCATTTTCACTTCAGTAATGACTTGACGCCCAAAGCTACATCCTCGCTCCGAGTTAGTTTGCATATATTAGCCCGAGTTAGTCCGTGTACGCATAAACAACTAGACTCTGATATCACTTGGTATACATGTGCGAGTATTTTGCATGCTCGAAATACGTGATGCCTAGCTTAGCGGTCACCGGGTCCAACCACGGTCAAGCAAGATACCAAACAGCGACTCTTGCTCTGGTCCTGTGGCACAATATTATTTTCACCTTGTGCTCCCATACTCAAATAGTTGCCCCTTCTTCAGATAATTTTTCTCGAATTTTGCGAAGGTTAACTCGCGAAGCTTTTATACACTTATACATACACATGTATAATTGAAATTAACATATATGAAGATTTCTCAGTATTTCCAGTATATTAAAAAATAATAATGTATATTATAAGAATTGGGGTAAAATTCAGACATTTCGCAATTTTTTTTGTAATGTAATCTACCGATTAAGGTAGGTTTTTGGATGGACACAACTATTAAATAAATGTCATTTCGCAAATATCTTCCTCCAAATATACTAATTACTAAGCAATTATAAGAAAGAAAGTACAATTAAACCTTTAAAAAAAATTATTTTTACTTTCAAAATGTTTCTATGATTATCAGCAACATTATAAACAATTATCTAAAAATGAAATGAATCCATGAAACTGAAATGGTAGTCTACTGTACAATGTAGGTATTGACAAAGATAGGTAAGGACAAAACTGTAAACTTAAACATATCTTAATCTTGACCAACGAGGCTAAGCTTGACACCCTACACTGCACTAGACTCATCTTCAATACCGTTTACATCCTACCCCCATTCAAGTCGTCTAAAATACCTACCTTTTTTGCCCCTTTTTAACTGTCTTCAGCATTCCGTCGCCAGTCAGAATGCTTTGCATCCATTTTTCCTGCCTCCTTTGGATATTTCCCAACACCGACCTCTCCCCCCACCATTTTCTCACATCTTAAAATCTCCCAATTCACGTCTGTCACCTTGCTTCAACAAACAGATTTCCGAAAAACCACGCTCCATATCAAAGCATTAACCAGTCTTTTCTTAACAACCATACCTGACAATCCTGTCATCAATACCCTCCTTCAAGCGAATGTTCTTCTCCTTCCGCAATTCTTCTTTCAGTATGCCTGCTACTGTGGCAATCTTAATCCGAGGCACTTCCAAGATATGTAAACTGGTCCATCTGCTTTAGATTTTGCTCTTCTCTTTCAGTCCTTAACAAAGCTTTCCCATTTTCGGAAACCTCACAACTTTTGTATGAAACCAAATGAAAAAAATAGTATTTTTTTTAAATTTTGAAGAAAAACTGTACTAATTATAGAACCTCCTCTTTTTCAAAGAGGAAGTAGTTAATGCGAGATTGCTTACATTAATCCTTAAAAGTATTATCGTAACTTTTTCTACGGTGGTGTTATTAGCCTCGGAAACTTGTATTTGGGGAAAGGGGAGGGAATCCTAGAGAATTCTTTTGGCAAATAGCTGAGGAAGAGGGATAAGTGAAATGGCCATCAGGGAAAAAGAAATGAAATAAATTTCTGGTTTGGTGGAAAACGAGAGAAAGTTTTTTGGAATAGTTTCATGGAAGGTTAGAGACGGTTGTAGATGTGTAAATGTTGGGTAAGTTCGGCCAATTCAGGTATTGAATATCCGATGAATTTAAGTAGAAGTTCTTAAATTAAGAAGTTCTTAAATTAAGAAGAAGTTCTTAAACTACTATTTCATAAGCTTGTATGAAATAACTGTTCTATATAAGATATCCATGGATGGATATCCTTCAGCACGTATCTATAACTCGTATGTATGTCAAAAAACCTGCGTCGACTAATAGACGTAAATTAAAAGTAGTGGAAGACGGCTGGACTTAATCTTCAGTGTAAAATAGGCGAAACATCACATTCACCTCATTCCGCGCTTCATATTCCGCGGAGTAGATTTTGGGATTGGATGGGAGGAATGGGAAGGCAAAGTCAATTTCCGATGCAAGAAGTACGTCCACATGTGCCCCCCCCCCCCGAAAAAGAAGCAGTTGGCAGAGTCGAGTGAAGGAGCCGGAGGGAGCGCAACCGTCCATGTGACTGGCTCATCCCCATTCGCGGCCGGAAGGGGGCGATGGGTGCAAGGGCAGGATGCGGAGCTGGGGGAGACGGAGGCGACCGTCTCTGTGTGTGCTGTGTGCCCGGACTTGAAATTGAACGCGACGGCGGTCTCTCGCGCGCAACTTAGTGTGCGAAGGGCGTGTTTGTTTGCCTGTGCACTCCTTCGAGGGTAGAAACAGCGAGGAGAGGCAAAAGGCTACCGGGGGAGGATCATCTGCCAAAGCAAGACGGTCCCCGGAGGTAGGGGTGGTCCATCTGCAACGACGGCCTCTCTTGCCCTAGTGCGTCCCACCAATCTGGCCGGGCTTCCTTCATACACAAACTTGTCTATAAATCAGCTAGCCGGAAATTTAGTTGGTGCTGTAAAATTAAGCGATCTCCACCCAAAATCTTCAAATTTCAGATGGTTTGAGTAGTTATTCTCAGTAGAGGTTGCGTGCGGCCGATATTCAACATATATATATATATATATATATATATATATATATATATATATATATATATATATATATATATATATATATATATGTTGATATATATATATATATATATATGTATGTATGAAGGTATGTATGTATATGTATGTATATCTAATATTATTATATTCATCACCATAATAAATTAATATCATAATATTTGTGCGCCGTATGGCGGGATTTCGTGTTTGAATATTCCACCATACGGCGAAAAAATATACATTCACATGGAAATCGATATAAGGAAAAGGGATAGGAACACATATAAATGACAGGAGAAGTGGGAAAGGCGGAATCGAGCAGATCACAAGCGCAAAAATATTTCCTTGACCAGGACTTGAGCACCGGATCTTTCGACTTGTGGGGCCGATGCTATATATTATTACTTTCAGCTAATCTACCGGTTAAGGTAGGTTTATGGATGAACACAGCTGCAAAATAAATATTTTGTGACTCCTAACAAATCACAGTCAAGCAACCAAATCTATATCAGGTCCCTCTTCATCTCTGTGTATTTCCTTCCTCCCGTCATCCCGTCCAACATCCCAATCCTGTTCCTGCCCTTTCCTCGTTTGCCCAAAATTCTCCCCTCTATTACCTTCTTCAACATTCCACTACCGCTCAATACGCCTTTCATCCATTTTTCCTGCCTCCATAGGATTTCTCTCAACAAACCCCTCTCCTCAACCACCATCTCTAGTACTTCCTCATTTGTTTTCCTTTCGGTCCATTTCACCTTCTCCATTCTTCTCCACACCCACATTTCAAAAGCCTCCAATCTACGTCTATTCTCCTGCTTCAGTGACCACGTTTCCTCACCGTACATAGCTACGCTCCATATCAAAGTTTTTACGAGTCTTTTCTTAACCTCCCTTCTCAACGTACCCTTCATCAACTCTCTCCTGCTTGTAAAAGCCTCTTAGCTCAGCCCAATTCTTCTCCTAACGTCCCTACTACATTGACCGTGTTTGTCCAAATATATGTAAATAATGGTGTTCTCTGAGTCTAAATTATGATCAAGGTATGGCAATCCTTATGGAAACATAAGTGGCGTGTTCGTATTTCCCGACGGGTCTCTCACCGCTGACCAAACTGGGGCGACCCCGCGCGGACCGGGTCCCTGCGACCACGGGCCCGTGCATTTTAACCCGCCGATCCACTCCCGTCACCCCTACTCCTCTTGGGCTTTAAATGACGCATGAAATTTTGATCGATCTAAGAGCATTCTGAGTTAATGGACGGATGTACCCATGCCGCCGCAGTTGCTGTAAAAACCAGGAGATCAATTTTCCCCGGTAGGCTTAGCACCGCCAATTTTATATTTTGTTGGAGGGGCGTTCCAATTATCAATTATTTTCTGTATAATTGAAAACCAATTAGTCAGTGCAAGATGCAGTGGAAAAAAAACATTCGATTCACTTTTAATTAGTATAATTTTCCAGGAATTCAATTAAATGTTATTTCATTTTTCCTGGTACCTGGTTCAAAATTATTCACTTTCTATATATTCAAGAATTGAGATTTATTTTGTCTCTTGGTGGTGAACGTCTCCTTAGCTTAGGCTCGTATTGCGGTAATGAAGAAGTGGATGAAAAATTTCGATTTTTCTGATATCTCTCCTCGAAGCACTTCTCCATCTATATCTGCGAAATGTCTATGTTGTTTTTTCACCATTCACCTTTTGATAAATCTCATTGCTTATTTTATGGCCTACTTTGAATGGTCCTGTTTAGAGGTTGTATGCTTAGCTAAATTACGTGTATATTTTTGCTTTTATTTTACTTTTCCCATTCCCATTTTTTACTATGCATAGCGACGAATTGGTCGCTGAAAGTATAATCGTGTTTCAAAAAATCCTAAGATCTAATTCTATTCGAAGTCGTTAAAGTTGTACGAGAAAACCGATTATGTGATTTTCATCATTTTTTCGGTCAGTACTTTTAGTTCACAGCATTCATCGCCCATCTATTTCTGGGAGAAAATTCTTTTTAAAACAGCATTTCCTCGATTTTTCCCTCAATTATTTGGCCAAATTTGGAAACATTAGTGGCGTGTTCGTATTTCCCGACGGGTCTCTCACCGCTGACCAAACTGGGGCGACCCCGCGCGGACCGGGTCCCTGCGACCACGGCTAATTCTTTTTAAAACAGCATTTCCTCGATTTTTCCCTCAATTATTTGGCCAAATTTTCGCGGAAGTATTTGAGTCCAATAGACTCAACCTTGTGGTGCCTCATTGCTTTCGAACGTCTTCTTATTTATTATTGAAATATTTTCATTCTTCTCGAGGTTTTACGGCATATCTCCCACTTCCGTTACTGTCTTTCATTATTTAAAACAGATATTTCTTTCAAATCGCTCCGATGATTTTGTCCACCTGAGGTAAATTGGGATTATGTCGGTCGTTAATTGCTCTATTGAATTTATCTATATTCCAAAAGCATGGTCATGTTCCCCAACCTCGCTGTCATCTTCCATATTTCGTACCACAATTCATTAATGGTCGTATGACCTCATTGTACCATCTGCATCCTAATTTCTATTTTCATTTTTTTCATTTAAATTTCAGATGGCGTAACATATCGTTTTCCTCTTTCCAAAATTTAATCTTCATCTTTTTACCAGTTTTTATTTATTTCCATATTTTTCTCATCTTCATGTTGCCATAGATTTCTTCGTGGTAGCTTTCCATCTCACAATAAGAACGGATAGTAGCAATTTTCCACTTCATAAGTTTAATCGTTTGACCGGGTTCCGATGTATTATATCATCTTCAGGTAACAAAATAAGTTACTACTATCCGTCCTTTATTATGTTCGAATTCCTACCGCATCACGCCTGAAACTAGTCAATTGTTTCCATCTCTACTTTCCTTGGCTTTTCAAATTAACCTCAATTGGTTGTCCAGCATCTTGAACACGTCTTCATAATCTTTATTTCTTCGGCTGCTTCATTTCCATGGTTCTACTATAAGCTCTCCAATATGTTTCGGTATGCGTGGTCACCTGTTGTAAAGTCTCTAACGTACCTGTTTCTTTCCGCTGTTTCTGAACGTGTTTTTAAGAGTAACCAATTTTATTATTTTAATTTTTCATTTATTATTATTAAAATGTACATGTGAAAATAGACACATGTCAGGTGGCACACAAGTCCCAAGTGTTACAATAAACTTGCCTTGGAAAAATAACATGATTTCTAAAATACAATCAATGTCACAAAAGATAATAAATAAAATCAGTCAGAAAAAGAATACACTTTAAGGAAATTTCCAAACACCAATCTGTAGTTCATACAAAAAAAGAAAATTCCCATTTCATTAACATTTGTTTCCCAATCTACAAGAAAAAAAATTAAGCTATTCCATTTAATTTTATACAACACATCAATCAAATTATTACAGAAATTGTTTACATCTTTTCTTAAAAGTCTGGACTCTGTTAGGAAAGGGCTTAAAAATGTTTGCAGGTAAATTGTTCCAATCAAAAATTGTTTTATTTAGAAAAGAAATTTTTTTTTATTCGTTCTTTGTGCCCGGCATTTTACCTTAAAATTGTGGTAATTTCTCCCTATTAAATTCGGGTTCCCCGCCTCTTTCCTTAGATCTGCCCAAGCCTTCTCCCCATTCAGAATGCGGAACATTCCACAAAGTCTGCTTACTTTCCTTCTAGTTTGTAAAGGTTTCCAGCCCAGCGTTTTTAGCATGTCAGACACACATTTAATACCGTATTGAATATTTTACAGAGGTGTATTTTTCCTCCGGAATTTTTGTGTTGCAATATAACTATTCTTTTATCATCATCATCTTTGTGTATCGCTCTTGCTATCCATGTCATTCAGCTAGATTCCAGAAGTCACGATTTGTATCTATTGTACTCCGGGTGAACCTTGGCATGATTATTTAACCTCTGTTCCACGAGGATTGGGCCCATTTGGTTGCTGGGTCTGTCCTCCAAGTCATCCACTTATTCATCTACATCCATGTTGCGAGAGGAATGTTTCCGCAATTCCTTTCATTTTAGAACTTCACCACACTGTCTCTTTTGGTATTTTAAAATAATCGGCCAACAAAATTTGGCCTATGCCGCCATCCTTTAACTCGTACTACGACGAGGATGTCTTCCAGCTATCCTCACACAGGCATTTACTTACCGATATGGATGCTTGTCAGCATATAGGACTGGTGCACTATGTCTGAAAGCTCGCTTTTTATTTTCTTCTTCAAGATCCTCTCGCTATATATACATCATGTCTTTATACTTTTTCCTCATTTTTTCTTAACGATCTTGTCTACTCTTGTATATTCTTGTCGTCCTCGACTTAGATAACTTCACTGTCGTTCTAGAACTCGTTTGCTCAATGAACATTTGATTTTGTTGATTCTTTCATATTCTGCACTCCAATCATGTCATCACCTTGTACTTTCAATTTCTCCGATCACCCCTAAGAAACTCTCTTTGTCCTTAAGCTAATTTTTTTCATAAGATAATTTAAAATGAATTCAGATAATTAAAACTTAGCAGGACGCAAATAGAAAATACAGCTTCACTTAAAGTTAATTAACGGAAGGAAAAAACTTATCCAAACATAATATCGTATTTGACAAAGATAAATATATAGTCGCTCGGTACCTGATTTCTCCACTCGAACGTGTGTGTGTTGACATTCAGGTTCAGTTAAAATGTCCTTGGAATTTTCGTGCAAAATTGGTTGAAGGATTTTAAATTAATTTTTTTCAAGCGTAGCAAGAACTTTATGTCAATAGAAACACGCAAAATTGGTAAATATAGAATTTCAACTCTGTTGATATTTACCGCAGGAGACCTACTCACGCTTGTTCCACCTTGCCATCGCCCTGCCCTAAATTCACCCGACTCCATCCGCTCCGCATCGCTTGCCCTGAACCGCCTGACTCCCCGTGCTCCCCCGACGCTTCCAACTCTGCGGCCGGCCCTGATCTCTCCTTTCCTCGCCCGCACTTCCCATCCCATAGAGCTTCCGAGCAGCATCTATCTTCCCACGTTGGTTCCCATTAAGGGCACCGCTCTCGTAGATGCGCCACAAATCACCGGAGCCAAACTGGCCGGCCCTGCTCCTGTCCGGCACACCCCTCCTCCTCTTCTCGACTCAACCAGCACGCACGCGGGATGGAAGGGTGAGCGTGTTGGCGGGATCGGCGTTTACATTTCGTCACGTAGTTCGACGCGAGGGGAATGTGCATTTGACGTTCCGCCGAATTTCTTCCCCGAAACTGCCGCTCTTCTCCGGAATGCTCGACTGAAGATGTGGGCTGAAAGGACGAGAGGGTGAGGGGGCGAAGGGCGGGGGACTTTCGGGGTAATTGATTTACCAGGTGGCAGCCTGACTTGCGTTGTTCGTTGATCGTGGGGTTGCAGAGCGTCGATGCTGCACTCACGGAGGAGCCATTTGGTTGGGACCACAAATTTCCATCAATGGATTTGAGAAAACCTATGATTCGCATATTTGGACTACGGAGTATTAATTCAGAGACTAACTTTCATTTCATTAGAGCTCTTTTCGTGATCACTCCTATCGCGTCCCCTTTCGAGAGAGGATAAGAGAAAGAGGGAGAGGCCACCTTTCTCTAATATTGGATTCCCTTCCAAAAATTATTACGATTCGTTTACTATTTTTTTTGCAAATGATTACTCTCGTTGGGAAAAATCCGATTTTCAGTACCAAAAACATTATTGACAAATCTTTTTCTTCAATTAAGTAATCTTTTGACCCTTGACAAAACGAAACACAATCCTTTACAAAGTCGTTTACAAAATCCATGTAGATATAAGTATCTATCTAAGGTGCAATTATCAGAAAATATTGAAATTATGCATCACGCAATGAATAATTGATGCGATTTGACTCTTCTTTTTAAAGACGTTATGATTGATATATGATATTACGATTGGTATTACTGAAGGTCTCGGTATCAACTTTTAATCCCAGTCATACTGAGGGATGAGTCATCAAAATAAAATTGAGAGAACCAACTACTTTATGGTGAAATTTTTTCTAGCGCTCTATCAAAATAATAATTGACATCGAGACGTTAGAGCGAATATCATGTAGGGAAGATGACGAAATGACGTTCACTATATCTGACCTTCTTTACCATCACTTTCATTTTAAAACAAATTGTAAGAAGCCGCACTTACATGATGCCAATTAAAACTTACGTACCTTCGTGAATGTTGGTGTAAAAGATAAACCCATTTAAATAGATTACTGAATTTATAAATCTCCACTACCTACGAATATTTTGGCAATGTAGTAATAATGTATGTGCACAAAGCATATAACACAATAAATATGACATAATTTACTTTCGTAGGACAAAACTTTAGATATATATATATATTTATTTATTTATTTGATGATATACGCCCAAGTGCTCCGAATCATTAAAAACGTGGTTTCATCGTTTTAAAACATCGCAGATCTCCGTGTAAATTAGGTTTCCTTGGTGGTGTAATTGGAAGCACATCCGCTCGACAAGTGGACGGTCCGGTGTTCAAATCCCGGTTAAGAAAATATTTTTACATTCGTGATCTGCTCAAAAAACCGCCTTCCCCACATGTCCTGTGTTCGCCTTTTATGTGTTTTCCTATCCCCTTTCCTTATACCTATTTCTATATTTGAATGAATATTTGTGCGCCGTATGGCGGGACTTATATATATATATATGTGTGTGTATATATATATATATATATATATATATATATATATATATATATATTTGACTATTCGTCAATGATTGAGTATCAAAATAGGATACCAGCAAATTATTTAGTTTTAGATCACTTAGAATGATAGATATCATGGAAAATATCATTTAAAATTCATTGCTGTATGTCAGCCATCATTCTAATTTATAAATTTATAGAAAAATCTGATAAGCTTTGTCACAAAATATATGCATAAAGATGTGGTGATGCGATGGTAGCGGGTGTGCCTACTCCCGACTTCTCCGACGAATACTAATTCAGACGTGAAATGCCCCCACGTGTGTTTTATGGGGATTCGGTTCAAGAAGAAGCTTTGCCCTACGTGCTCTGACCGCTGCCCCGCCGAAATCATCCTGTACGAGACATTTCACGTCGCCAGGCCGCGTGTCATCCGTATGTGATGCTATCCTCCCCTGTGGCTGCGGGTTTCCCATTCGCTTCGGGGAGGACGCTGTCCCGTTTGGGCGTGGTCGCGGGTTTGCTCTCCCAGCGGGGCAATGCTTTTCCGGAATATATAACAGCGCCATCGGTGACGCACACAAACAGCGAATTACCCGGAGAATGGATCGGGGGTAGTTGTGATCACGCAAACGAATCCCTGTGATGAATAATGCGCTGTTGTTTTCCTGCAACATTTCCCACTTCCCTTCTGTGGATCGATAATAATAATAATAATAGTTTTTCTTTGCCTGAGGATCTAGGTACATACATGTTCCAAGATATACGGCTCGTCAATGATCATAACATAAAATAATATAGAAAAAAACATTGTTAAATGCTCAGAAATTCATCAATCGAGTAGAATAAATGTAACATGAAAAACTCCCTCACTTTTCATTTAAAAGTGGACATTTTTTCATCTACATCTACATAAATACCCTGCGAACCACCAAAATAGGTGTGTGGCAGGGAGTGTAGCACCATGAGGGAAGGGTAAGGGATGAGGGGGTTGGGGTTATCAAATAGGTGAGGAAAGGTGGGGGGAACCTGTTTGAAAAAAAATACATACATATTTAAACATATACATATTTACACATTTATTTTTACATATATATTACATATATATCACATTATATTATATATTACAAATATATTTACACATTTTTCATCACTCTTGATAACCTGAGGACGGTTATTATACAATGCGAGTCCCATGTTCTGGGGGGAAATACTGGACTTGCAAGTTTTTATGAAGTTCACATTTAGATGACTACAGATCCTAGTATAATGGTTGGGAATGCTATTGCTAGTGGCATATAATGAAATATGGCGTTTAGCATAAACAATATCACTTAGCATACACACACAGGGAAGAGGGAGATTACAAAGTTTTTTGAAGAGAGGGCGACATGGAGCTTTAAGGGGTGCATTGCACATTAGTCTTAGCATCCTCATTTGAATTTCAAATACAACATGAGCACAGGGTAACGGGCCCCAAAAAAGAATACTAAAAATTACATGGGCGTAAAACCCACCATAATAGATTGATATAAGTACTTCATTGTTGACAGTTAGCCTGATAGAACGTACCAAACAGGCACACTGAACAGAGTTTTCTGCGTAAACTAGAAATTTGGCTATCCCAGTTTAGTGCGCTATCCAGGGTACTACCGAGGAAGGAGGCAATATCACTCCTTGGAATAATCACATTGTCAAAAGACATTGAAATATCTGTTAGAGGCTTATTTTTGTTTACGAAGTAAATTAAATTTGTTTTTTTCTTATTAATATGAAGAAAATTACGATCACACCACTCTTTCAAAACGTGGACAGTATTGTTAGCACTTGATAAAAGGTCGTTGATTGAGCAGGCCGACACTAAGACATCGTCCTCGGCATACAGTATGAGAAGCGTATTGAGGAGATATGTCTTTCATTTGCTTTTATTAATGCTATTCCAAAATTCATTTCCTAAATAATATTATTCCTATCGCGAGTTAGTATAAATATTACAAGCATTGTTTTGTAGCGCTTCGAATTATTCTGTCCCCTGTCTTTTCCCCTTATAGCTCTTTGGAAAAATGGATGCAAAGCATATTGTTGACAGTGGGATGTTAAAGACTGTAATAGAAGGGAGAAAGTTGGAATGATGGAGGAGTAGGAATGGAATAGGAATGTTGGACGGAATGAAAGAATGATGGAGGTATATGGAATTGAAGAGGGACTTATTGTAGAGTAGAATGTTTGATTGTTGGGAGAAACAAAGAATTGTCTGGTAGCATTTGTCCATCCAAAACTTAACTTAACTGAAAAATTACCTTGAATAATAATAATAGTCCTGTGTCATTGTTTTCATACCTGATCTCTTATCTTGTCTACTTTGTCAATGTGCACATTACGTAAATATTACGACCGATAACAATTAATCCTGTCATTACTCTTCTTTAGCTCGTTCCCATATTTCACCACACAAATTAATTCCATATAATATCTGGACAGGGCGTGTATCATCGTTTTGATTTATTTCAATTTTTTATAATTCTTCAAGGATTCGTAGCATCATTCCAGTCCACCTTGTCAGAAACTCCCGTTAGATCACTGGACGAAATGTCAGTCTGTTAATTTCCATATCCTTTTTCCCGTTTCCTCTTTTCCTGCTAAATCCAATCGGTCCTCACTAATATAATCTTCCCCTCTCTTCTCCGTTATTTTGTGAATTATACTTGCCAAAAGCTTCGTTTTAAGAAATATTCAAATAATTTTTCTTAAGTTCTGAAGTGTCATCAGATATTTTTCTGCCTGTGCAACAGTTGTATTAAAGTCCATCAATATTCCTTCTCTGTTATGCATAAAACACATTGAGTTAGTTATAACGGTCTTAGCATATTATACGTATTAAGAATTTTTTTACTATATGTGAGAGCATTGCTTCAATTCCTGGTGTCATTTTTTTTTGTTTTCAAGTAATTTTTTGCCGCGTCAAATTCAGACCAAATCCTCTATACCTCTATACATATTTCTGATATTGCACATTTTGATACTCGAGATACTCTGGAGTATCACCGACCGAAATGTTCATTGACTGCCCTAACGGGCAAGTACAAACCATCCCGGTGAGTGAAGTCTTACATTTACCGGAGTGGTATCACCTGAGTTTGAATAATGCATACCAATATTATGCATTATTCCATATGATGTTCATTATGATATATGCGATAAAATATGATATTCCATATGGTGCATAATATCGCGAAATATCTTGTTGAAAAGATTATCGATACCACGTTGGGATATTGCATGAATATCACATATCGCATTTTATTCAGCGTGATATCCCTGTGCCCGTAGTGGCACTGCTGATCTTCGAAGGCGTCCACCCGAAGTCGCTTCCCCTCTGAAAACTCGTTCCCTCTTACTACTCGTATATTTTTGGTATTCCAGTTGCATTTCAGGGGAGACGGGATATTTAAAAACCAGCTCGTAATAAAAAGAGCCTCGACACGAGCATATAATGGGTCCATCCAGTAGAGTGAAATTGAGTGCAATTTTCGGCGGGTTTCGGAGAACGGCGCGCTCTTAAATGTTCTTTTTTTTTGGCGGTGGCGAGGTTGGCGGGAGTGAACGGCCCCAACGACATTCCCCCAATGAGGGTGTGTGTTTGCGTTTGGCCGGGGCATAGTGTCCTTGGTTCGGGGAAGGTATTTGTGGCCAAGACAAAAGGAGAATCCCGTGGGTCCACAGGAGCCCTTGAGATCCCTCCACTTCCTCTTCCTCACTTTACATCGCAACCGTCCGCCCTCTTCCAAAACCACCCCTTTCCGTGGGAGAAAGCACTTGCCGTTGACCTTTTCGGAAAAGTGGGTAAAAGCGCACTCTGAACTCACTCGCCCCGGACGGGGATCGCTCGTGGTTGGAAAAAGAAAGGAGTCAGTGTGACATTTTAAATGGGCATCTGCATCTACATAACACCTCACAAGCCGCCGCAAGAGCGTGTGGCGGGGGGTGTTAGGTCATCACCCATTAAAAGGAACAAAACCACATGCAAAATCAACACAACTATGCAAACCTACACACACAGTGGCGTATTCATTCATGCAAAAATCCTTTCAACTTACACGTATGCAAATACATATGCTAACAACTAACAAACAATTAGGATGTAGTAAAAATGTATCCAATAACGTGAGTATAGAGTGAGCGCTTTCTGGTGAGTATAGAGCACAGCGCTACTAACAGGAGGCCTAGTATTTGTAATCTAACTGTATTGGAATCTAGCTCCCTTATCTTGTCTTTATGGTCTGATCTATCTAAGTAGTTTGGGACCATAATAATTCCTTTAGTGCCATTGTTTAACTTGTTTGCTCTGAACCTTCTTCTAAAGTCGAAGTCTCGCTTGTTCCCTTCGAATCTAAAGTAGCTTCCAGTCTGATTTACCTGAAACCACTGTCACTCTCGTCATGTTGTTATTATTATTATTAGGTAATCTACCGGTTAAGGTTGGTTTTTGGATGGACACAACTATCAAATAAACATTTTGTAACTCCAAACAAAACCCAATCCAGCAATCTAATCTACATCAGGTCCCTCTTCATCTCGGTGTACTTCTTTCCTCCCTTCATCCCGTCCAACATCCCTATCCTGTTCCTACCCTTTCCTCGCTTGCCCAACATTCTCCCCTTTATTACCTTTTTCAACATTCCACTACCGCTCAATACGCCTTTCATCCATTTTTCCTGCCTCCATAGGATTTCTCTCAACAAACCTCTCTCCTCACCCACCATCTCCAGTACTTCCTCATTTGTTTTTCTTACGGTCCATTTCACCTCCATTCTTCTCCACACCCATTTCATTTCAAAAGCCTCCAATCTACGTCTATCTTCCTGCTCTAGTGACCATGTTTCCGCGCCATACATAGTTACGCTCCATATTATAGTTTTTTCGAGTATTTCTCGTCATCTTATTATCACAATTGTTAACGAATCTGGCGGATTATCTCTTGACTTTATTTTTACTACCTTCCATAAGTTGCATTTTATATGGTCGTTTTTAGTATTCTTTCCCTCTATTGCATTTACCAATATCACATGGAGATCTCTTTTATGTCTTTTCAATTATAGTCAATGATGCCTTCCTCTTCTGCCGACGCCTCGTTATTTCTCTGTTTTCTCCGATTCCACTGAGTAGTAGTAATTTATTTGTAATCCCATCAGCTCTTCCCACTTTAAGCATTTACAGCACCATAATTTTTAAATTTTTCTGTCTCCTGTTAGGGTGTTTCATGTTTCACATCCATACAGTGCTACACACGCATACATTCTCATGAATTACTTTCTTACTCTCTGTCTAGTATTCTTTGATGTGAGTCAGCTATTTTCTTCTATTCAACTGATTCATTTAAGGTCTTGGATTTGATTTTAAATTGAGGACGCCGTAAACAAATTTTAAAACTGCATTTCTACACACGTTCATCATAAATGGAAATGTCTGTGCGGGAAAGCTTTCTAATTTTAAAACCCATATCCGAGTTTTAATTTAGGTGCACACGATTTTACTCATGGCGCATATCACTCGAAAAATATCATTCAATTGGTTAGGTTTTTTTTAGAATGAAGCCATTCGTAAAACATTGGTTGAATCCCGACGCGGAAAATTGGGAAAAAAATTAGATGATTTAGCAAAAGCGAGTCAGTGTGCGTTGGCTTTCGCTTGCTTCGACATCCTTCGTTGGTAAGTCGGGCGATTCCTGCGGTATCGCACAATGCTTTCGGCGATCTAGGCCATAGGCTATGGAATAGAAGTAAATTTCCCAAAATGTGGTAAAAGTGAGCCATTTCGCGGTAGCGAAAATCCAGAAAATATAAGGTCTAGGGCTCCGATAGAGCGCAGAATGTTCGCCCGGACGACAAAGAGGTCCATTCGTTTTCACTTACACACGGTGGCTAACCATACTAAGTATCACTTTCATACCTCATTTATTATATCTTTCAAAAAAAACTCGCAGCACCACAGGTAACATATTAACGAGTTCAAAAATACGTTGTCATTTCTCAGTGTGCGTACATATATATCTATCTGCATTGGTACTAATGTACAGTAAAAATATAATTATTTCATCTCCAACTTGAAACTATTACGCTATTAAATTGATTAATACAATTTAGAATATGTGTTAATATTCTGTAGCTTATTATCCGTAAATCTCAATATCTCATCAACTTGGTATGGTTTTTTTAAGTACGAGTATTCCAGATTTTTTATTCCAATATTTCTTCTTTTTTTTAATATTAATTTTCCTAACATCAATAATTCTGAGTAAAAATCCCGTAGTTTAGTTTAATAGGTGTGGTTGAAGCTCGCTGTTCACGAAATACTAAGCCATATGTCATCTAGGGAATGCAAATTCTAAACATCAGTGCAGAGAGGCAGGCAAGTTCCTCCAGCTTTACCACATGTAGTTCCTTTTGCTGTGCCACAAAAAGAACTGTTACCCAAATAATCACACGGCTCTGAGAGACTAAAGATGCTCAGAGGCCTCACTAAGAAATAAACCCTGCTCCTCTTGGCAGTTTCTCAGTGCTCTACCGATTGAAAAATACACCCCTTTTCTACGCTTCAAATTAACAATAAGCAAGAATTTAACTTCATAAAAAATATTCTGTTAGTTTTGATTTTTTTCAGTTCAAAAACGGAAAAACACAGTTATTTTTTATCACTAAGATCTTAAAAATATGAACCCATTATATCTTTGAAACATTTTCATTTTTAAAACGCGGGATTAGGTACTGGGATGTTGACATATTGCACGTATTGCGGTATATGGACAGAGCTATCCAGTTATTTATTGATTTCACATAGATCTAGAGGTCTATTGTGCCCAGGGCACTCGAAAGTTTTCGTCTCTCATTTGCATACTTTAATTTTCAGGAGTAAACGCATCCTCTCCGAGCGGTATGAATATCCCGGTGTGATGATTCCTTTGGTCTCTCCATCCTTTGCAGAAATTTCTACGAAGGCGTTATATTTAATGATCTCTAACCGTTTAAAAAACAACTTATCTTGAACAAAGCATCCATCCACTACCACCACAGTTATCAAACTGAAGGTCGGTTGGATAGGCTAGATAGATAGATTGTGTAGTTCACCCCATGCTGATAGAAACGGCTTGTAAAATTCACACTTAATGGTCTTAATGTCGCCTTACCTTAACTTAACACTCACTTAATGTCGCCTACGGTTCCCAAGAATATTGTGGTACCCGAAAAACGACACACATTGTGTGAAACTGAGGCTGTCCTGAGACGTCCCCGGGAATCAAACTCGGGCCCTCCGGGAAGATGCGCAGTGATCTACCCACTGTATTATCACGTCCCTCACAATACCCAGAGTCTTTGCTAATTTAATTACGAATGCTTTAGATAGAAAAAATTTGTTGTCTCTTGACTACACACTTTTAACAACGAAAAAGTCATTAAAAATTAGAATTCATACTCTTTCACAGGCGAAACATCCGAAATTCGTGTTCGTGTTAATTATAGTTCACTACAACAGAAGTTAAATTGAGTCGACGGGACGCGTACGCTTCTTAAAATATCTCTCGTTGATTTTCTTTCGAGTTGTTTGCGATGAACTTTATTGACCCCGATTCCTGCCGGGGAGTTGAAGTCCGGTCACCAGAAGATGACGTGTTGATGATGGTGCCTAAAAAGAGCACGCGCACCGGCGACAATCTCTAAATTGGGTCAAATTTGAACGATTCTAACTGAAAATATGAATCAGAACGAGAATGATAAAGCCTAAGTTCAACGTGAAAGTATCGTAGGAGGGCAAGAGCAAAAGCAGTTTGAGATATTGTGAACCAAAGTAGTAGGGATATCAGAAGAAGAATTACGTTAGGCAAATAAAGTTTCAGGAGGAGGAGGGAATTGATTATAGGGACGTTTGAATAGGATGCTAAGAAAATATTAGTGAAAAATATTACACGGAGCGTTACATTGTACGCTGCGGAAACAGGTTCGTTGAACCAGGTTATAAGACGTAGATTGGATGCTTTTAAAATGTTGGCGTTGAGATGGATTCAAAATGTGAAGCGGACAGAGAGGAAAATAAACGAGGAAGTGCTAGGCGTGGTGGGGGAGGAGGAGAGATTGTTAGGAGACATCCAAAGGAGGCAGGAAAGATGGATGCTGACCATTTTTATTAGTGATAGAATACTGTACACTGTGGTAGAGGGGAGAAAGTTTGGCAATAAGTGGAAGAGACGTGCTGGACGAAATGAATAGAGAAAATAAGTATGGGTAATAGAAGAACGGTTTATCGTAGTGTTGTGCGTCTGGTTTTGTTTTGCTAGGAGAGGCAAAGAAATGTATCGTTGTTCAATCTATGACCATTTAAAACCTATCTTAAGCGGTATGCTATCAGTAATTGTAATAATACATTATCAGATTATAAATATGATATCATATCGCAACACATTTGCCCGAAACAAAGAAAGAGATATAATTCATGAGTTATTATTTATAAACATTTGTCTACTAGGTAAGGGTAGCTTTTTAATGGACCCTGGCACTACACACTGCTCCACTCTTAAGCTTAATTGAGGAATAAGTAGGAGTTATTTTTGCATCAACTTCTTTTTTATTAATTTACCGACTGCAAGTTTGACCATATCTTTTTTATTCATTTATTTATTTTTATTCACTTCTTATTTTGATTAAAACTCTTGCATCATAATGTAACCCGTAATTGCAACCTGAAACTTAGTTTAGAGTTAAAATTGAACAGAAACTTTTCTCATTGCCAACATCAATAAATTTAAGGGACAGCGCTTCAACGAAATTCGTATTCGTATTAAAATTAATGTATTTTTGTTTGATCATGAACGGTTATGCTTAGCACCATCAACATGTCGTTCAAAAACTGTCATAAAAATACAAAACACTGATATTGATGAAAAATTACGAAAAAAGATGAAAGATTTGTT
Source organism: Hetaerina titia (assembly GCA_037158775.1). Taxonomy (NCBI): domain Eukaryota; kingdom Metazoa; phylum Arthropoda; class Insecta; order Odonata; family Calopterygidae; genus Hetaerina; species Hetaerina titia. Next base: position 44,417,548 of record CM073778.1, read on the forward strand.
TGAAAAGAAATGATTTAATTAAATTACGATTATTATTATTATTGTAAAATCGTTTTTTGTCTACCTTATTATGGGTGATTAGTCAGTCAGTCAGCTGCTCAGTCAGCCAAGGGGTTGCAGAAGCATTGCTGAGTGAATTGGAGGTTCAGTGCGATAAATATGGGATGAGAATAAATATTAATAAAACAAAGGTTATGCGATTTTCCAGAAAGAAAAAGGCTAAGCTAAATATTAAAATAGGCGGGGAAAAAAATAGAGCAGGTAGAGCAGCTTACATATCTCGGAAGTGTTTTGGACCAATATGGTCAAAGTGGTAGGGACGTAAGGAGAAGAATTGCGCTAGGCAAGGAGGCTTTCTCAATGACGAGGGAGTTGATGACGGGGACGTTGAGTAGGGATGTTAAGACAAGACTCGTAAAAACTCTGATATGGAGCGTAGCTATGTACGGCGCGGAAACGTGGTCGCTGAAGCAGGAGGATAGACGTAGATTGGAGGCTTTTGAAATGTGGGTGTGGAGAAGAATGGAGAAGGTGAAATGGACCGAAAGGAAAACAAATGAGGAAGTACTAGAAATGGTGGGGGAGGAGAGGGGTTTGTTGAGAGAAATCCTATGGAGGCAGGAAAAATGGATGAAAGGCGTATTGAGCGGTAGTGGAATGTTGAAGAGGGTAATAGAGGGGAGAATGTTGGGCAAGCGAGGTAAGGGTAGGAACAGGATAGGGTTGTTGGACGGGATGAAGGGAGGAAAGAAGTACACCGAGATGAAGAGGGACCTGATATAGATTAGTTTGCTAGGTGGGGAGTCACAAAATGTTTATTTGATAATATTTTCCATCCAAAAACCTACCTTAAACGGTAGATTACCTAATAATAAATAATTATGGGTGATGGCGGAGAGAACGAAGCGAGAGTAGCGACTTGACCGCCCATCGGCACAAAGGGGTATATTTTTCTGTATTTAGCTCTCGGTATTCAGCGTTATCAAACCACGGTATGAAGACAGTGATCATTCGAGCCAATAGGTATCACGATTAGTATTTTTGATAATTATCTGCCGAATTGGATGTTTTTACATTTCCGGTTAATCTGGCTTGGAAATGAGTTTTACTGCTTCATCCTCGAACTCTATTGTATTTGTGTATCTCTGCAATCAAATGCGACTCAGAAGAAACTATTGCCTCTTGAATTGAGATAATAAAAAACGCAGCAATAAATCCGTAAAAAAAACTGGAGAGAAATAACGAGAAGGTTTAGTAAATTTGCGGCACAGCCTGGCGTGGAAGGCCCTTAAAACTCGACGCTAAACTGAATTCATCTAATCTTTGGATTCCAGTCGAGAAGTTAAACTTGCACCATGGAGAGTATAACTACACGGGTTTCGTGTCACACTAAGCCAGGGTATCAAAGGGAGAGGCGATTCTCTATTCACTGTGCCGCCTGGAATTTCTACGAAACATTTGAAACCTAAATAAATCACCCAGCTAGGAGTGATTTATTTAGGCTAAGATGAAACGTGGAGGTGGCCCTAATTCTGCCGATTTGAAACGTGAATCTCCCGATGTGCACCAGCGAGCACCATGCCAAGTTTGAGTTCAATCTTATGGTGTGCTAGAAATAAAATTAGGGAAGTGAATATCCCAAGAGGGAGAGCGAAGAACGGAGACAAAATATAAAGGTTAAAGGCTTAAAGGAAAAAGTTGAAGTATGGGGTGCACAATCAACCAAACTCCGTATTTTAATAAATGATTGGAAGAGGTATTTTGCATCCAGTTCTTTTGAACGGTGAAATGTTTCATAGAAACGGTGTATATAGTATTAGGGACTAGAGTTGTTTTTCGCTCTCTTCTCGCACTCCAACTCCTCGGATATTCGTAAAGAAACGTACAGGGTTCGTCCGGAAAATAAGTGAACTGAGCTCAGGAAAAAAATTTATTACACTTTTACATATCTTAAGCTACTATTCCTCAAAATAGGACCCTTGTGGAGTCGATACACTTGTTCCAGCGGCGTTCCCATTCCTGGAACGCTCCCGTGATGGCATCATCGGGAACCTCTCGAAGACACGTCGTCACGGCCTCTTTGACGGCGTCCAAAGTCCAGACGGCGTCCGTAATAAAAACAAATACATTATTAGTATTACATATATTGGCTCCAAAATCAATACAATTTGCAAGGAAACGGTTACCTTTCCACTCAGTGGCAGTCAACAGCAATCAAAATTGAATTGAACGCACGAGTACGAAGATGGAAAATCAATCACAACATATCCAAATTTCTGGTCTATTAAACATTCTCTTAATTTTCACAGCCTCCCTAAAAAATTGTTTGTCATAATTCTGCAATGAACGGTAAAAATTCGTAAAAACGTGATTAAGATTAGAGATGATATCAATTATTGGCGTTAATTAAATTCGCGGAGCTATTGAAACTAACCAATGCGCGCCAAAAATGAATAGATTCGGTAACCGCGTAGTCGCGGTTGTGAGTGACTCCGTTGGTCACCCTGGGTTTAAATTGGTTTAATTAGTTTGCGGCCTAGAGATGGAAATAGGATATTCGCAGGAGGGGGCCTTGGAATTAAATTGTCATTCCTGCGTCGGGTCGAGGACCGTGGGATGATATGCTTTATTCTTTAATTGGCGGGAAATCGGACCCCTCGTGGTGATCAGGGATGCGAGTTGAGGACGCTTTGAAACTTCTCATAGGGCTGACTGGGCGGGGTTGGATGGGCCGGAGATTATCTCCCAATCTCTCCTCTGTCGCTTCAAATTTGTTTCAGCGAGTCCGGGCGGGAATTAAAGTTCTCTCTCTCTCTCTCAATGTGTTTGTTCGGATCGCCGCGTGTCTGACGACGCCAGCGCCACTCGAACCCATTAGCAATTGGTCGCCAGCTATTTTTGCCTGCAATTTCAATTCCATTAATGATCGCACGAAAATTCAGTCCTTAAACAGCATTGCATTCAAAATTTCTAATCACCTTCCGGTTAATTACATCCATTAATTGTATCTAGATGATGCTTGCGTTAAAATATAGATCCATTCTGCGAAAGTTAATTTGGCGTAGCCAAAATGAGATGTATAATCGAAAAGTTCAAAAGTCTAAATCCTCGTTTACGAACGGAGTTAACGCGAAATTAAACCCCTTGCTCAAAGAGTGCACGTTTCTAAAGAGGGACTTACGATCGCGGGAAGGCGTCAAACTGTCAATTTCAAAGTTCAATTGGTCCCAACTTCCACGCTCGCGGTTGACTCCAGGGCGCATGCGCGCAGCATGTCACCATTGTTGTGTAAAAGACGGTATAACCGAACATCAACGAAGATGGACGATGACTGTTGACGTCGCCAGACCAACTTTCCGATTGAGGAATCAATCGCAAACCGTTATAGCGAATTTGAATCTATGCTTTAATGTTCTCGGTTTACGTAAATCGCAAATGAGACTCTTCAACATTTATGCATTTTGTCATAAAAATAAAAACAGGTATTCCGTTTCTCGAGTCGATCCCAACGGCATGCGATTGGCTTTATAATAAACATGGATGAAAAATACTTTGTGAAAAAATGATTTTTAAGTAGTATTCGCGGGGTATTTCTCATTTCCTCCGTGATGGATAACTTCCACAAAGTATAACATGAAGCCTTTCCCTTCCATTAATAAACTAGTGTTTATGCACATGAATAATGCATTCGATTAACCTTTTGCGTGAACGGAAACTCTTACCAACACCTATTCGCTTCACCATCATCGGTGTGTTCCCCCAGCTGCTTTGGGCGTCGTAAGAGGGCGTCTTTGTCGTACCACGGCGGCGGAAGCGGGGAGAGCTGTTCCCTGACCTTCAGGGTGGGCTTATGGACCGCTCGGGGTCAGTTCTTATGGGCGTTCCTCTCGCTGCGGAGAAAGCGAAAACCCCTTGGTCCATGAAAGAAGTACCGTCCAGCCATGGAGCACGCACGGGAAGAAGGGAGGGAGGGCATCGGAGTGGGCAGTGCCACGCCCAAGGGTTGAGGTGAGTGATGGGGTGCGGTCGGGAAGGCCTTTCGCTGTGGAGCAGATAAGTCGGAAGAGATGGGAGAGGGGAAAACTTCAGGGACGGGCGGGGGGTGAGAGAGAGAGAGACGCCGGATGATGAATGGTCGACCGAAGGGTAAGCGATGTTCCTTTTTAGAGGAGAACTTGGGAGTAATTCTAGCTTCGTTCTGAATTGTTCGGTCGGGTGCGGTCATCTTGCCGTGAAATATACGCGGCGGCCCTGGGACGCCGACAAACAAACCGAACCGCTCTTTACCACGGCACCCACCCCTCCTAACTCCTCCATGCGAGGGGAAAAATCGAAGGTCCTCCCCAAAAAATTTAATTACAAGGCTTCTATTCAAATTAACTTTTTCCTCCATTTTATTGCCCGGGAGTCACATTTTAATTTTACCCTTCTCCTCCTCTTCGTACTGTCACCGAAAATTAATTGAGTCCAAATGCCGCACGCATATTCCACTAGTTTCAACTTATGATTGCAGAATGGGGGATGGTTTTCTTAACGAATACATATATGATTCGTAATTCACCTAATCTTCCTCTTTTAGATTTATAATGAAGTAGACTTCATCAAGGAAAGTAAACGATGGCACCTGGGCATACGAAGTGCAGTTGGCGTTCCGTAAACCCGCATCTCTTTCCATTATATATATATATATATATATATATATATATATATATATATATATATATATATATATATATTCTGGCTATGCGTGCCATGAAACGTACCAATCTGTTCCTATCCTCTATGATGCTGTAAGCTTGCTAACCTACTGTCCTTCCTTCTTGTGTGTATTGTCTATTTCTACTTTGGTGGGTTGAACAGTTCCCTAACGCCATCTCTGGGCCAAGCAATCGGAGCACCTGGGTGCTTTAAAACATCGCATATCTCAGGGTAAATTAGGTTTCCATATCAGCTTAATGGGATGAAGGGAGGAAAGAAGTACACAGAGATGAAGAGGGACCTGAGGTAGTTTAGGTAGCTGGATTGGGCTTTGTTTGGAGTTACAAAATATGTATTTGATAGTTGTGTCCATCCAAAAACCTACCTTAACCGGTAGATTACCTAATAATAAATAATCAGCTTAATTGGTAGAGCATCCGCCCGGCAAGTGGAAGGTCCGGTGTTCAAATCCCAGATAAGGAAATATTTTTACGTTTGTGATCTGCTCAAATCCGCTATCCCCACCTTTCCCGTGTTCGTTTTTTATATGTTTTCCTATCCCCTTTCCTTATATCTATGTCTATGTGTGAAATAATATATATATATATTTATATTTTATATATATTATATATTTATGTACTATGCGCCAACCAAGCTAATGTTAAGCCCACTCGGCATCGTTAGTGGAACGTCCAGTACCCATTATCAGCAGCTGATGAAAGCAATGTTTTCTCATTAAGTACCTAAATTAATTGATGATGTTGAGTATGCATTTAGGTCCCGACCAAAAGTCTCAATACTCGCGAACGCAAATGCACTTTGGACTAAAATGCGAGTCATTAAATCGGCGAAACGCATTCAAACCACCCGTAATGCTACATTTCGTCATAATCAATGATTAAATGTGATTTATTGATAAAAATGCACTGTTTAAAATTCATGATTTTTCTGTATCCACAGATTGAACACACGTTTGAATTTGCATCCTTAAGGTCGACTTTGTTCGTCAGTCTCGCAAGTGGTGTGGAATATGCCATCTATATTTGATTCCTAAAATATGCTTACCGTTAAAAATATAGTTCAATATTCAATTCGGTATTAATCACAGCAGTGTCTTAATTTTATTTTATTTTTGACAGATTTCATTTTTAAAAAGATTCATATTTTACTTAATTTGGTTACAGATTTGAATAGAATGGTTTCAGGCGTCACTTTGTGGAAGTGATTCAGATCGGAAAAGAAATACTTACAACGCAAAAATTTCAGAGAGTAAAAATCATTCGCCTTGACCGGGATCCCGGTCAAGGCGAATGATTTTTACTCTCTGAAATTGTTGCATTGTAATGCACACGTAGCGGATGACTCCGTTAAAGTTGCTCTTGCGGCATCTCCCGAAGTTTCTTTGAAATTGTAAGAAATAGTTAGTTATTCCACATATATTATATTAAACACGGCCAAGTTTTCGACTTAAAAAGTCGACCTGATGATGACTTTGTAAGTCGAAACCTAGGTCATGTGTAATAAAATTTATGTGGAAGAACTAAGTATTTCTTTTCTGGTAGGTTTCAGATTTCATGGGTAACGCCCACCGTTGTGGTGTAAACAAAAGTAACGGCAAATTAACCACTTCGTCAAAACCGCACTTATAAGTCCAAAGAATCACTCAATTCCTTTGGGAGACATACGCACATATTCGCACCGCGTGCCTTGTTATAGTACGATATTTTCCAAAAGATGGTATCACGACAAGTAAATTGTAGGGAAGCGAATGTCACATTGGGTCATTTATGTATCTTTAAGTTCTCGGGGGGAGGTAGGGGTTGGTGGGGAGACTGGAAAGGTGATGGAGAGTGGAAATGAGGAGGGGAAAATGAGCCAACTTCCCCTCCTCACGCTCTATTGTTTATCTACCCATGGTGCAAGGGAGACAACGTACGTACGTGGCACTGGCCAAAGACAGTTGCGACAAAGTCCTTGGATGCGCAAACTCCAGTCTAGTGTTTTCCAGGGAAAGGAGGTCAGCAATTCATTTGGACGTGTAACACATTCTCCTCAAGTTACTTTTCGAATCCTCTTCATCTGATTAATTGATCAAGCCTGTTTACATGTGCACAGTGCTGGAGTTGGGGGAAAGAAATTTGACGCAAGCTGTATTACGCAACAGTGATGGTAGGGCAAGCAACAATTCTTCTTTCCCATATTTGAAAGTTATTTTTCCAATGGAAGTATTGATCATATTTTACCTTTAATTCGAACTCGCTCCCGTTGTGTTCCACGAAGGATTTATTGCTCGGATAAATTGCTGAACATCGAATCAATCAAATTATCATCAGGTTTAAATCCTACCAAATTCTCTCCTGTTCCGCTCTCTACTAATACACATATTGTGTACGATTAAGCTTAAAGGGGCAGGTATAACACCGTAGAGTCCGTGGTCCTTTAATATCCTAATTAATTAACACTACGAAGTTCGAAAATCGACTTAAAAGGTAGGATCTACTTTGAAATGTAAAATTTTATGGCCATAAGGTTAGCTCTCATGTTGGTTGACCTTTTTTCATACGATCAGAAACGTAAATTTGCGTAAAACTAGACTTCATAAGCTGATACTTCTTCACTATTTGCTGTTAGTACTGATACTACAAATATAGGTACCTAGAAGCAATTCATTAACACTTAAACAATATTAATTAACTTATTCAGTTTTGTATATATATATATATGAACTATATTATTATATTATATAGAATAAGGTGTTAATTATATATATATATATATATATATATATATATATATCAGTCTGACCTGAAGAAGGCCTCGGAGTGGGCCGAAAGCTCAAATCATCTACAGTGTGAGTGTCCTTTTACGTGTTATCTGTTTTATTCTGTGTTCTATTGTGCCATCCAAAAGTTATATTGCTCTCGTGAGTACTTCCGCATCATCGATATATATATATATGTCTGACCTGAAGAAGGCCTCGGAGTAGGCCGAAAGCTTAAATCATCTACAGTGTGAGTGTCCTTTTACGTGTTATCTGTTTTATTCTGTGTTCTATTGTGCCGTCCAAAAGTTATATTGCTCTCGTGAGTACTTCCGCATCATCTATATATATATATATATATATATATATATATATATATATATATATATATATATATATACATTCAAATTCGAAATCCCGCCATACGGCGGACAAATATTCATTCACACATAGAAATAGATTAAGGAAAGGGGATAGGAAAAAACATAAAAGACGAACACAGGACTGGTGGGGAAGGCGGATTTGAGCAGACCACAAATGTAAAAATATTTCCTTAACCGGGACTTGAACACCGGACCTTCCACTTGCCGGGCGGATGCGCTACCAATTACGCGTACTGTCTGTCATCTGTTTGTCTTTCATCTGTTTTCCTTTTATCTATTTCTATGTGTGAATGAATATTTATAAATATTTATGCATCTTATTATTTTTTATGTAATAATATAGTTCATATAATAAAAATACAATTATATTTTTTGTATATATATAATATAGTTCATGAGTCCACGTACACTATGATATACTGTAAAAGTTATACGTAAAATGGTGTTCGGTGGGCTCTTCAGCTTTATAACGAAAAATTTAAGAAAATGATATTATTAAACTAGGAAAGCTTTTGATTATCCGCTGTACCAAATCCCATTTAAGCTTCTCGTATCCTTATACGTTGAGCAAACCCTCCGGTGAAATTCATTGCATTTCAGGATTTTTAGTCTACCACACGAGTATGAATTTGTAAGAAATTTTGATAAAATGTTCATAATCGTCATCTAACAAACTATCGCATTGAAGGAATATCGTAGTTGAAACGTGGTGAAATTATAATCATCGGGAAAAGAAATGACGAGAAGGAATCGGTTGTTAACCCGGGAACTCCGTTCCATGTCAATGCTTCTTCCGAGTCTGGCCACAGAGAGAGAGAGAGAGGGGCGAATGGGGACAATTTGGAGGGGAATGGGTGGGGTTGAATGGGTGGGGTTGAATGGGGATGGTGCCCCGAATTGAAGAAAGGGATGTGAGGATGGTAGGGGTAGGTGGTTGGAGGGTGAATAAGGTGGGAGGGCGAATAAGGTGGGAGGGCTGGCTGGATTCGGAGAAGAGAATGAGGCTAATTACGGGGATGTTTCAAAGATTTAATGAGAGACGCCATTAGAAGCAGGCGACTGAGAAGGCATTACTCTCCAGTAATACTAGCGTGCTTGGGTAACGAAAAGATTATTCTCAAAGTCATTGCGTGATGATTAAAAACTCCCCATCTTCTTGTTAAAGGTTTTCGTGTATTAATCAAACCATGATGGATAAAAATAAGTATTGAAAACTTTCGAGGGTTTCATTTGAACTGGTCGATTGCATTTTCTCTTCCTAATGGGAAGACGTTTTTGGAGATCATCATCCAAGTATGTATCGGGAAGGACTGATGAAAGTAACCATATAATCATAATGGGAACTTGGGAGCCGTAGAGGGTCGGGTGATGGACTATGAGCAAAAATAATCGCAGCAAGAAAAAAGATACTTATACTTGTGGAACAAAACGTAAAAAATAAAAATACTGATTTTTTTAAAGTGATTAAAGATGGTCCCTACAACCTTTATCAGGGTGGAAGAAGTGGCAAGTAATTTGTCTCACACTTATGAATGTGCCCGGTAAATAATGTTATCATACTTTTGTTTTGGTAACTTTATACTTTGGTGGTTTCAAAAAAAAAACTTGCTTAAAATACTTTCATGAAAATATGGGTCTACCACAAAACTGAAACTCTTTCAAAGTTATTAATTAAATCTTCCCTTGTTAGAGAAATTAACAGACACAATCCCTAAGGGGAGTACCATTGCAAAAAAAGTGAAAGTCTTTTCGAATGAAAGCGGTAAATCTCCCACGAAATTCGATGGATGTCGCAAAAAATATTTCGGAAATTGCCGTAAAATCTTTAGATCCTGAAATTCTCGTTAAATTTGCCTAATGGAATGCGCTGTAAAAAGCATCAAACATGCCTTTTCACACCAGATATCATTCCCACAAAAATTTCTACGGACTCCTGAGTGATGATATCTCGGCAGTTTCGATCTAATTGATTTAGTGGAGCCATTTCAGGTATGGTCAGAAGAGTTGCCAGATATATTGAAATGATTCGCCGGAGTGTGAGTAAAGTGTGATTGGGAGTGGGTGGATATGGATTTCCCTGGTCCGGATGAGCGGTCGCCGTGAAGCGCCCCGTGGATTTCGAGAACGTGAGGGAGGAGAGGCTATGGAGAGAGTGGAATGGAGAAAGAGCGATGAAAATGATCACCTCGAAAATAATTGCGACGAAGGGTTTTTTAAGTGTCAACGGGAGAGAGTGCAAATTTTCGGTCCTGATACAAATTTGCTACTCATTATCGTGAGTGTAATGTGAATGAAGATTGATTACTCTTTCCTTACAAAAACCTTGGGTTCCAAGTGAGAATTAAATTACATGTATACATATATATATATATGCATAAAAGATATATATATATATATATATATATATATATATATATATATATATACTGATAGTCATAACAAACACAGAAACCAAAACACAAAAGAGGAAAAACTCACTGGTTCTCGAATTTTCGGTGGTCCAACCACCTTTCTCAAGAGGTGGTTGGACCTCCGTGGGTGGTTTAATTCCTCTTGAGAAAGGTGGTTGGACCACCGAAAATTCGAGAACCAGTGAGTTTTTCCTCTTTTGTGTTTTGGTTTCTGTGTTTGTTATGACTATCAGTGAATTTACATTACACGTTTGTGGGTTTTCCAAAAAAGTGTATATATATATATATATATAAATAACAATAGACACACTAATCGATCCGAAGGTCGGTCTGGTAGGCGATGGTAGAGTTCACCCAGTACTAACCCCGACGGCGTGTGAATATTGACACATCAGGGTAAGGGGATCAGTTCCAGGGGCCGGTTATGGTTTCCCCAGGAAGATCTGGTACCCGAAAAATCACATAGTTTGGGTGGAGCTGCCCAGAGTGCCTTGCCCGGGAATCGAACCCGGGACCCTCCGGTCAGTAGTCAAACGGTGTACCCCCTGGATTACCGCAACCCACAATGCACATACATATTTATGGATATGCATATATATATATATATATTATTCATTATTAGGTAATCTACCGGTTAAGGTAGGTTTTTGGATGGACACAACTATCAAATAAACATTTTGTAACTCCAAACAAAACCCAATCCAGCAACGTCATCTACATCAGGTCCCTCTTCATCTCTATGTACTTCTTTCCTCCCTTCATCCCGTCCAACATCCCTATCCTGTCCCTGCCCTTACCTCGATTGCCCAACATTCTCCCCTCTATTACCCTCTTCAACATTCCACTACCGCTCAATACGCCTTTCATCCATTTTTCCTGCCTCCATAGGATTTCTCTCAACAAACCTCTCTCCTCATCCACCATCTCTAGTACTTCCTCATTTGTTTTCCTTTCGGTCCATTTCACCTTCTCCATTCTTCTCCGCACCCACATTTCATAAGCCTCCAATCTACGTCTATCCTCCTGTTTCAGTGACCACGTTTCCGCGCCGTACATAGCTACGCTCCATATCAGAGTTTTTACGAGTCTTGTCTTAACCTCCCTACACAACGTCCCCGTCATCAACTCCCTCCTCCTTGAGAAAGTCTCCTTGCCTAGCGCAATTCTTCTCCATACATCCCTACTACTTTGACCGTGTTGGTCCAAAACACTTCCGAGATACGTAAACTGTTCTACATGCTCTATTTTTCCCCTCCTATTTTAATGTTTAGTTTAGTCTTTTTCTTTCTGGAAAATCGCATAACCCTTGTTCTATTAATATTGATTCTCATCCCATATCTATCGCACTGAACCTCCAATTCACTCAGCAATGCTTGCAACCCCTTGGCTGACTGAGCAACTAATACTTGGTCATCAGCAAACCTAACCAATTTTACGAATTCTCCTCCGACCCCTCCGAACACCCCCTAGCGACTACCTCTCCCAAGTAACGTTGTCTCCTAGCGTCGCACTCTCCCTTACGATGCACACTCCCTAGCTACACCCTTTTCCTAACGTCGCTGTCTCATAGCGACGCACACCCCCTAGCGACGCACACCCCCTAGCGATGCTCACCCCCTAGCGACTCCCTCTCCCTAGTGACGCTGTCTCCTAGCGACGAACACTCCGTAGCAACGAACTCTTTCTAGCGACGAACACTCACTAGCAACGAACACTCCCTAGCGACGAACACTCCCCAGCGACGCACACCACCTAGCGACGCACACCCCCTAGCGACTCCCTCGTCCTAGTGACACTGTCTCCTAGCGACGCACACCCCCTAGCGACTCCCTCTCCCTAGTGACACTGTCTTCTAGCGACGCACGCTTTCCAGCGACGAACACTCCCTAGCGACGAACACTCCCTAGCGACGCACACCTCCTAGCGACGCACACCCCCTAGCGACGCACACCCCCTAGCGACTCCCTCTCCCTAGTGACGTTGTCTCCTAGCGACGCACTCTCCCTAGCAACGAACAATCTCTAGCGACGAAAACTCCCTAGCGACGAACACTCCCTAGCGACGAACACTCCCTAGCGACGCACTCTTCTTTCATCCGAGATATGTAGACTTTTCTAACTGCTCTATTTTTTCCTCCTATTTTAATATTTACCTTAGCCTTTTTCTTTCTGGAAAATCGCATAGCCTCTGATTTATTATTATTGATTCTCATCCCATATTTATCGCACTGAACCTCCAATTCACTCAACAATGCTTTCAACCCCTTGGCTGACTGAGCAACTAATGCTTGGTCATCAGCAAACCTAACCGATTTTACGAATTCCCCTCCGACTTTCATTCCCACCTTCAGTTCTTCCCTTGCCTCTTTAATCATTTCCTCTACATATACGTTGAACAGTACCGGTGACAATGGGCAACCCTGCCTTACACCTCTTCCTAACACTGCCCATCCGGACTCTCCTTTCCCCACTCGCACGTGAGCAGTCTGAGACATGTACAGGTTGCGGATCAGTCTCCTGTCCTTCCAATCCATTCCTATTTTTTGCAATACACGCATTAATTTTTCCCAATTCCCTCTATCAAAATATATATATATGTGTGTGTGTGTGTGTTTATGGTTTTTATATATATAATTATTTCTATATATGTGTATTTAAGGTTGCTGGCATACTAAATTTTGGATAATGTTTCATTCAATTTCCTAAGTGAAAAATACGAGTAGATTGTCAAAATTCCATCTGGAAATCGAGGAAAAATCATCTGAAACTCTATTGAACGAATCGTTACAGAAGAGACGTGTTTTTTGGTGCCACCTTGCGTTCACTTCCACAAGCCTTGTAGTTCTGCTATCTGGGGAAAAAGGAAACTAACGGAGAACACACTTTGAGCTGCTCTTTCTAGGTCTTGGCGAAACCGAAATTAGGAGAGGAGTTCTTTCGAAAGGTTTATAGGAAGAAATGAGGAATCGAAAAGAGTTTCTTCTCGAGTCGAGCGCGAAAATATACACGGAATTTCGGAAGGGACTAAATACGAGGTAGGGGAATGGTTAGAGAGGATTGTGGTTTTGGCGAAAATGGGATTGGCCCTTAGTGAGGCTATAACACAGGAAACAGGGTTAGCGGTGTCTGTTCACTGACAGGGGGTGGTGGCGAAGGGCAAAGGGCCAATCTTCTCTCCCCCACCTCCATTCAAGCCCCTTCCCCCAAGCCATGCATATGTGGAATCCCCGAGGCTTAAAGGAGAGGAGTTGGGAGAAGGGGATTGCCGGGAGAGGGCAGCACCATCCGGGCGGCGGAAAAGGAAAGCGCTCTTTCACTCCTCTCCCTTTAAAGGATTTCCTTTTCCTTAAATAATTCGCACACACGCTCCCTCAAAATACATTACGTACTACTACAAGCGACCTGTCAACAACGCCTTCTCTTTCATTGTTCACTGACGTCTTCTGTATCCTATGTGTCACACGCCAACATTGCATTCGAGGTTCCATATATAAGCGAACGTTTTAGTCATAAGTGATAATGAGGAGCCATTCTATCACCCGTTCTTTTTAACTTTTTCATTAACGATCTCCCCTCACACCCAAAAACTGTAAGCTACCTCTATGCGGATGACACCGCTATAGCATCAACTTCCTTCGACCCAAGTCATGCTGCAGAAAATATCCAAGAACACTTAGACAGCATAGAAAACTGGATGAGCGAGTGGAAACTTACCTTAAACCCAACAAAATGCATCAACGTCAATTACGCCAGAAAATGGAAGAAACCTAACAACACCCCCATTTACTACGGCAAGGAAAAGATCCCCCAGGCATCATCTGCCAAATTTCTTGGTGTACAACTGGACCAGAAACTCACTTGGCAAGCACACACCCAATATGCACTTAACAAGGCCAACGCGGCCTTGTTAAGGTCCCGCGAGTCCCCTCCGTCTTCTTACTAAGGTACTTCTGTTCAAATCCATGATACGACCTATCTTAACCTATGGTTATCCAGCCTGGGGATCAGTAGCTGCAAAAAACCTGAACAAACTGACACGCTTTCAAAATAAAATCTTGCGAACTCTTACATTCACAAGGACCTCAAAATACCAAACCTACCAACCTATCTAAGAGACCTAGCCCTGTCATTTCAGCAAGCAATAGGAAATACTGGTAACCCTCTCATAGAACCTTTATGGGGCTATTCTGATAATCCCCATTTTAAATACAAACGTGCAAAAACAAGTCTAAATGAATCCTAATAATCACCAAATAGTATATTCGTTAGCTTAATTTCGCCCTTAAGCCACTTATATCACACAACCGTTTATCAGCATAGTTGGGTATCGGTGTAAAATGCGCCAAACGGCGCAGTGCTTAAGCATCAGTCAGTCAGTCATAAGTGATAATCTTACTCAACTACTTTGTAAATACCGTCAAAGCTCTTCTAAACTCAATATTAGGAACCTTAATCCATAATCAGCTGTCCGCATCTTTTGCTTGTTCGGATTACAAAGATATTCCTACCGTCTCAAAATGATTAGATTTATGTAGATTGTTTGGACCGTTTTAATGTATCACCACAAGCAGAGTGCTCTATACTATATTTGCAGCTGCTGGAAAAAGATAATGCCATTTCGAAAATATTAAGTCTTGTAGCATCATTTAGTAGTATTTTTTTACTTATCGTTCCTATAGTAAACAAAAGTTTTTAAACAGAAAATTCATGATAAGTTTAACGAATAACTTCCGTTATGTGGAAAAAAGAATGTGATCTATTTAAAATGTTATTCTACATACATGCAGACATGACGCACGTCTACATGTATGTAGACGAAATACGAAAATATATTATGAACGTGAACACAATTCCAGCTGGGCACTTAAGGGAACGGAATTAATAGGTGTGTGGTAAACAGACGACCGTTGGAATAAATGCAGTTTAGATATTTGAACAAGTTAATTAAATGAATATTTTGTTTTCTTTTTAATATTCCAAGTTGTTCATGCCTCCTACACCATCACCACATCACCTAAACGGAAAAGGTGAATATCACATTTTAGTATTGCTGAATTCTGCAAGTTGAACATGGAAACTTTCAAAATATTATTTTTTTATTGTTTCCTTCTGTAGGGGCGAAGTAACTTCATCTTTGATAGACTCTATTTTCCCCAAATGTAAACTCATCAAATTATAATTTAATTGGGTTCGGAAGAGGAATCATTGAGTTTAAGTTCCTAATTAAAAATATAAATCGAAGGAAGATATGGCGATTTTTTTTAGAAGTGTCGAGGCAGTTGCGATGACATTATTACCCATTGTCAATCCTACGGAGAGTTTGGAGTTATACCTGGTTTAACTGTTAAACATCATATGATGTAAATTAAAACTCACACTGCTAACCATTGTAAAAACAGCGCACTTTTACAGTGATTAACGCTTTATTTCGATGTTTTATCTAAATTTTAAAACTAATATCATGGATATCTTATACAATTTTCCTTTCTTTTTACGGCGGAAGGAAAGTTTTTCACCACTAGACAGATCGAATCGAAATCAGATATATTATATGAGTTATATAATTAAATTAAGGTTAATTTTATCTATAGAATGAAAACCGCTGCTGGAAACGTAATGACAACAAAAGTAATTATATCTAACCAAGGACTAAATGCTAATTTGGATGCGATAAAAGTGCAAGATGAAATTAGTATAAGGGAAATTTGAGCATAACAGATCCAAAAAATGTATTAGTAAGAGAATTATTTAGTAAGATAAGCTTTAAATTATTGACCAAAACTAATAAACTACGAGCAGAAAGAAAATATCTGCAATTCTAGGTGGAAAAAAAACATTATTCTTTTATAAAAACAATTTAACATCGGTAATAGTGTTTCCTTTTTTAATTTGAAAAAATTTCAATTTTTATAAACATCGATATGGTGCAGTAAATGCAAACATATCAGCAATCCGTTACTCTCAACTGGAGCATCATTTCCGTTGACCGTAAATTATGAAATATCGCAGACGGTAATTTCTCATTAAAGCATTTTCATTTGTTTGATAACAATAATTTGACAATAATTTCATTAGTGCAATAAAAATGAATTTACATGTACATAGTAAAATATTTGGTGTTTTCCCGGCGTATCAGCTGCGTAAATTCTTCTCGGGTCCTCCACCGGGTTATATCGTCCATCTCGGCCGTTTCGATGTCCGACTCGGTCATCGTCTTCAGGGCCTCTGAATGACGTTTGCCATTTTTTCTCCCTATATATAGCGTATATATACGGGAGAAAAGTGGCGAACGGCATTCAGAAGCCCTGAAGATGATGACCGAGTCGGACATCGAAACGTCGGCCGAGATGGACGATGTAACCCGGTGGAGGACACGAGAAGAATTTACGCTACATGTACTTAGTACGCCGCAAGTCGCCGATAAGGCGTGTGGCGGGTTGTTTTAAGTCACCACCCGTAATTAAGAATAAAACCGCATACAAAATCTATAAATTCACGCCGATCAATACAGTCAAGAGAGTCATCGATTTAGTCAAGGGATAAATCGATAAATTATGATGAATATATTTTTAAATTCCAATGTGATCACTTCCAGTGCAGTTACCGACCAGTTTCAGCTACTGTTTTCGCAATTATCTTCCCCTGTACCCTAAGCAAACGCTCTCGTGAAATCACTCCGTAGGTTCGTGCGTTGAAGGCATCTCGTTCGTCTATACAGTGGGGATATTAAGCACGCATTCCGGTTCCGTCGGCATCCCCACAATTTCAACGATCGCACTGCAAGCTCGTCGCCTTTATCTTGTGCCCGTAATCTATCCAAGGAGAAGAGAGTAGTTTAAACATTTAGAAATTCATGAACTGCATTCGGAACTGCCCATTACGCGAGAACCGAGTGTTTCCCTACAATCCACGTACCTACTATAGCGCCGAGCCCTATCTGGCGGAGGGGAGGATCAAGGCGGGAGGATGGAAATGAAGACGGATTGGAGACGTAGAGACGGAGGTGGAGGACGAGGATTTTCCAGAGGAAGGAGTTGAGAGTCAGGGTAGAGGTGGATAGGAGTAGAGGCGGGATCGACGCTCGCGGTTGGAGCTTGTGGCGAACTGAAATGGAAGAGTAGACCTGAGAGAACAGAGCGGAACCTCGGCTGGGAGGGGGAGAGGGATAGATAGTTAGAGAGGATGGGGTAGTGGGACGTGGGATGGGGGTGTGAAGTAGCAGGGAGAACATCAGGACTGTTTAATACTTGACACGTTTCCTGTTCCTATACTTCCGCCTCGGTATTCCATTCGCACGACGGGGATGGGAGATTAAAGCAGTTTTGGGAGACGAATCCGGGCAAAGAGATGAGTGGGAGAGATTGGAGGCGAGAGGGCAGGGGAGGAGAGGTGTGTTTTTTTTAAAAAAAGGGGCGAGAGATGGAGGTGGGAGAGAGGGGAGAGAGATGAATGGGTAGGTTGAAAGGGGAAGAGAGTGTTTACGGGCGGTTGGCAGGGCAGTGTCTGGGGGTCGAATCGAATCGGGCGAAAAGTCTCTCTCAACGCTGCGTGGGAAGGTCATACTTATTTCACTTACATACTTGAATACTTAGATACTCACATACTTACTTACATACTTACTTACATACTTACCTATATACTTACCTATATATTTACATATTTACTTACATCCTTACGTACATATTTACTTGCATAAGAACCTACATAATTACATACTTACTTACACACGTACATACTTACTTACTTAATTACGTACTTACTTCCAAACTTGCGTACATAATTACTCACATACTTGCATACTTATACGTTTTTGAAAAAATAAGGCTTGCGGATGAAAATAGCAATTGCATAAACGCAGGCAGTTTTTCGACGCATCGATCTCGCCGTGTGAGATATCATCATTCTCAGTGTCCGTCGGTCATACAGATATTAGTTTCTGGCGTGGAAGTGGATCGATTTTTGAAAGTGGTGAATGCATTTCGATTCGATCTACGCTTCGGTACACTTAAGGTAACATCGATGTGCGATAATGTGGACTTTTGAGCGAACAAACTTATCCGATCAATATGATGAATCCGGTGAAAAATATTGACCGTCGTGCGCAGGGGTTCATTAATTGATTATAATCATAGTATAGTTGATTAAAATTGCAAAGCGATTCGTTTAACTCCATCATCATTTGCTTCTCCTCGCGGAAACAAAAGGTTTCACCAGAGTGAAGGAATAAATTTTAGATTTTTTATAACATTTATTGATTCACATTTAGCCTGTTAAAAATTCTTAAAATAATGATTTTAGTTCTATTACCTTTGTGATAAATAATCACTTATTTACTTGTAATTCTCCCCGTTTCGAATTCGGAAACTATTGGCAACAAACAAATAAGCGTGCATAAAATTTAACTCTTGAAAAAATAAACATATTTGATTTCATGCTTGAATTTTTTTGTTTTGAGGTTGTATTATAATTTATATTTTTATAAAGAGCGCTTATTGTTATCGATATTTTTATATGCTTAATGTATGTTTGTCAAGTAAATGAAACTATAAAATTGGACGAGGTAAAACAGCCGTTCGAGTAGCTTGAAGGGAATCGGTAACACGTCGATTGGCAATGGAAGGTTCGGAGTTCAACTTTTCACGTGTCAGTGCCGTGATATTAGTGTTTCTAAAACACAAAATTTCGCTGTCCATTTCAAAAAGATTTGTTTTACATTCGCCGAAGTTTACAACCAGGAGAGAAATGGGTTCACTCCGTATGATCGGCTGACTCTGAGCTGCTCCAGTGGCGTCGTGGTGAGAGATGGCTTTTTATTTGGATAGAGCGGGGGTCGTGAGAGTGGAGGGCAGGGGGGGTCCGGAAATTGGTCGTCCCGGAAGTGAGATAAAGTGGCGGAGGACAGAGAGAGAGAGGGAGAGAGAGGGAGGGAGACAGACGGGAGGGGAAGGGTGCGGCCCCTTTAAAGGGGATGCGAGGGGCCGTTTCGAGGACGGCGGGACGACGTGCTAACAAAATTATGTCCCACCACCTGATAGTGGCGCAATGTGAGGGGCAAATGTTTTTGGATGGAAAGATGGGGTGGAGAGAGAGAGAATGAGACTTGAGGATAAGTCGTTTAACCCCATTTACAGATAAAGTATTTCATTTGGAAGGGATAGATAGTGCAGCCAAGCGTAGCATACGATGCCTTCTCGCTTCTCCTTTGTCTCTACCAACGATAGGGATTTAAAATTGTTATCGTGTGAGCATATTGATGGTCATGATAAGTCTTTTGACAAAAGTTCTACGGAGAAGCATATTCTAACATTATTTTGTGTCCTATATTTTTTATGAGGCCGAAAGCTTTTATTCCTTGCTGCACACAAGATGTTCGTGAGTGTTTCAGAAGTCGATAATTTATAAAAAATTAAAAAAGTGGTATATTTGTCCAAGTAGTTGGACATAGTAACAAGTATATAAAAACAAATTTTAACAGATATAAAAGAACATAGTGGTACAACTACCATGGAAGCCCTGTTATAGGCAGCATACCTCTTTAGGGTAGAAGTCAATAAAGTCATCCTGAATTTTATAGCGTGGGGAGAACAGAGAATATTCTCTACATTAATGCAAGTAAAAAAAATGATTTGTCAGGCATGCCATATCTTTTCTCATCGCTATATACCTCTACCCGTATGTGTCGGCACTCTGCAAAATCCATTTACTAAAAAAACTTAAACGGCGGGATTGCAGGTAGCGTCTAAAAATGACTAACACTCGTAGAATCCATTGTGGCTGATTTCTAGGAATCAAAATCAGAGCCATTACACACATGAAATCCATGAGTATAGAGCTTTTGGCCATTCCCACTTCAAGAGTGACATCCAAAGAGATACAACAATTTCTTAAAAGAACTATAAGATTAATAATCAATCCTATTTTGTTTTCACTACTATTGATAAAATATTCACTGTTTTGTGTACAGTTTAGAGCAAACTAAATAGGGGTTGAACTTTGAATAGCTGATTAGGGGTAGAATGTATGAAGTGCCTTGGGATATCGATGAAAACAAATGATAAAGCATTATCAAAATATATAAGAATTGCGAAACAATATATCTATGCTATGGTTTGTCTCTTGGAGTGACTTTAAAGATTGACGAGTGGTAGAGGAATCTAGTATGCTCACGTTCGTGGTATATAGGTTAAAGTTTACCTGTCAGGGAAAATATTCAAAATTAGTGAGTGAGCAGGCTTTCGTAGATTCTTTTATAGTTTTCCCAAGAGGTAACATGTGAATTTTGGATAAAATCCTGATGATCATCCAAGTATTAGTTGGCCAATATTTTTCAAATTGAATAAAGATCAGGAAAGACGTTCTTTTACAATGTATTATTTTAAAGAACTACTCCTATGTTTGTACTAAAATTATGAGAGGACAAAGGAAAATCAGAATAGGAAGGAAAGTAAGTGAAAGTAAGAGTTGTCCGTAGTCGAGAGTACTTTTTGGCTCATATTCCGAAAAAATAAATATAATGATAAAAACGAATGCAAGATTTAAAGATATTATTGTGTGAATATCAGGGCTTATTCGATAAATTAAGTGGTGACCTAACACCATTGTGTGATGGGTGGTGACCTAACACCCCCCGCCACAGGCCCTTGCGGCGGCTTGCGGGGTATGATGTAGATGATGTAGAAATTTGGGAGGGTGATTGTCCAAAATAAAATTAAATCAATGAAAAAAGTAAAAAAGAATAAGTGAAGCATTGAAGTGGGAGAAAATGTATTACAGCAGGTGGATTAGTGCAAATAATTGTATTTGGACAGTTTTCTGAAGGGAAATGATTTTTCGTGTATGGGAATAGTGATGAAAGGGTCAAGGAGCTTTGTTATTTCACTCTAGTTAGGCCCCACCTTGAGTGTGCTGCAAGTTTATGGGATCCTCATGATGTAGGCTTAATTTTGGAACTAGATCGAGTGCAACAAAGAGCAGATAGTTTTGTGAAAAGTTCTTAATGAACAAGGTAGCAGTGTCACGACACTATTGGAAGAGTTAGGATGGGAGCCTCTAGTTGACCGTAGGCTTAAATACAGGTTAAATTTGCTGCGTAAATTTGAGTCAGGTTACTTATCTGAGGATGTTGAAGACATATTACAGGCCGCCACTTATTATGGTAGATCAGATCGCCAACATAAAATCAGGGAGATTTATGGTAGAACGGATAGATTTAAAACGCCTCAAGCTATTAGAGATCATAATAGACATGACAGCAATCGCGTAGGAGATAATTAGAATTGGTAGTGTATATATTTGTCGATATCCTGTATTTTATTCTTTTTATTTAATGGACCCATCTTTTTAAAAGTTCTACAGCATGATTTGAATATACGTACCCTGAAATTGAATATATTTGCATGGAAGTATTTTCTTTCGTACGATTAAAATTTATCGAGTACACGATCAAACTAATATCTCTGTTGATGTGACAAGATTTGATTTTGCATGTGGTTTTATTCTGTTTTACGAGAGGCTAGCACCCCCCGCCGCACGCCCTTGCGGCGGCTTGCAGGCTATTGTGTAGATTTAGGGATTCATTAGGGTACTAATGGCGTCGGCGAAAGAAGCGTAAGTTAAGTAAAGGGACCTGGTGGTAGATATTATAAGTAAATATGAAAATTAAAGGTTGGTAAAGACTATAAATTTGGAGGGCGACACAATAGATCGGAAACTTGGTCTTCGAGGATAAGTATTAATTTCTAATGAACACATCATGTAATGAATGGTCCAATGTTTCGAGAGTCTCTCACTGACCGATGGATACTAGATACAAGTCCAGGGAGATCCTTTCACCTCCTCTCTAAAACTCAAGCTGGGAAACTAAATTGATTACCTATTGGCAAATCGTGGGTGGAATATTGAAAGGAACTTATCTATTTAGCTCGTTATTTTATATATTTCATGTCCTTACCAGCGTAGTGCTAGGCGAGCCAAAGCTCCACATATATTAAACCAAACAAAAATCTGATAAATATGGATTTCTTTGGAGTTACACTTTGTTGTCTGTATATTACCTGGCGGACGAGGACAAAAGCGGAAGTTTTAAATATAGTATGGTGGGCGAAGAGAGGTTGTTGCTGTTGGGAATTAGAAAAAGTCAGAAAAAGTTGTGGCTGAAGCACGTGAAAGAAGAGAGAATGTTTGAAAAGTGGAGTGGAATAATGAGGAGAGTAAGGCATTCCAGGTAGAATTCAGAAACTCAGAAGTTACGAATAAATGGAGTGATAAATAATGCTGTGTAAAGAAGGAGGACGTTTTCTTGATACGTAGAAGCGATTACTTGCTGGGGACAGTCGAAAAACGATTATTTATTCAAGAAACTGCGGAATCCCGGTCAAGGCGAATGATTTTTACTCTCTGAAATTGTTGCATTACGATTATTTATTACCTGATGACGACGACGTTCAATGACGAAACCTGTGTCATGTTTTAAATAAAGTGTGCGTGGAATTACAAAGTGAATAATTGCATTTCATTTCAATATGTGATGCAAATTCCACAAAGTTACGCCGGAGAAAACAAAATTTAGGTAAACTGACCTTTTACGAATGGAATGAAAAATTTAATATTCTCTAAAGGAGTAATTTTAGACCACTATAATTATCTGGAATCTCCAATTCGCCGTTTACAATACTTAAAACGGAGGTGTGTCGGAGAATCAAGTCACCTGTCTCAAAGTGAAAATGGGATTAGAGTGAAGGGAACCTAAGGCGGCGCAATGCGTTGTCACCACCTATTCGGTGCGATCTTCGGCACTGACGCCACGCGTGACATCATCCTCCACATAACATGTGGAATTTTCTCAAGCAAACCGCCTTGGTTTGCGATCCTTTTGGTCCGCCGAAGCAAACACAATTCCATGACGAGTTTTCATAAAAAAAGACGACGGCCTAATAAAAAACATAAGTGGGCTATATTTCGGGAACCTTAGTCCAATCGGACCTCTTTTATTCAGCAAGACGAGGGTGGCAGGGATAAATAAAACCTGTGTATGTATATATATATATATATATATATATATATATATATATATATATATATATATATATATATATATATATATATATATATATATATATATATATATATATAAGAAGATCCAAGGAATTGGGAGCGCGCTAAGATCCCGAGATGGCGCCGTACACATTTCACTCAATCTTTTTACTTCCCTCATCGGATTTCGGGGACTTGGCGTAAAGGGATGGGGTGAAAGGGCAGGTTTATTTGGGTGGGGGTGTGGGGGGGTCGCTTTCCCTAGTGCGGGAGAGGATTGAGGCCCCTTCTGTTGCGAGTAGGGGTGGATGAGAAAGGGGTCGGGGGGTGCGCGGGGACAATAAAAATCGCCCGCTTGAATATACGTGTCTCATTTCGTCCTCTCTACTCAATTTGTTCGCCCGTCCACACACCCAAAACGTCGCCCTATTTCTCGCAACTCACCCCTCGCCGCGCCGTCCCATCCGTTTTCATTAGGACATCGCCCTCACAACCCTTCCTCCCTCCCTCCCTAGCACCCTTCACTGTCCCCCTTTTCAGACATACGTTGGTCGTTATTCCAATCCTCTTCTGCTCCTTCCAGCGCCCCGAATTTTTGGCCCACATCAAAAGCTATGGTGGTTAAATCCCAAAAGCGGAAGATAATTTCCGTAATTTCCCTTTCAACATCCTGTACGTAAATATTCAATGGCCTCCGCATTTAAAATGTAATAGGGACGAATGGTCTGTCCAAAAGCTGCGTTACTCTCTTTTTATATGCTTATTGCGTCTTTGACGCACCACGCATTTGAGAGTGGTACCTTTAATTATGAAATTAAATGTAAAACGACGAAGAAGAAAACTGTTACATGAAATGTCACTTTTAATGAAAATAAGACGGGATTGTTATTATAATTATACAGTCAACCGGTTTAGTTTTTTGACAAATCCTGTCAGTACGAATTACTCCACTCCGAATCCCTAAACAAAATGGCACAAAATATTCTAAATCATAATTTATGTCTTTTTTTAGGCCTTAAGAACCCTGTAGTATGTAGTGTCAGAGTTTATAAAAAACCCTAATGCTGATGGACTACTAATAATAATATTGACGTTAGTAATAATAATAAAAATCAGTTAACTCTCTCACTTTTAAAATTCTAGTTTACTCGTTACTGGATAAATTATTAAATACATTCTAAGATACATGTGTTTGATAGTTGATGGTATGCATATTTGCATGCGTGTAAGTTGAAGGATTTTTGCATGAATATATGCGCCATTGTGGGTGTAGATTTGCATGGATGTGTTGATTTTGCATGTGGTTTTTTGTTCTTTTTCACGGGTGGTCACCTGACACCCTCCGCCACACGCCCTTCTTGCCTTGTCTTGCTTGCATTATGTAGATGTGGAAAAATCATCGCGTCTTAATTTTCATGAAAATGAAATATCATTCTTCAATTTTCTTTTTCGTCGTTTCATATACGTGTAATTTGCTGGTAAGTAACACCAGAATCCCAAATATGCGTTCAGTTCGAGTTTATGCTGTGAGTCACGAGGTCTCTCATCATTCTGCTAGCAAACTCCCGGTCTTGCTCAAGAGCGTTTCTCTCTAAGCATTTCCTATTAATTCATCGCCCAATCGGATCTTAAACTTCTGCCTTTGTATGAGTCGAGAAAAAGAGTCACGTAGTAGTGTGGCTCATGTAACCTGTCACTCAGAGTTCGGTACGTACGTAGTTGGTGAAATTTAAATCAAACTAGCTCTTCCGCTGAGCTTGGCGGACGGATGCCTTTTGCGTGGCAACTTAGTCTCATCCCAATCGAACGGCGCCGAGTCTGCTGCACTTGACGTACCGTGACAAAAAGAGACCATTTCCCCCTCCGACCTTCTGCAGCGGAGGCTCCGGTCGAGTAAATATTCGATGACGCATTACGCATCCCTGAGGGGAATGAATTTGAGATATTTTAAATTCTGATCTATAATTAAAATAATTACGTTAGTGCCGAAGTTGAGATAATTTTTCATGATTTTTTTAAATGATATAATATTTTTATTTCTCTCCACTACTTCTTATCCAATGTGACTAATGAGTAAATGTATATCTCTAAAACACAATGCAAAAATCATAGAAAAACATAAGCGAGCAGTTGGTTACCTATAAATATTAAAATACAGGAAATATTGAAAAAGAAGAATGATAAAAATTAGAGTTGACATATATGAGATATTGCTGCTACCTCCAAGAGTAAAAGGTTGAACTTTTGACCATCAACTCATTGTTTCAGCCCATGCAACGAAGCGGATTACACTTCAAATATGGTAGAATACTCTTCTAAAACTGCACTCTTTCGTGATCTTTGTTTAACGTTAATTGATGTCATCCATGAAATGTGGGTCGCGGTAGTCCAGCGGGTAGAGCGTTGGACTACTGACCGGAGGTTCCCGGATTCGACTCCCGGGCAAGGCACTCTGGGCTCCACCCTAGCTCTATGATTTTTCGGGTACCAGATTTTTCTGGAAAACCTTAACCGGCATAGAGAAAGGAACTGCTCTCCCTATCCTGATGTGTGAATATTCACACGCCATCGGACTTAGTACATGGGTGAACTCTACCATCACCTACCAACCCGACCTTAGGGTTGAATCCTGTTAAACCATATTCATGTAATATTTATTCAATTGATGATATTCGTTGCAATTAGGTAATTGTCCTGGTGTCAATGGTCGCATAACATACAAACAATATTTTAACAGTTAAAATACTATACAAATCAATGAAGTTCATCACCCGGTGGCTGCTTTACACTTCTTCTTAAAGCTCCTAAAATTGGATGGAAAAGGCTCAAACAAACCTCCAGGCAGCTGGTTCCATCCAACAATAGTTCTGTTAAAAAAAGAGTATTTTTTCTTATTTGTTTTTTTGCGTTCTTATTTTTATTTTAAAACTGTGGTCGTTTTCCCCCTTAAAGTATGGTTTTTCTATCTCTTTCCCTAAATCTTCCCCACGCTTCGTCATTTTTTTAAATTCATCGCGCCTAACCTACTTCTTTTTCTTCTATTTATTCATAATATGGTTTTTTACCTCAGTGTTATCATTCATTGTATAAATGCCTGTGGAAATTTATTCGCAGGATAAAAAGGTGATTCCTCCAAATAAAATTTTTTTTAATAAAAATTATGGTAGGACTCGTCGAAATGTGGAATATCCTCAGTCCGCTCCAATTTGAACACTCTTCCTCCGCCCTACCATTTTCCGCCCCTCCCTCTTTTAACCCAAACCTACCCCCTGCACCCCAAGATCGTCCAATTCAACTTTGACCCTGAACCATAGAGTTTGTAGACTGCCCTTCCGTTCATAGATGAGTTGCCGACCCCTGTGACCAATTTCAGGAACAAAACCCAAACAGTTCGTGCCCTTGTCCATCAAACGAATAGGGTGACTTGAAGTTTTACGAAGAAATCCTCGTGGGCGTAATATTGTCTCGGGTGTAGGTCCCGTTTCCTCAGCGACTAATGGATTTTTCAGGATAAAAACGGAAAAACAGCTCAATTTTGTATAAAAGCTATCTTTTCTGGTGGCACTGCCTGCGTGTTTTCTGTTTAGTGGACGGTCAAGTCGGAAAATTTTTAATTTTATCACCGTCAAATGATAAGTTACACAGGTATTCATTGTACATTCAGGAAAAGGTTCGGTACTTGTGTGGTATTGGGACTTGCTATAACTTCGTAGGAGGAATTCCTACGATTAATACAAATGTGCGAAGAAAGAGTTGGTACGAGGTCTCGTTGAAGTTTTACGGATTGGATAGATCGGGAGTTTTATCATGCATCAAAATGTATGTTGATGTAATTTTACTTATTTCTCCACTATCTTTTTCATGATTCTAGTCCTCGTATATTATTATACCTATGTTGTTAGTTTGCATATATATATATATATATATATATATATATATATATATATATATATATAAAACTTAGACAGTAACACACAGCACGAGAACACATAAAAAGAACACTCACAATAATATCTTGATAATTTCGACGGACTTGAGCTCCGTCTTCTTCGGAAGATAAGATATGACTGCTATATATATATATATATATATATATATATATATATATATATATATATATATATATATATATATATATATATATATATAGATGATAACGTAACACGGAAGTGTTAAATAAAAAACATTGACAGCAACACACAATATGAGAACACATAAAGGGAACACTCACACGTTATTTCTTGATAATTTCGATGGAATTGAGTTCCGTCTTCCTCAGTCATAACTATTCTTCTGAGGAAGACGAAGCTAAATTCTGAAAAAGAAAAGAAACTCACAATGTTTTGAATTTTTGGTGGTTCACGTTACCTTTCTCGAGGAAGAGAAGGACAGAACTCACACAGGTTGTTAAGAAAAACTTTTATATTGGGCGTGGTTTTCTACGGCGCAGAAACTATTTATTTGAAGCAAGGTAATATCCGTGCATTGGAAGAATTTGGCATTTGGATTTGGTGATTGATAAAAATGGCGAAACGGATTAATTAGAAATCGAGCAAATGGGTAATGAGAATGGTGTAAAGGGAGGAGAGAGCATTGTCGGGAGAAATTCGGTAGAAGGAGGAAAGATTTATGCAAAGCCTTTTCTTGGCAATGCAAAGCATTTAATGTAATGTTGAAGACTCTGATAGGGTTGACGGTGTTAGGAAAGGGAGGTAGGCGAGGAAAGCAATAGGAGACCTAATGATGGAACTGAGAATATATATGGAATGGAATATTATTTTCTTGGTCACTTTGTTCACACTACCTCACTCCGTAGTTAATTTCGTCAAAACCTTGTGCCCCTATACACGGTAAGCTATGCTCGCTTCTCCCCTTTATACTCAGAGCTTCCTCTTTCTATTTCTATGCGATTAACGGTGCACTCACACGCACTCTCTCGCCTCGTCTCGCACCGGCAGCGTGAACTAGGTTACTGGAGACCCATATCGCGGCGAGTATCACCAACCACGCTTACTCGGGGTCAGCTCCCCCGTGTTAAGAGCTTAACCGGCCGGGTGTTTTTCATCTAGCCCCCATTCCCCCGTCGTATCTGCGCTCCTAACCTGATATTAGCAAGGGGGCAGGATAAAATTTACCACCTGAGATGTGGAGGGACATGTTCCGGGGAATGGGGGGATTGATGAGATTGGTCGGGATGAGACGAATAAATCGGATCCGGCGGCGGTGGCGCCGGCGTCAGGTGCGAAAAAGAATTTCGGCCCAGAGGCGACAGTCACTTGTTTCCCCACCGTGTCGCCGGTCGGGGAAAGTGCGCAATCATCAGATTTGCCAGAATTACTATCTGGGTCATGTAGACGAATTGACCCCGGAAAGTGGCTAAGAACTCACTAAACTAAATATCACTGGAAAAATTAAAGCTACTCAAATGTTTTGAAAATAACAACTGTTTTCTCTTATTAAATCCAAACACGGTCTTTAAGTCTGATCTGGGTTTCATCTACATCTACATAAATACCCTGCGAGCCACCAAAAAAGGTGTGTGGCCGGGGGTGTAGCACCAGGAGGAAAGGGTAAGGGATGAGAGGGTTGGGGTTTATTCAAATAGGTAGGGGAAGGTGGGGGGAAACTGTAACTATATATATATATATATATATATATATATATATATATCAATATATATATATATATATATATATATATATATATATATCCACGCGCAGTCCCTAACCTGTACGTTAATACTTATTGTAATGAACTGACTCCTGGGGGATTTCGACTTCAAGCATTCTGGTCTCTTATCGTTCTAGGAGAAAATGACATTTTAATCCTGTCAGTCTTGCAGTCTATCTCTCTAGTCTTATATTCGTGATCCCTTCGATCGTAATACGTTAGGGTTCGTATTATATCTTCGATGTCATCGGAAAAGGGCCCATCTTTAAATGTTTTTAATAAGTTTAATCTATATTGGAAACGCCGCTGTGTAAGAGAATCCCAACCTAAATTGTCTAGCAAAGTGGATACGCTGCTGCGTTGGTCATATATAGAAGCGTCCTCAGCGGCCGTGGAGTTATCGCATTTACTCCAGGGAGGTTATGTTGAGAAGAATAAAATGAGTAGAATTAATAGTATTAATTAATTTAAAAGAGAATTATTTAATTATTTACATTTTTTATATTACATGATTTTTATGGAATAATTATGGCATGAATGTACACTGCATCTGATATTGAAAAACCCATAAAGACATAGAGTAAATAACAGTCTTGCATTTTTAGTTAATTTAAAATAGCAATTGGTAATTATTAATGATAGTGCTTTTGTTGTTTTAGAGAGAAATATAGAAAATTGAATTTTAATAATTAAATATTTTTTTGACTCTGGTAGCGTAGGAAAATGCAAGTATTAGCAAAAGAAGCACTTCAATGCATGCGTCCTATTATCGCTGATGAAGCTAATCACGCTTAGCGTGATTTAAAACCTTCATCAACCAATTCCTAAGAACGTTTCATTGAAGCATGACCACTCGATCTTCAATGCTTCAAAGCTCAAGAAGTCTAATATTAATGCCGATTGTTTCACAAAATTTTCCCTCGCTTTTCCCCTCTCCGCCCATCTCAGGTGCAAAGTGGTCCTAACATTTCGTTTTGGGCCAGAATTGGAATAAACGAAGCAAGAAAAGAAGCATAATGAGCGAAGAAATGAAATCAAACGCCGAGAAATAGTGGGTGAGTAGACAAAAGAAGTTAAACGGGGACGTAGACGAAGGACGACGTTCAAAATAGCGTGGAAAAGGAGAGGAAAGTGCTGGGGGAAATTCAAAGAATGTGGAAACACTGATTGGAGAAGAGAAGATGTTTCATTGCCTTTGACATCCAACTTCAGGGATATTTAACATCAAAAAGGTTGTGAAAGGAAGGAGAATGCAGGGTAAGAATGGTGGAAGAGAGACTTTTTAAACAGCAAAATAGGTAGACACCAGTTACGATGAAATGAGAAAGTAAATTATACGTATACGTCAAATTATAGGAAATTTCATGATACTTTGAAGATTACACAATTAAGGAACAACCTAAAACCGGGTTTTCGGGTAGTTAAACGGGATTCTAGATGGATGCATAAATGACTTGATTAATTTGATATTTTCTTCCCAACCGTATTAAAAAAAAGACTATTTATAACACATGTAGTCAATTATATTCCTCGCATCGAAAGGATACAACGAGGATTGCGAAAATAAGCTAAAAAATGAAATGCGGAAGAAATAATTGGAGGAAGAATATTGGGGCACTCTGGTGGGTGACGAATTGTATAATGAAAAGAAAGTTATAAAATTCTGTGTTGAGACCTCAGATGTTCCATGGTGAAGTGACCTAGCCATTTTTACGAGCCCATGGGAGGATGATTGAAGTCGCTGAGATGAGGATGTTGAGCAGTAGGAGTGAGGAAAAGACATAAAAGTTACATCCAAGGAACAGGAATGATGGGGCCTATTTTTGAAAAGGTACAGAAAATAAGGTTTAGATGGTTTGGTCATGTGGAGTGGAAGAACGAAGAAAACGTTGAAAAAAAAGATTGAAAACTTTGGAAGATTTAGGAAAGAGGATAAGGGTAAGGGCCAAGAAAATATGAAAAGGCATACTGGAAGAAGACGTGTCAGAGAGAGGGAGACCATGAATAGGAAGAATTGGAATAGAAGGATCAAAGATGAGAATTTCGGCTCTATAGACATTGGATATGGCTGAAAGAAAGATGAATAAGAAGATGATAAGGATGAATAAATGAAGGAAAAAAGTCCAAACATTGGTTCGAGGAAAAGGAATTCCAATGAATACAAACAATTTTGGGGAAAATCCAAAATCTCCTTTTGATACCTTTGAATTAATTGTACGATAAGGGGTAAGTTTCAGAATTACCCCTTATTTTGAGTTTCAAATTTTAAATGGCGAGGCAAGCAGTCAGTACAGTCAGGAAAACTGGTGCCACGCTTTGAGTGACACTCTGGAACGGACTGAATTGCCACTGGGGACTTACGCAATAGCCTCAAGCCACCTAAAAGAAGTATGGTGAGGGGTGTAGTAGAATACAAGGCATGCTTGAAAAACTACTAGCTCATAAATTAGTTTGAATATACGAGTATGTTAGCTTAAATCCCAACAAAACTCTCGCATAAATACATGCATATATGCAATCATTAACTAAATCATAAAAGTTTTGTCTTATAATCAAGTTATTGAGATAGTGTTTCTTATTTTTGCAGATGGGATAGGAGTATTTGAATCTATTGATGATGATGTCCATCCACTTCGACTTCGCGAGGATGTGTATACATGTGTGTATGTATGTATGTATATGTATGTGTGTATATATACATATATATATGTATATATATATTTTTTTTCCTACAGGTTCCCCCCACCTTTCCTCACCTAACTCCCAACCCCCTCAACCCTTACCCTTCCCTCATGGTGCTACACCCCCTGCCACACACCTTTTTGGTGGCTCGCAGGGTACTTATGTAGATGTAGATGTAGATCCATTCAATGTTTATTCCCTCTCGATGGTTAAATCAGCTCATTTAAAATCACGTCATAATAATCCCCTCGTTATTACTAGAAAATTCATGCGTTCCGCATCTATCTAAAAGTCTAATTTCACCTCCTCTCATCGTGTTACAGGGAACTCCCGGCCTAATTCCTTCATCGTGCTCAGCGAAGAATTAATTGAAGAAAAAAGTATGTAGATGTAACTTTGCTTGAACATAAATGTCACTTTTATTGCGTACCCATGCTCATAATTGTAAGCAGACTTCTCCGCTATATATCATAGGGAAAACAATTTTCTTTACTCCGATTTTGCTTTGTTTCACTTTCAAATAAATTTACAAAAGTAATTTAAATATACAAGGAACGTAGCTACGGTCGTGAATCAATGTAAACAAAAAATACCGGGACCGTAAACTTGAATAGTTAAGAATTGGTTGTGGCCATTAAAATGATATTGAGAATGGGAAATGTTTTTCTTTAATTTAGATTCGCAACTTTTGCGAATGTAATTCTTCGTGTCAGTATTAAGGGACTTAATAGAGGACTCGATGAGAGCAATCAAGTCGTGGAGAGGAGGTTTTTTGGGGGCGACACTAAAATTGAGTCCACGATTGAGTAGGGAAAGTTCTTCCGGCGAAAAATGTATGTCTGAGAGGTTTTTCACGAAAGGGTAGGAATAAACAATGTTGGGAGGGGGTTTAGTTCTATCGGAAATCAAAGATGCCAATTTTTTGGAGAGGACGAAGGATTTCATGTGATATTTGTGTTGACTAACTAGGTGAACTTTTCTGTCGAATTCCATCCAAAGGTTAAATTCATGTTCATCCAAGACATTTTGTCAATTTAAGGTGGAGGTGGTATGCTTGTAATTCGAGTTTCGCTCTCTTGGAGAAGAGGTAGTGAATCTCGGAATTCAAAATGGTCGTTTTAATTTTGGAGTCGTAACGAGAAAATTTGATTCTTTCCAAAGGTGGTTTTTGAGATGAATTTAGGAAGGACTCCATTCAAGTTTACGGTCCCGGTATTTTTTGTTTACATTTACAAAAGTACTTTGCACAATCTTGAAAAATTTGGTGAAAAAGGCCTAGTGGGACATAATTTATTGTGAGATGTTGGAAATGCTGTCCGATTTCCAGTTCAGAGTATTTGTGGTAACGACCCTATTCACTCTTGAACAATCCAATTTTATGTTGTTATTTTCCGTTATTTAAAAAAATGGATAATTCCGAAGGATACCTCTTCCATTATATGGATGACGATTTTTTTAACATATTACTATGATACTTCCCATTCCCAATGATACGGATTGAATCTTTTTTTTTGGACAACTGTTTATGAATCTATAGAGGTAGGGATTTAAAAACGTTTGATGGAAACAATGTCAATAAACAAGGGTAGCCATATAGTCATTTGCGTACAAATTCAGGAAATGGATGGAGTTGAAAATAAAGTTTTTACATACAAAGATTTTTTCAAGATACTAACATATATCTATGGTGCATCTACAAGTATATCTACAAACTACCCCAGAAACCGCCGCATTAGCGTGTGGCTGGGAACCTTTGGACAGCACCCTTAAATAGAACGCAATTGCATGTAAAACATTCAAAAAAACATCCTAATGAACACACACAAACCCGTAGATATTCATGTAAAATTTACTTTAACTTTACATATCCATATGCATACACAAACAGCCGATATGCAAAAGAACATGCATCTACAAATGCACTCGACGTTTACGCGGCGTTTTAATCTTGTTTTTGCTTGTAACTCGATTTTGTTATTACTTTTACTGTGACTTCAATTTGAACTATTATTATTCCTGATTGTCCAAGGAAAGAACAAATATGTGCTGGTGCATCTCTCTGTATTGTACATCTATCTCCCATATTTATGTAATCTAAACTGTACAAATACTCAGGGGTCATAGCAATTCCCTTTTGTGTCATAGATAAACCCGTGTGTTCTGAACATCGCTAAAAGCCGAAGTGTCACTATTTCTCTTCGCCTTGCAAACGACTTTCAGACTAATTCTTCTAAAAGGCCCGTGACGCTCGTCTTCTTATCGTAACAATATGTGACGAATCTAATGGATTTTCTCTGAACTTTGCCAAGGGTGAGATAAATGTTAAAAATATTGATTGAAAACTATATTGAAGGTACTTTCAACTACATTACTTGTGCCACCGCTTTGCTGGATTGTTTCACTATATAATATTACTTACACATTGAAAAGTTTAACATGAAGAGGCAGTAAAGAATGCTAAGGGTTGACGCAATCGCAAAAGAAAGAATATTGATGATATATTATTCTCGTAAAAGGCCTTATACTTTCGTGAAATCGTGAACTTATACTAAAATATACTTTCGTATAAAATATGCTTTTGAATCTGTGGGAACAGTTTCAATGAAATGAATATACTTGCGGTATATTTTCCTTTATTAGTCATTATTGAACTTTTAATGATATGGGAATTGATTTTATATTCATTCGAGCGTGGAGGAAAGTTTATTTGATTTTTATCGTTTTGGTAAAAAAGAAAGGGGGAATATATGACCATTCGGATATGAGAACTACGGATTCACAAAGAAATTGGATCTCAATATATCATTAGATCAGTGAACCGTAGTGATTAAAATCTTTGATATATATACATATATATTATATATATATTATATATATATTATATATATATAATATATATTTGAAATTGACGCTCTCCGGCGACGCACAAACACACGGATACAAAATAATCAACACAAGGAAACATAAAGGAAGGACACTCACAGTATGTATTGACGTTTCGACGGCCCGGCCGTCGTCATCAGATAATTATATATATATATATATATATATATATATATATATATATATATATATATATATATATATCATCTATATATCAGATACATATTTATATATTATTTGCTTTACGACATGCATTGTCCGTAATGAATTTCACATCTGTCTCCCAATTCCCTCCTCTCCTCTCGATTCCCCCTCACCCGTGGAAGGAAAAAATTCTTCATGATTTATTGCGTTAGTTCCTCTTTCGCTTGGAGTAATTCCCAATTTTCGATACTCCCTCCCTCTCTCCTCAACATCATTCCCAGAATTCCCACTCGAGCGCGGCGGCAAAGGGCTTTGATTGGGGGGTCGTCCCACGCTCTCCCCTAAAAACCCCATCCGGCTCCCAGGGGACGAGGGGACGGGTGGGGGCATGGAGGAGAAAACTCCGCGCGTGCCTTTTCAGTGAAAGCCAAACTGGGGAAGAGGAGGGTGAATGGAGGAAGAATTTCGACTCTTGTTTCAACAGCGCGGACAAAAAGTTAATTTATCGAGGCAAGCGTCATCACGCTGCTAATACCTTGAAAATACATCTCTCTGCTGTTTCGCGCGTGCAGTTTAACTTTCATTTGAGAAGATATTATTATTTTCCATCTGTAGACGCGTGCTATTATATACACCGAACAAATAATTTCCCTCGAATTGTTATTAGCAATCAAAGAAGTGGAATTTGCAGCTGAAGTTGGTTTAACAACAAAGGAAGCCAAGAGACCATTGAGAGAGTCGTTAGACATATCAGTATTGAACTCCATAGATTGAATTAAAGGCTGAAAAGCATTTAACCTGAAGGTTTAAACAAACTTATTTAATTTTAATCTTTACTGAAATTATTGAATAGTTTAAGTCAGTAACTAAGTTAATATTGGTTTTGATCAGTAAAATAAATGAGAAAAAATGCAGTGCAAAGATAATTTTGTTTCAATTATCGTAACCTATGCCCACATATTGATTGACAAACGTCCGATCCGATCTCATTGAGTTTCTGTTTATGCGCTTGAGGTTTAGGAGGTGCAGTTTGTAAAACTTTAAATTAATGTCATTACAAAAAAAACAATCGCCATTAGTCTTTTACATACTTAAAAAAAATTACAAGGATTAATTTTCAAGCATTGCCCAATACGTTGGCTTAATTGTCCAAATTTAATAACGATTTTCTTGGAAGTTAAATATTAAATTTTGGTTGAGTCAACGTATATTTGACGGAGCTATTTCCCTATTCAATTTAGTTATCATACACGATTAAATATATATGCTATAAATGTTATTCTAGAGATAATGGAGGTCGATTATTGCTTTCCTTCATTCTTTATTACCGGCCTATTTAATCATTTCTTCGTCTATTTATACTCGTTCCTCGGAAGGTTTTTACTCAATCATTATTTTGGTCCTCTCATGCTTATTTGTCCCACTGGTGATTCACATTTTTCTGCTTATACATTCACCCTTATTCTTTGCCCATGTGACTTAGGTGATCATTCCATCAATCGATTTTCAAAGTTGACTCGCTAAGTTTTCTCCTTTGCATACTCATATAATTTTGTCGTTCCATTCCCTGCTCAGTGATGTTATACCCGTGGTTTTTTGTGACACTAATATTTATTTATTTATTTAGGAATTTACCGTTGCAATTAGGCAATTGTCCTGGTGGCAACGGTCAAGCCTGGTCAACGGTCACTCATGACATGGACATACATGCTTCACAAGAAGAACAGATAGGCAAAAACTCTTATATACAATGACACTTAAAGGATTACCAACTGCATTATTACATTTACCATCGCCCGTGGGCTATGTTTACACCATTCGAGAGCATACTACGCACCGTCCTTCGCCACACTCCGTCCATAATCACGTATTCATCAATTTCATATACAATTCAAAATGCCGTCCCGTTAACACATCATTCACTTTTGAAGGACAACTTGTAATGCCGTCCACATCACATGCAATAAATATTTTAATAGTTACAATAGTAAATAATCACTGATCAATGACGTTTATCACCCAGTGGCTGCTTTACACATCTTCTTAAAGCTCCTAAAATTGGAAGGAAAGGGCTCAAACAAACCTCCAGGCAGCTGGTTCCACTCAACAATAGTTCTCTTTAAAAAAGAGTATTTTTTCTTATTTGTTTTTTGCATTCTTATTTTTATTTTAAATTTGTGGTCGTTTTTTCCCTTAAAAATTGGTTTTTCTAACTCTTTCCATAAATCTTCCCACGATTCGTTATTTTTAAAAATTCTGTGCATCGCACCTAACCTACTAATCTTTTTCCTTCTACTTTTTAAACTTTTCCATTTCAATACTCGCATATCTAGCATTTCCGTGACACGCTCTGCTCTTATTTATACTCGTATCTTACCTATATCCAGTATTCTTACTATTCTTGCTATGTCTGGCAAAGGGTCCAAGATTATAGGTTATTATATTGATCTCTAAGCAGTTTTATATGTTTTACATTTTATCTTCTACCTCAATGCGTCAATTGTTCCATATGGTCTCATTCAAGCTATCCTTAAGTATCTTAAGGATACTGTGAGGGTTCATCTACCAGGTGTTTTAGCCGTTGTTAATACGAGCCTACGAATACTTTTTACGTTTTTATATGTGCTGGCTGTTGACTGTAGAGTTTAGAGAGAGGATAAATAAGAGATCTTCGGAATAAACTAACGAAATTATTGAGGTGGAACATGTTAGAAATTCCCAATCAATTGACCTAAAGCACTATGAAAAGGTATCCGATTCCATGATATACGCGGATTGCGACTCTTGGGGAACGAAGGGAAAATCCTCCCCAAACTGAAGCCAACGGACGTGAAATGCCTCGCGAAGGGGAGTGCGCCACTGTCAGCAGTTCATACACTGAAGACCGTAATTGGTGGATGTCTGACTTAAATACCAACACTCCCTCCGACCCTCGTTACTCTGCAGTTGGTTTGCTGCGAATCCCTCCGACTGTTTATCAGATTGCAGAGAGTCGCGTGTTGACCCATGTGAATTGCATGCCGCACCGATCGAATGGCACGGTTGGGCACGGTTGCCTCGTCAAACGGCCAGGTTCCACGAAAAAAACCCACTTAATTGACGATCAATTACTCGGATGCGTGATACTCCCTTCTGGCTACAATATGCATTCATGCAAGAATGACGTCGATGAGAGAGAGATATACCTGTCATTATATACGATGTCATTTAGATCGTGAAACATGTTCTTGAACAGAAGTCTCGTTGGTTTTGTTCAACGATCAAAGACAGATGCTTAAAAATCATGACAATAATTTTTTAATGCACAAATAATTAATATTTCGCGTAATTAAATATTGATATCCTTGTTTCATAAAATTTATATTGAAAGTCGAAATATAAATAGAATTATTAAGGTTCTATTAGACAGGTTCGTTTTTAATACTCGACTTAACAATGTATTTTAATATACGTTATGAAATGTTTCGATTACTTTCCGCGATATCTAAGGAAGAAAACATAATACTCGAGTTGCATCAATGAGTTGATGAATGAGGGATCAACTCACTCTCTTTCTCTCTCTCTCTGTCAGAGAAAAAGGGAAATGGGTGAAATTACAAGGAGGTAGGGGAATTAAAAAAATATTGGTACCTCGTCAACCCCGTGTCAAGGGTGATGCAAATCGACCCCCCGGCTTCGGGCCTCAAAGCCGTCGGAACTGGTAAAAGGTTGCTTGGTTACGCCCTCGATCGTCAGACCAAAAACTACGGTGGATTTATTCACTAGCGAGTGTCCTCTCCCACGACTGGAAACAAAATATTCTCGTGTGAGGGATACGTGAGGGGGATCGGTGGCTTATAGACAGGGGAGCGGGAGGGGGGAGGGGGTGGATGGGGGAGAGAGTGGAGTGGAATTCTGTGAAATTGAACTCTCTCTATCGTCATCACCCTCTCTTTCATTTTTTTGCGCGTTCAAGAGGGCCGGAGGGGGAGGGGAGTGAATGGAACCACGGGTTGAGTTTCCAATGCATTCAGGGAGGCATTCGAGGGGGGGGGGGATGATGAATAACGAGAAGCCCATGTGGAAGGTTATGAATCGGTGCGTTCCATCAGGAACCTGAGAGGTTAAAGGTTCGTGTGTGAGAGAGCGGTGACTGCGTCGAATGATGGTGGGAGTGATAAGGCGATAGGTTGGTGGTGGATTGGGGTGGGAGTGTGGCAGTAGCATCTGTGGGACGGGGAAAAGGGCCGGGGGGGTGGGGGTTGAAAGGGAGTCGGAGAGATGGAACCGTTGTCATGGAATGCGGGTGTCCACCCAGCATAGGGAATCAACTATTGGGACAATGTTATCACGTCGTGTGGACAGGAGAGTTTGATGTAACTGATGCACTTATCTAGGTTGAAAAAAAAACAAGGATTACTGTACAAAACAGAGAAATTACATCCTAAATATGTGATGAATTACATTATTTATCAATTCATGTCCTAATGGTATTGTTCGGTTTGCTAGAATGTATTCGTTAGAGGAAGAAGCCACTTTTGAAGCACTCGAAGGAGGCAAGAAATTTACTCAGCATATTTGAGACTGATACCCCAGAGATTGCCACAAGCACTGAAATAAATCATTATTAATTATAAAATAGAAGGAATTTTACGGTATTAAAAAATATTTGTATTGCCGACCAGGTTTCCATGTTCTACATTATTTTCAGACAATAAAAGCCCGTAGCTATCGGAAAAGTGAGAGTATTCAGGCAATAGTTTGATTTGTTTCCACTATATCACGCCTAAAACTAAGTGCAAATATTTTTACACAACTCAGTGCAGTAGCAATATCAAAATAGTTTTTGATTTTGTGAAACCAAGTTCGTAAATGGATCAAGAAATGTCGTATATTTTTTCAATAAAGAGAATTATGATGGCCTCGGAAAGAAAATACTAAATAATTTGACGATTTAGTCTTAAAACCGAGAACGATGATAAAAAAGCTCACTCAAATATTTTGTGCATACGTTCCAAAAAAATTCCAAAGCGATTATGCGGAACGAAGATAGCAAAAGGCAGAAAGAATA
Organism: Hetaerina titia; assembly: GCA_037158775.1. NCBI lineage: Eukaryota > Metazoa > Arthropoda > Insecta > Odonata > Calopterygidae > Hetaerina > Hetaerina titia. The sequence goes on from CM073778.1 coordinate 44,457,261, forward strand.
AAACCGTTAAGTCGGCAAAGGATATAGTAAGCCATCAGATCAGTAAACATTTCAAAATAGTTAATCCCGTAAATATAATAAAGTCCTTAAAAGAGAAATCATGACAGGTCCAGAAAAATAAAAAAAAAAGATGGTGCACCAAACTCAGCAATAGAAAAACCTTTTTTGTACGAATATTTAGAGGATATCCTATATTAATATGTTTGACGTCTTGGAAACGTACGTACAGGAGAGACGTGCAATTGTACATTCTTTATAAGCAGAAGATGGGAAGATTAGTTACCGACAATGTAAATTTGAGCATTTTATCTTGAAAAAAAATTTTGGGACACCTACGTCAAATGGAGGTAACTCACGTTTGAAGTGAAAAAGGAGAGATTCAACACTGTTTTACTGTAGGTAGAAATAGTGTAATCAGGGCAAAGTTATAATAACATCTTAAACTAGGTTCAGAAAAAAAATCGAGCTAGAAAACGGAAGTATATAGTGGAAAACTGAAGAAACACTACAGAGAGCCATCTTACTTCCAACAGATATTCTAAATTAAGTATGTAGATTTGCACTTAAAAGCACAGATATTTGAAATGTTTTCCTGTTTTCTCTTAAAAAATAATTGTGGTTTTTATTTGTCATGATTTTTTTGTGTTTTATTCGTCAAAAATAAACCGCATATCTGAGTGCACTCAAATATGTCATTCAAAATAGAATACTTTTGAAATATACGAAATTAACGAAGCGTATTTCAAATTATCAAATGAACAAGTCAGAGCACATTACTCGTAATGTTATTTTTGTATGTTCAATGCGGCGAGAGCTGTTGCGGTAAAAAGAATGGAATCAAAATATGCTATACTCGCGTGGCTTTTATATCATAATTTCATTTTTTCTGTAATACTATGATACGCTGCCAATAAACAAATTAATTAGTTTTTCTATCTCCAAAAAAAATAGATATTTTTGAAATTCTAATATACGTACTGCTATAATTCTAGGTCGGTTATATTATTTGCGTGTTGAGGTTGAAAAGGGGATTTTTAAGCCAATAAATTTGTTAATAAATTTCATCAGAAGTACAACTTTATATATCGCATATCATAACTCACAGCTGGAGTTAATTTAAAATAATATGCAACAATATGAGTACTTAACACTTTCTTTTTATGTGTTTAGGAAATATTTAAAAAATAGTATTGTGTACTTTGATGACATTGTGAGTTCTAAAACTGGCTGTGAAATATCATAATCTATAATTTGACCATTATGAAAGTTTTAAATGTAGTTAATTTTGAAATATCGAAAATAATTTTGTGCAATTGCACCATACATACACTGTTAATTAATGCGTCAAGTATTCAGATCAATCAGAGACATCATAATTGATGACAGATATAACCTCAAGCAGTGGGTAAAATTATACAATTTAAAAATATATTTTAAAAATTCATCTTATTTGCAAACTCACATATATTTGAGCTATTATATTGCCACTGGTCGCGGTAGTCCAGGGGTAGAGCGTTGGACTACTGACCGGAGGGTCCCCGGGCAAGGCACTCTGTGCACCTGCAGCTCCACCCAAACTAGTTGATTTTTCGGGTACCAGATCTTCCTGGGAAACCATAACCGGCACAGGAAAAGGAACTGGCCCCCCTACTCTGATATGTGAATATTCACACGCCGTCGGGCTTGGTACATGGGTGAGCTACACCATCACCTATTAAACCGACCTTCGGGTTGATTGCTGTGTTTATGGTTTATATATATATATATATATATATATATATATATATATATATATGATTTCTTCGAAGTAACACGGAAGTGTTGAATAAAAACCTAGACAGTAACACACAGCACGAGAACACATAAAAAGAACACTCACAATAATATCTTGATAATTTCGACGGACTCGAGCTCCGTCTTCTTCGGAAGATAAGATATGACTGTCATATCTTATCTTCCGAAGAAGACGGAGCTCGAGTCCGTCGAAATTATCAAGATATTATTGTGAGTGTTCTTTTTATGTGTTCTCGTGCTGTGTGTTACTGTCTAAGCTTTATATATATACATATATGTACATATTTGCATGTGTGTAATTTAAGTAGGGTTTTGAATGAATAAATTCGTCTTTGTGGGTGTGAACTGGCATGCTGTCCCGGGTTCGATTCCCGGGCAAGGCACTTTGGGCACCTGCAGCTCCACCCAAACTAGTTGATTTTTCGGGTACCAGATCTTCCTGGGAAATCATAACCGGCACAGGAAAAGGAACTGGCCCCCCTACCCTGATGTGTGAATATTCACACGCCGTCGGGCTTAGTACTGGGTGAACTCTACCACCACCTACTAAACCAACCTTAGGGTTGAATACTGTAAATCAATATTCATGTAATTTGGTGTTTTACCTCCAGTCATCATTCATTGTAATAAATGCCAGTGGAAATTTATTCACAGGATAAAAAAGGTGATTCCTCCAAATAAAAATTATTATTAATAACAATTATGGTAGTCCTCAAACCGTGGAACATCCTCAGTCCGCTCCATTTTGATCACTCATCCTCCGCCCTACCATTAGCTTAGTACATGGGTGAGCTCTAACATCACCTACTAAACCGACCTTTGGGTTCATTACTGCGTTTATGGTTTATTACCACTACTCGCACAATATAGCTTTCTATATGGAGTTTCTTTCTTTTTCAGGGCAATTATCCCTTGAAATGATTCACTCTGTCCAATTAAAAAAAGTGGAGTATACTTTTTATGTTTTTCCTTTAATATTTGGAGTACAGCCCTAATTTTGTAGTCTATTTCGTGCGGAAGTAACTTTTAACGAAGATGAAAACCTTATCTCCAAATACTGAAAATTTTTAAAAGATATGATAATTTTATACTATAAAATACAAAATTACTTTTCTAAACCTCACCAATCAAAATCATTGACGCGTGTCATAAATAATTTCATTCGTTTGGTAAATATTTTTTTGAAAGAACTTTCTTTAGGATATTTCTCTTCCTCAATATATTTCAGCGATCTAATTTCAACTGAATCGTTGACAGGAGAGAGATTCAGAAAAATCTAGGGAACCTAGTAGGGAATTTGTTTCCATATTAGTCTCTAAAGTTATTCCAATGGATGGACTGATTGAAGTCGTTAGTTTTTAGTTCACTAGACTGATCAGCATAACTTTTCGTGTAACCTCTACCTTAATGTGCTCGTTAGATCCGAACCACTGCTTATTTTGGAAGTGACATTGGGCATTTTTTTCCAAGAAGAACTGGTCCAGTTTTGTAATGAATTAATTGCCATATAAATCGAAGGAAAAGTATTTGTAAGCCAAATAGATACCTTTAAGGAAGTTAGGAGAGCGTCTCTATCACAATATTTTGTACGAGTTTTTAAAAAACCGCACTGAAGTCAAGTTAAACATAAAACAACTTTGATAGTAGTTTAAAAGTTATGCAAATGAGAAGTAAATATTTCGGTTTTACACCCGGGTGGTAATTCCAGGTTCAACGAAAGGTTAGTCATATTTAAATAGGTTATTTTTTTATTTTCCCCTTAGCGGTTTTTAAGGTTTTAGAAGTGTTCACTCGTAATCGAAATGCGACGTGAATCCCATCACATGGCTGCAATATAGCACTCAGCCTGATGAAATATAAAATCGTTCTATTTTTCTCGGATTACTGTACGATTGGCTTTTTATTGATTGCCATTTTTAAATGCTATAAATTGAGGAAGCCGGACTCTCGTTAAGCATATGTAATTTTTATGTCTATTAAACCGATGATTTATTTAGTATGCTTTACGATTGAAATCCCGAAGGTATTTCAAACGACTAGAGATCCAGATAATCAGTATCTACTCGCTTATTTAATAAATTTCGAGCATTATTACTTTTCTTGCTGAAAATTTCTCCAATAACCGCCACAGTTTACCGAGTCTTATGATTGGACTTAAACTCTTAATACGTAAATTACCAAAAGGGCAATTATCACGTCAAAAAGTAAACTATTTTGTTATTGTCGGTGAGACGAGTTTTTTTTTGAAAGTCGTGATAAGTCTCAATGACTGTGACATGATCTCAAAGACTCAATGACATCTTTAATGGAAAGGGACTCAGTAACACCATTTTGAAAGACATTACGTTTACATTTGCACGTATTTTTCTCCAAGCCATGCATTTATCTTCGTTAAGCTCACAATGAAATTTGCCTGCCTTACGCAAAAAATTATGACGAAATAGTTCAGAGCAGGGTTTCTGAAATGTCTTGCCCTCACACCTTCCGCGGGTGTCGAATCAATGCCCTCCCGCACATTCTCCTCAAAAATATTAAATCAACGCCAATCACCATTTAATTATGATTAGACGTAACTTTTGATCCAGGATGTGACAGAAAAAAGCCCCAACTGTCAAATCGAAAAGAAAAAATTTCGATAGAGCGTCATTTTGCAGAAATGTCTCGACAATAAGAATGTTTGTACGTATCTGAACTTTAATATTGGATAGTAAATTATAGTTGGATTTATTTCACTCGAAACAGTGCATTTTTATGATTAAATCGTTTTTAAAGTTTATGAATTGCTCTGAAAAAAAATAATAATAATGAATGCACAACTACTAACCGTGAAAAGTAGACTTACACCCACAATTATCCCCTCCACAATTACACAAATCCATAAACATTTGAACTAAATTATTCGACAGTAGCATTGCGCGCGTGTGTAATTGATGGACATTACCCACAGGTATGACGAAAAATACGAAATGAGAACTGTAATTCCCGAATCCATTCCAAAATATTTACTGCAATTTGCTTTTGCACTCATTTGAAATGTGCAATTCTATCCCAATTCCTATCACAATTCCCCAACTCCCTTCAGCTGCTAATACGTATTAGCAGTTATCCAACAATAAAAGAGTCAATGAGATATGTCTGTGCGAATCCCTAACTTTCGTGTCACGTGAATCCAGAACTTATCATGACCTAACGTGTGCAACTACTAATGTACAGAGTATAGTATATATTGGGACCTAAGAATACTCTTCCGGAATTGCACACCGTTCTTCCGTACCACCTTTGAAGGGAAAGACCACTTACAATGATTAAGCACGCGCAGTTGAAACATGAGCTCATCCACTCAAAATGCCCCCGAAACCCACCGCAGGGGCATGTGGCAGGGGGTGTGAGGACGCCATCCTTGAATGTATATGCCGGAATGAAAAGGGAAGATATCACCCGATGCTAGAGTTGATCCCAAATTCGAGTGGCTCGATAATTTGAATGTAGGCCGTACAAGCTGAATACGGTAGGTACACCTTTGCTGGTACTGATGTACTTCAAAGGGTTGGAGAGTTCTATAAATTCTTTTTCATTCTCCAATCTTCCTAATAGACCCCTTTATAAAACTGGGGTCAAGGGTAATGGGAAAGCCTCCCTCTCCGTGAGGTTCCAAGCTCTGTCTCTTCTTGTGATTTCGAAGTCGGCTCGGAGAATGAGTGGGGTTGAATATATTTTGTTAACAGTTGGATTTTTGCAGTTATGGAGGACGGATCATTCCCACTGGTTAAAGCTGCTGGAATTAAAGACGCGGAAATGAGAGAATAACATTGTGTGTTTGTTAGTCAAGAGACTTTTAACGAACAGTAAATTCGTACCGTAATTTTAGCCGAAATTAATTTGCAACTTACCTACCAGAAGTAATAATCCCCCTTTTGGGTAACTAATGCATGAAGCGCCCTAGCTATAGTCCTAATAAGATTAAATAAACCTTGAGAAAGACTAAAATGGGTGTTCATGAAGGCCATAAAGTTAACTTTCTTTATCAACGAGGAGATTGAAAAAGAGGATATGTTACAGCGCTACCTATTCTCGAGTCACCTTCTGCTGGTGTGCTGTAGCCCAAAAGTAATGTAGGTGATTATTGTATTGACGTGTTACGTTACTTCGATAGATTAATCAATGAGAGAAATGGTTGATAAATAGAAAGTTATTTCCATTCTCGTAACTAGAAAAGGCCGTTTTATAAAAATTATGTTTGTATTCTTCGTTAGAACTGACTTTGTTTTGCGGATAAAATGCATTGAATGGTGTGTGTACAGTTGCCTTTTTTAAACGTTTGCTTTTGGTTAGTTAAAACTCTTTTATGAAATTAACAATATGTTATTATTATATTGGTTGGGCACTTGGGTTGCAAATGTGTTGAAATTGAAAACAATATTCTGATAGTAATCATGTCAAGAAATTATTCACATTGTGCCTATTTGTAACTACGGGAGTGTTTGACTCGAGATACGAGTCGAAGTGGATATTGTGAAATACAGGTACACCTGTACAGGTGACCGACAGCTAAGGTCTTTTGCGCCATTTGGGATGGATGGGAAAGGAAGGGTGAAGAGAAACCCGGCGTCGGCATTAGCCTACTCTTGTTGAAAGGCGCCAAGGGGTCCGCAATTTAACATCCCTTCCGACAGAGGTCGTACTAACTCAAAGTGGTCACCACAAAGCACCTCAAGTAGGGTTCGAGATACCACCTAAAAATGTTTGATGTCTCCAGGATTTGAACCCGGGCCCTCTCGTTAGTCATTGCACGTTAGCCATTGTATCACTCCTTGAGGAATAGAGCTGAGCATTTTGAGATTAACTGAAGATTTTGGAAGTATTACGTCCTGGAATTAGGTTCAAATATTGCCTGCGGTGAATTACGTATACTCGTATATGAAAATGGACCCAAAAATCGATGGAAATATCGTGAACTGATAGGTGTTTATTTATTAGTTGTAGAAAACCTGATTAAGATAAAATTTTGATAGACTCTGGCACTGCACAGTACGGTACTTGTGAGCTCTAATTACCATGACTGAGAGTATCATTGAACTCCATATCAAAATAACCCATTCTTTGCCTCGGCATGACATCGTCGCAAGAAAGTTGTTTTAGCTGTAATATTTTCTTACTCTCAACTTCAATGATTGTCTTAGCGTTAAAATTTCGTGAGAATCTCATTACCTACGTTTTCTTAGATTAAAAGTCGTCCCATACCTATCACACTGATTTTACAAAGGTCTAAGTAACTGTTTTACTCCCCAGCTTAGCACTGTCCATTCCGACTCTCCTTCGCTATCCCCACTCGTGCAGTCTGAGACATTTACATGTTTCGGACGTATATCTCTCTATTCTCCCCTTTCAAACGTCTTCCTAATCATTTCCTCCGTAATTCATAACTTGTTAAACATTATTCTAGCTATCGTTTCTATTTTTTTTTGCCCGCCGCTGTCTTTATTTTCACGTTGGATAAATTACCATCTTTCTTCTACTACACCCATGCTCTTTTTCTCGGTCGGAAATTTCAACTAACTCCCGGAAGTCCTTTCTGCTTCTTCAGTTTTGTCTTATACATTTCATTTTCATGCTCCTTTAATTTCTTACTCTCTAAAATTGAACATAACACTTAATTAGCACTGCTCTGTGTTTCTAATCAGCATATTCTCCCGGAAACTGAGAGAATTGATCACGCTATTCCGAAATGTATGCCTAACCAAAATAAAGTATAATATATCCCTATATCCTTTTTCTCCTCCTTATTTCCCATATTCTATTTGTTCCTACATCTACCATGGTGTTTAATCTAGGCGTTCGATGGCATTAAACTATTTTTCTTACGAAAATCTATGTAGTTTTTCCTCCTCAGTCGTTTGTTTCTCTTAAACCGTTCTCTTATTTCATATTTATTATTATTATTATCTAAACCAAGTTGCAATTAGGCATTTGTCCTGGTGGTACCGGTCAAGTCTGGTCAATCTCTTACTTACTCTTTCCGTCTCTCCCTTCGCCTACATTCCAATCCAGTATCAGTAACGGGCGTTTTGTTCCAGGTAAATTTGTAATTGTATCGTTTAACTGATTGCATGCATACATATTGCATACCGTCTCCTCCTTCCTCACTCTAACTGCTTGTCCGAATGCTAACGTTGATTTCCTCTAGATTGATCATGCAAAGCTATTGTTTCCGCTAATAATATTCATGTTCATCACCCTTCTCCCCAGTTTCCTTTCATTACTATAGCTTCCCAGCATTTCATTAAATAATCATTGTTTTGAAACCTGGGATATTAATTTGTGCAGACGCATGGAACATCGCGTTCTCAAATAATACAGGAGACGAAAAGCGTAGTGGGAAGGTGAGGGAGAGGAGGGACGGTGGGTATCGCAAGGGATAATTCCCCAATTGTTGGGAGGCAGGACGGAGACGGGTTTTGACCGAGCAGACTCCGAAGTCACGTTCCCATGATTAACTATGATCCTCGAAAGGCGAAGGAGGGTGAAGTCAAGGTCGTTGGGAAGGAGTGGGAGGTGAAAGTGGCCCTCCCGAGAGGGTGTTGGGGGAGGAGCTCCGTGCCCTGCCTTTCGGGGTCCTTCGGCTGTCGAGGGAAACTCGCGGAGTGTAGCCGTGAAAAGGTTTTGTTCCAGGCGTTGCTAAAACACACATACACACACGTCTCAGTCAAAGGAATCTCCGTAGCAGACGGTGGGTTGCATTGCCCACATCATGCACATTTTTTCCTGTGGTGTTAGGGTGTCGTAAATTGCTTGAGGGGTGGCTTTGGGCGAGGTTGCCTTAAAATACGCGGGATGGAAGGAGAAGGAGCGGGATTGTAAACTTGCAGCCAAAGCAAAAAAACTTTTGTGAGACGTAATAAAAATAATAAAATTGTACCACCCTTATTGCCACCAATCAGATATCACATATCTCTTTATCTCTCTCTCTGTTTCTCCATCATTCTCCATTTGTCTCTGTCGAAAGGAAAATAGTATGCTTCCTCAGGAAATGGCGATGCTGGTTTACTCCTAATCACTGAGAGGCGTCCATACTAGGACAGACTAAGTCCAAGATACTGTAAATCCCTATTGTTCAACATCACGAGGGTTTTGTAATTGCTGCGGACTCGATTCGGGAAAACCTACGATCACCCGAGTGGCCTTCGCCTGAGCCGTTAAAATAATGATCTCCGTAGTGATATCAATATATCACTCCATCATGGGTGGAGTGATACTCTCCTTATGACATTTGTCGAACCACTCGTCGGCTGGTCTCTCTCGGCTTGAACGTGACTCGGCATAGTCGCCCGTTTCACGCGAATGAGAAAATTATTCTCAACGGTTTCCTTTCGCGGTATTTCAGCGCTTGTCCTTGATTATTCACAGCCGGTCGGTCAATAGCCGTCGAACTTTTAAGCTGCTTGTTTATTTAAAGTAGCCTTTGAATGGGTTGGGTGAGTCCAACCTACATATCAACTGCCTATTGAGATTGATCTTTACATATATTATGCATGGAAACAGTTCTGCTCATTCATAAATTCTTAGGTTAATGTAAAAGGGAACTCTGAATTATCCATTACATATTTCAGTTTGGGTGGAAGGAATTTCTTTAGTGGCACGAGTAATTTAAGCAAAAGTCGAGTCTGATTGATTCCCTTTTTGGAACCTATATAAAATTCATAGATTCCAAATAATAATTGAAACTGAACTGTTCTTTTCTATTCGTGTTCATATAACAGCCATCTATTCTTCCTCTATATCATAAAATAGAATGTTAAGGGTCGCATCAAAATATTTCTTTTAACATAATTGTAGGACGGCAATCTTCAGCTCAAATTACTCTTCATTAATCACATAGTTTGCCTCGGGTTTTCTCCTCGCCATTTTCCTTTATTTTCACCACTCCCTGCAAATACATCATTCGCAATTTCTATTCCCAATCCATGGCATGTATTCTTAAAAACTCCATCAGTTCTAAGAGCAATTTCTCTTTAATTGAATCCACGCTGTTTTCTGAAATTACCGTCGCGCTGGTGAGTTGGTAGACAACTATTTCGCTTCCAGTCCTGGAGGTATCTCCATGTCGAAGAAGCAGCATGGATTAATCATATAGACGTAGCGGAAGCCTAAGGATTAATTTCTCTATGATTAATGAATTACTTTCTTTATATTTATACAATAATTCAACTGTGAATAATTGTCAGTTTGTGCATCCAAACCCGTTTTAATAAATACATTCTACTGAGAAAAATACTTAATAATATCCGACAATGTCTCATTTATCAGCCTAATTATAAGAAAATACTGTCCTAATATAAATACAGGGTAGAAACTTTATACTTTAGATAAAAACTTGGAGTAATTAAAAACGTTTTGCTCAAAAAATAATGATCGAACTCCATAATGATTTTCTTGTGATGTCACTGTTATCACTGCAGTCCGAAGACCAGTCTTTGATACTACACTCGGATGTTTTTCAGCAATTCATATTTCAATTAAAAAAATGGTCGATAATTATAAAGGACTTTTCTTATCCAGAGTTCACTCTGACTCAGGGATGGCTCTTCCGTCCCGTCCCTTTCTCTTTTTATCATTCTATTATTAGTGTTGCTATGAATTCAGTAGGGTTGCAAATTTTCCTAATCTATGCAGTTCTTTTTAGCAGAGAACATCGGTTCGTCTTCCTAACCGTCGGTAATAGAAAGTATGGTATTTTTTCGAATAGTCTTACGATGAACACAGTTACAAATATTAACTAGCCCATGGTAATGTTTTTCCTTGCCATTCGTTCAGAGCCAAGAGGAAGACGAAATGAAGAATGATCGTTATGAAAGGGAAAAGAGAATAATTTATGGAATATGAAAGTGAAATAATAAAATTTGATAAATTAGCCTTTTCATTTTACAATGAGCATCCATTACACTGGTCTGTATAGTGTATTCTCGGTCCCAAAGCCCTCCATATTTAACGTTTCATACATGTTTTAAAATAAATTCTTGTCCACCGAGGAAACCATTATCTGCCAAGTTTTTTTATCCGGGTGAGAGAGAGAGAGAGAAATGACATCCGATTATAGCTAAATTAAAGTGATGTAAAGAGAATACGTTGGTTTTATAAAAAAAAACCACCCGAAGCAAGGACATCACAGTAGAATACAAATTGCGATTTAATAAAAGTGAGGCAAATATGCGGGTGGACGCGAGGGGGGAAGGAGGAGTAGGGAGAGAAAGAGAGAGAAGTTAGGGGGTGAAAAGGGAGGGAGAGGACAGGAAACTGATGAATGAAACATCATTATTATTCACGATTTGAAATGGGAATGGATTTGAAATGCCATATTGCTTTTTTTTTCATACTGGTTCTTTTCGAATAACGAATAAAAATTTGAAATATTCCAAAATGGATTGAAATGACTTTAATATTCGGTTGAAAAAAGGGCTTATACATTTGGAATTCAGCATCCCTATGAAGCTTAAATATTTTATCATCATAAATTTATTACATGAGTCACATGTGCCAAAAGAAAAAGAATTATACAACAAATACATCTCGTTATTTTAAAATAACGAATTGGGTTTTCTTTTACCCTATTGAAAATAAATATTTCTTTCAAGTGGATAAAAAAAAGTCACAGAGGTTGCTTTGAAGTCAGTATTATAAAAAAAAAATATTATAATTTGCGTTGTGGTGGTTGATGGGAATTTCAAGTTCCAAGCTATAAAACCAATTCCACGATGATTTCTAAGCTAAAGGAAAAAATTACCAAAGATTTCAATAACCTATAAAGCAAAGCAAATGAATGTCATGCGTTTCTTTTCGTTGAAAAAATGTCAGTTTTTAAAATTGGTTGATGTGAAAAGCACAATATATTCTTTATAGGAATCAGTAATAATCATATACTTCAACTGTTCGAAACATATGTATTAAAAATAAATTTTTGATGAAATTGAGAATATTGCGTTAATCATGGTGCATTTTTTTGCAATAGGGCATGCAAAAATCGTGAAATTAACTTTCCAAAACCGCAGTTACCAACACGAAAGCAGGTTTTAATTGTGAGGGTAGAACTCATCTAGCTCTGTGCCCAATGGCGTGTTAAATTCACACATGTTGGGTCCCAGGAAGACTTGGTAACAGATAAATCATAATTATTTAACTTAATGCTAAAGTTGAGTTGATATGAGCGTGAAAAGTTAATAAAATAATTTGACATAAGAATTTTTATTATCGTGAAAATCCTGTTAAAATAGGTTCATGCCTCGATGAAAAATATTATATAAGATATGAAGAACAATTGAAAATTCTCCATTTTAGAAAAATTGCCTTTTTGAATTTATAATATTATCGCTCTTTATTGAACCAAAAATTCCAAACTTATAAATAATATTTAACATTTAATAGATTAATCAAAGAATGAGTTAAACTTTACTTGAAAAATGAACTACTTAATTTAATATGTTTACGTTTTACGCGTTTCTTCCGAAGACTGAATATTATAAATATATATCTATATCTACATAATTACCCAGCAAGCCACCAAAAAAGGTGTGTGGGATGAGGGGGTTGGGGTTTATTCAACTAGGTGGGGGAAGGTGTAGGGAACCTGTAAGAAAAAAAGATATGTTTTTATATATATCCACGCGCAGTCCCTAAGCTGTACGTAAATACTTATTGTAATGAACTGACTCCTGGGGAATATCGACTTTTAACATTCCGGTCTCTTATCGTTCTAGTAAAAAATGACATTTTAAACCTGTCCATGTTGCAGTCTATCTCTCTAAGCTTACAATCGTGATCCCTCCGACCGTAATACGTTGGGGTTCGTATTATATTCTTGATGTCACCGGAAAATGCCCTTTTTTCTTGATTTTGTGATTCTTGATGTCATCGGTCCATCTTTAAATGTTTTTAATAAGTTTAATCTATGTGGTAAACGCCGCTGCGTAAGAGAATCCCAACCTAAATTGTCTAGAAAAGTAGATACATACGTACATTTTTACACACACATATGTATATATATAATTATGTTCAGCACTGCTACTTTTATTGTAGGCAGGAAGACAAGTTACGAAATCTCTCCACACATTGTCCAGTAGATATTACCTATATTCATCTTTTCATTCTCTCTTTCGAAGATCAGCGGAGGTACACAATGAACCCTTAGCGTTGTGAATAAAAACATAATGCGGGGAACTTGCCCGGTCTCCACGCGAAGCTAGATTATCCCAAAATGCGCGATAAATATCATGGTGTAGAAAAATGGCCACAGTGAAGGATATCGCAAGAAAAATGAAAAAAAAGCAGCTTTGTCTGGTGTTGCAGCCTTCCTTTAACCGGATCCGCGGCATGAAAAATGCATTGCAATTCGACAACGATGGAAAAAGGAAGCTGGCTCATATATTTCTCGAGATATTTTCTCCATCCTTGCAATCTCTCCCCGGTGGCAAACGAGGCCGAGACCTTTTATTATGCCCCCGGCACAGTGGCGTAAAAATGTCGTGGACGCCTTTGCAACGCGGCGATAATACCGCATAATGATGCCACCCACCCTAGCCTCCCACCACGTTATTCGAGGAGCAGGCGAAGGCCATGAAACGGCTCGTATAAGTTTCAGGCTCGCACACTATTCATTTCGCCCCTCGCTCTTGAGGAGGTGGTCGTCTTTTGCCAACTGTACAATAGCTGAGACAATGGGTGCTGTCGCTGGGAGGAATAATGAATGGAGGGCGGTTATTTCTTATAGGGCAGATAGGTGAACAAAGGAACCAAGTTGGTTCATTTTTCCTGTGGTCTTCGTGTACACACACAGCAAGGCTATAAAACTGTTGTAAAACTTTTATCGGATTCCAAAACACTGAAGATATATTATCTTGTAGCTCCTCTAAAATTATGGAATGGTCAGAAAAAGATCTCGAGTAAGTCTCCCCAAAGACAAGCAAATTTATCGATAGCGTTTTTTGGCTTAGTTGTGAAATTTTTTTAATGGTCTCTCGTGAATAATAATGCAGAGTTTATGAAAATATTTCGTAGTTTGTAAAAATTAGTGTATATATGTAAATTTGCTCGTACAAATATCATCTATATATGCAAGGATATATAACTTATGGAGGGCGCAATAGATCACAAAAATAAAATAAGTAACACGTAAAAGGACACATTTCAGACAGTGTTTGGCCGGCTCTGAGGCCTTCTTCAGATCAGTGTCCAGGTTAGAATTTGACTTGAATATATACCTGGAGACTGACCTGAAAAAATATATATATATATATATTTATAAATAAGTATATAATATATAAGTACATATATATATATATATATATATATATATATATATATATATATATATATATACTTATATATTATATACTTATTTATAAATATACTTCGTTATACTTATACTTATATTACTATAAGTATATATATATACTTTATAAGTATATATATATACTATATATATACTTATAAATATACTTATATATAAATATACTTAGTTGGACTTCAGCACTTCACGCACACGTCAGGGAAAAATTGTTACCGGACGTTTAATACAAACCTTGTGTATACATATATATATATATATATATATATGTATACACAAGGTTTGTATTAAACGTCCGGTAACAATTTTTCCCTGACGTGTGCGTGAAGTGCTGAAGTCCAACCGTCGGTTAAGTGGGGGCATTTGCGCAGATCGTATTGACATTGAAAAGATGGCAGTGCACACTATTATCACTAAATATTGGGCGACATGAAAGATTTTGCGCTAAGGCCGTGACGGACAACTAACAGCATAGCCGAGTGTCTTCTTGCGAAGATATTCTACAAGTGTCGCGACGATTCCCCAACCCCCTTAGGGCACCACCAGACTATTTTCTATTTCAAAAGTGAAATCTAATCTAAGGGCCTTCAAAGAAGTTTCTACGCGTACCCTTAATGATCTTCCGGAATCTGCCTAGCAGGGAGCCTTCGAGTTGTGGAATAGCCGCTGGAAAAAGTGTGTTGTCACTCAAAGGATTTTCGTACTTAGATGAATTCGAGACCTTGTAGCAATATCAGAAATAAATATATTTTTCTAAGTTACGTATGTTTATATGTATATAAAGTTTAAGCTTCTATATAATATAATTATGTGAAAGTCGTACATATCGTGTATATATCCGAAAACGAGGCGTGTTCAAAACATAACGAGAATTTTTTCATTTCGCGGGCTTGGAGAGTACGATTGTCAAACTTTTTTTCATTATGTTGGTATACCTGCCCCTGAAGTATGATAAAACTTTCAGCTCGTCTAAAACGTATGTGAAAGTCTCACGGATATGAATAATAATATATATCATGATAGCACTAGCGAACAAAAACAAAAACCCAGAAACACACCAAAAAAAACCACACCTTTTCATAATTTATGGTAATTAAACTACCTTTCTCAAGGGAAGAAATAGAAAGCCATGCATTTTATATGTGGCTTTGATGGACTTACAGAAGGTCTTCGTCAACTTCGGATTGAAAAAGCTGCTCATGATACTAAAGCGATTTGAATGGACTTCAGCGACAGAAGAATAATCCAATACTTTAACAAGATCAGATTACAGCCAAGAAATGAAAACCGAAAGGAAAATAGTCGAGATTAATATAGGAGTGAAACAAGGATGCAACCTCTCGGCAGTTCTATTCAACGTATACCTAGAGAGGCAATAAAAGAAGCCCAAGAATTGGGTTTCAAAGGAGTCAAAGTCAACCGGGAATAAATGGACATTTTCCCTTTCGCAGAAGGTGACGCATAAGTAACAGAAGCACAAGAGGAGTCGCAAGCTACTTTGAATGCTAAGAACCAAGTGGAAGACTTCGTATTTCAGGAATATAATATGGGTATCAACAAAAAGAAAACCACATTCCTTGCTTTTGGAAAAGAGAAGCTGGATGCAGATATCACAATTTTGGGAGTAGAGATTAGAACAAGTGGAATACTTCATCTGCCTGGACAGGAGTATATTTTGGGATGGAAGAAGCTCTCAAGAAATTGAGAAGAACTGCTATTAAGAACTGCTCAAGGTAAGAAGGCGTTCATGAAGAAGAGGCAATTATTATGTTCAATGTACCAGAGTTCGCACCCAAGGAAGCATTTCGTCAAAACCTTCTTATGGTAAAATATGAATCTGAAAGATAGGGAACATCGGGAAAATGTATTAGCAATAGAGTAGACCCCTTTGTAACAATGACATAGTATTGAAGGAGATTGCTTAAAATGAAAGGGACAGGCTAATTGAGGAACAAGGAAGTACGATATGTAAAAGAGCATAGGAGGAAAGGATCATTGTGAGAACTCTGCAGCAAAGAAGAACTGGGTGGATTGAACACATCATGAGTCACAATGGATTAGTTAGAAAAATAATAGAAGGGGAAATTAAAGGGAAGATCTCACGAGGAAGACTAATAGACAATTACATAGACAAATTTAGAAGGACACAGCAGAAAAGCTATCGGGGGGTAAAGAAATTAGCAACGAATAGGGAAGGGATAGTGTAAACCGATTTTAGTATTGAAATAATGATAGTATTTGTATAAATATATATATATATATATATACAAATACTATCATTATTTCAATACTAAAATTGGTAAAAATTGGTAAAAAATATATATTATATATATATATATATATATATATATATATATATATATATATATATATATTCTTGGAAATGACGCTCTCCGGCGACGCACAAACACACAAACACTAAGACAACAAACACCACACACATAGAAACATAAAAGAAGGACACTTACATTGGATATTTACGTTTCGACGGCACGGCCGTCGTCATCAGAATCTGGTCTGTCTCCAGAATCATCCGTAATCAGAAACATCAGAATCGTCTGATGACGACGGCCGTGCCGTCGAAACGTAAATATCCAATGTAAGTGTCCTTCTTTTATGTTTCCATGTGTGTGGTGTTTGTTGTCTTAGTGTTTGTGTGTTTATATATATATATATATATATATATATATATATTTATACAAATACTATCATTATTTCAATACTAAAATTGGTTTACACTATCCCTCCATTCTTCCCTATTCATTGCTATTTCTTTACCCCCCGATAGCTTTTCTATATATATATATATATATATATATATATATATATATATGTATCTCGTAATAAAATTGTCATCTCAACGTTTCAGAATGAGTTTACTGAGTCTCAAGTAGATACTTAGTTCGATCAAAAGTTTAAAAAATAATATATGTGCTCGCAAAAGAACACCCGAGATGAATAATGGTGAGGTTCCTACGATAAAACTTGGTATAGAATTTTACTTACGGTTGGATGATTAAATTACCCATGCATTTCCAAAAATGTCATTCGTTGTATTCATATCATTCAAATTAATGGATAATTTCTCTCCAAATAGAGTTATCCCATTAATTTTTAAAATGCTTACGGCCTTGAATTCTGGCAAATGGAAATTTTTACTTTGCAATTCATCGAAGTTTTGAAAAGATACGGATGAAAAACACGCATTTTAAGTGTGGATTGCGGCATGCGTGTATGTGGTCTTTGCGCATGATCACAAAAGAGTATATCCATTAAATGATTTCCTATATGGACTCTCCAACTTTGTCGTGTCATTTGTTAATCCTTTAAGTTAGGTCTAATAAGCATGTCGCCCTTAATTTGACGTCCTCGGGCGATCATGGCGAATCTTGCCGAGAGATGAGCCATGAGAGGGATCGTAATGAGGTTGCTCTAAGGGATGGTGTATTCAGATTGCAGTCAGACTATGGCGGGGGAAATGTTATCTCATCTTATTTTTATCGAGGTGAAATTGGATATCACGTTGTCTACCGTTATAATGCGATTATGTTACAACATATGTAACTTTGAAAGGGATGAGTGTAGTTAATTCCTAAACCATAAGAAATGTTAAATTTGATATTTAATATTTTGTATTTAAATATTAGAACGCTTTTGTGCCTAGCAAGAGGCTAAGGGAGAATAGAATGAATTTTAATGCACTGATAGGAGATGTGTATATTATATGAATAACAACATTTAAAGAATTAAAAGACATTACTATAGTAATACTAATATAAAAACCAGATGAATGTGTGATGTGGTGGAACAGTTCCACGATAACAAAAACGAAAACTCTTATAATATTTTGCTTAATAAAGATTTATTGTCAACTATTTTTTATGTTCTGCATCATTTTCAAGTCAGAATTGAAAGCTAAGTAGTACATTGAAAATAACTCTTTATTAAGTGAAATATTGCAAGAGTTTTCGCCTCTTTTACCATAGTAATACTTCTCAGCGTCATAAATGATCTATATAGAAAGGAAATATAATTAAGCCTCAAATGATAACATTTCAAATACCTAGAATATTTGTGAAGGTGATTTTTTATTTAAGATTGTCCTGAGAGCACAGTAGGTGGGTAGAATTTTCTCTACTCTACTGATCGGAGGGACCGGGTTTGATTACAGGAAGACCTCAAGGCATTCTCGTCTTCTCCTAAACTGTAGGATTTTTTGTGAACCATATTAATTGAAAAACCATATATTGAAAAATATGTGGTATAATGAACTGTTCTTCTTTTAGAGAACTTCATTATTTTAAACATTTTAAGGTCAGTAAGCTTTGGCTTCACCTAACAAGTTAATTGCTGTGCTTTTGATTGTATTTCTTAGACATAATTTAATTATCCCAATTTTTAAACTTTGAATTATTAGTTTCAGTCGTCACTCTTTTATTTGCATCAAAACTGACTCTCCAGTTCCCCAGGGAAATCGCGAAAGGGAACGGTGATGTATGTCCCTGCTCCCATTTAATAGACGATGTGGTGCCAATTTTTATTTGAGCCGTCCTTAGGAGTTGAGAAAGTTACTGCAGATTGCTTTATCATTGATTACAAAAGGGTAAGTGAATTTTAGTCCTTAAGATATCAGGATGGAATTAGGAACTCGGAGCTACAAAAAATGGGCAAAGTAAAATATTTAATCATAATACCGAATGAAGATAAATAAATTAAATGTAAATTATCAAAAAAGATACTATACACAGAAATAATATAACAAATTCTAATTCATTTACGATTACTTTCTGCTATAAGTAGCAAATTAAAATTACTTTAAATACATAACGAACGGGAAAGGTCGGAATTACACAAAAACTTAATGTTTATTAATCCTATAAATTACGAACTCGATTATTTGATATAATGAGAACCTATATTACTTTAATAATATATCCTAAATATTAAATAATGTTTGTTAAACTGTACACAAAACTTATTATTTATTAAGATTTAAACTTTCATAAAACTATTAATTTTAGCCTAAATTAACTTATAGCTGTAAAATACTGCAACGTAGAGCTGTGAACTTATAATCTAGCAACTTTTAAAGTAATAAATCGATACGAGTACAAGCCAAATGATAAAATTATCAAATGATAAATAGCTCATTGCGGGTCGCGGTGGTCAAGTGGGTAGAGCGTTGGACTACTGACCGGAGGGTCCCGGGTTCGATTCAAGGCACTCTGCAAGGCACTCTGGGCACCTGCAGCTCCACCCAAGCTAGTTGATTTTTCGGGTACCAGATCTTCCTGGGAAACCATAGCCGGCACAGGGACATGGGTGAGCTCTACCATCACCTACTAAACCGACCTTCGGGTTGATTACTGTGTTTATGGTTTTTTTGTTTAAATAACTCATTGATATATCCCTAACACAATCAATCTTTTCTCTAAAAAGAAGCTACCTTTCCAAAACGAAATAGACGTAGAACTACGAACCCCCAACGTGTTTATATTGTCAGCATCAACTTGCTAATCTAGATGCTCTAATTAGGAAATTCACCGATGTTTGGCGGCCGTTTTTGAATCCTGACTATCAAGTGAGATCTTTACGTCTTTGCCGACGCAATATCATCGCGGAACGAATGGAGCGCCTAGCAACAAAAGTCGTGGCATATATTTCTCTCCATCCATATTTTCGATCCCGACAGAAAATATAATATCGAGTAAACGTATAAAATGTTATTTGTTGATGTGGACACAGTGGTACTCGTCAGGGTTGAAGATCGGAAATGAGATGGCATTATACAGATGGGCATGAAGGGAAAGTAGTAGCAATAAAAAAAGGAATAGCTGGCAACTTGTTTTGCCTTTCCGGGTGAAGATCGATAGCTTCCAGTTACGAGATGGGCAGATAAAATATCGAGTAGAAATAACTGATGACCAAGGAGAAAGTATCATTATAGAACTTGAAAAATCAATGCATTAGCTTAAATATTCTGTGTATTAAAATAAGAGACTTGGCAATAAATTACGAGCAAGTATATTAGCAAGTAAGTTAAATGCATGTCCTTTCTGGAAAATCCACAAAATTATGCATTGTAATGTTTTTATATTAACTTTTACAAGGATAAAAGGTTTGAGTGAACATTAAAATAAACGGAGAACCTTAAAATGGAAACATATTTTAAAATAAGAGATGATTCGTATTCTAGTAGGATTAAATAAATTTTGGCGTCTTGCTATGGAGCAGACCGTTAACGGCATAGCCTGGAATGATTGTGAAATAGAATATTAATGAATATTATGCGTTAGCAAACTATTTTACCAAAATTTTGGGTGTCCCAAGTGTAAATCAATAATGTGGTAATCTATAATAATATGTAAAATATTTCAATCATATTATAAAGGTATCGTCTAAATTAACGAAACACTCCTCATTCAATGGGTTTTTCACAAGTGATCCTCTCATCCACTGTCAGTACGAAGAAGATATATGCTCCCTCCTCCCTCAATTCACTTGCCCTCGTGGTCACTCTAAGGGTGGTCACCCACCAGGGGGCCAATCATTCTGGACATCGGCCCTTTCTCATTTCCCTCCTTTTCTCTCCTAATTCCCTCCTTATTCTCCAGAATCTCATTGCTTTTCTTTTCTTGTGGTACATCCTCATCTTATACTCTTTGATCGTTTCTGTCAGATAATTAATAATAACTGAAATCCCTTGGTCGTATGAATCACAGTCGTTTGATCAAGTACAAACACCGAATTTTATTGACAGATCAAGTTGTTTCCGTGCTACAGCATTTCTCGAAGACATGGAATATGTTGAAAATTACCGGCAATAATGGAAAACCCTGTCTCACTCCTCTGTAAATAACTGCCCATCCCGATTCACTTTCTGCTATCTTTACTATGACCATCTCATTCATGTATAAATTTCGAATAAGTCGTCTAACCATCCATTTTACTCCATTCTCCGATGCAACCATTTCAGAGAGTAAAAATCATTCGCCTTGACCGGGATTTTTTTTCCATTCTCCGAAATATTACATTATATTAATACAAATTACCGGATTAATATAATGTGCTCTTTAACAAGATGCGTATTTACTTTATTTATAGTCAGCTCTCTTTTTCCCCACATTTTTTCTTTGACAGATTAAAGTAAAATTCCCTTAACTCTGTCAACGTATAAGATTTGTTACACTGCAAAAATATTCAGAAAAGCACTCCACCATAGAATTTTTCTAACCTTTCTTCTAAATTCAATTCCAATTTGAAAAATACTCGCATTGTCGGATTTGAACAGGTTGAATATTTTATAATTTAATCAAATTTAAATATATTGTTTAAATAACGTAATAATAAAAGCATTTTTTTCCTTTACGCTCCTGCATAATACGCTTCTGTGCCTGCCTGATAAACTCTGTTGATGTCTTGAGAGGAATGTAAACAGAATTAAATGAATTGAGAATGAAATGACAAAAAAAAGTTTGGGAAATGACGATATAAATTCGAAGAGGGTAGAAAAAATGATTCCTGGAGATGTTGAGAGGCAGCGGGATGTTGGCGGATGCCATAAAGTTTTCACTCTAAGGAGAGTAATCTGGGGAAAAGAGACGGGGAGGGAATGGGAATGTCGAATGAAGTGAAGATGGTGGAAATTGTCAGACGGAGGAAGCAATGACGCAGACAACATACTTCCGTGTTTGTTTTGTCCTGAAAGTTGCCTCCTGAAACGGCACGTCCAAAAGATTATCTCGGACAACGAGATGAAATATCCAAAACGTTGTACCAAAAGACACCGTGACATTTAATGGTGAGATGTTTTTTTTTACTACACAAGAAAGGATAAGCAAATGAATGACTTGAGCCGAAGCTCTGACATGCGGTACTCCCCTCTGAAGCCATGAACTCTGTGAATCCCGGAAGATTAAAATCTCTGCCTTGAAAGCCATCCATCCCCCAAGTTTATTGCATCCATCGTCCGTTCGCCGTCTATAAAACTGTCCCCACTTTGCCCTCCCTCCCCGTCCCTCTCGTCTCCCTTGGCAACCCTTCGGCAAACAGACAGTTGTCCCTCCCTCTTCGCCCCGTGGTGTGCCTTCAATATGGGCGGACGGCGTGATTGGAGGCCCATGTCTTACATTCCCCCATTTGACGTCACGCACTCCGCAGAGAGAGCCCCAATGTAGTCTCGTTTGCGGCTGTAAACATGTCGATGGACAGGAGGGAGGTGGGAGACACGGTGCCTCCTCAATTGGACCCCTTCTGGAGCTGCGCTGGTCGTCCGTTCCATGCGCGATGCGGTTGGAAATCACAACCGTACATCCAAGAGAGAGAGGAAGGGAGAAAAAGGAGGGTCGTTGAGGGGCCGACATTACTTGTTGGGAGTGAATGACGCACTCCACTCCAATTGAACGATTCGCGTTATTATCAATAAATTGCCGCACTGAGTCTAAAAGGATAAGAGTAAACAAATCAATACACAGAGAGAGAGAAAGCAGTACCAATACGTAACTTTGGTATGTTTTGCATGGTGATTAAAACTGTTTGCGCGCAAAGTTCATTCAATCAAAAATTGCAATATGCAGTTAGCTTAATGGTACAGTCTACTCAGTGGATTCTCGAATAAACGATTTTGAAACTATACTAGTTTAGTACAAATATTTTAATAACGAAAAATAAATACTTTGTGACTCCTAACAAAACACAATTCAGCAAACCTACTCTACACCAAGTCCCTCTTCATCTCTGTGTACTTCCTTCCTCCCTTCACTCCGTCCAACATCCCAATCATGTTCCTGCCCTTTCCTGGTTTGCCTAACATTCTCTCCTCTATTACCTTCTTCAACTGCCGCTTAATACGCTCTTCATCCATTTTTCCTGCCTCCATAGGATTTCTCCCAACAAACCCTTCTCGCCCACCATTCCTATCACTTCCTCATTTGTTTTCCTTTCGGTCCATTTCACCTTCTCCAATCTTCTCCACACCCACATTTCAAAAGCCTCCAATCTACGTCTATCCTCCAGCTTCAGTGATCACGTTTCCGCGCCGATCGGGTATATCTGAAAAAGAAACTGATTTTGTGTATATTTCCCCATTTGCTGAAACTAAAAATAACCACGAAAGAAGTCAAAATTTTGGCCAAAGCTCATTTAAGTTAACTTTTATATCCTAAACATTTGCTGCAGGATGCACACGGATGAAATTTATTTATAACCGCTGTCACGTGACAGCGGTACTCTTGAAAACAGTACCGTTTTAGGTTCAAGTGAATCCATGCGAACACTATACATTTGAGCAAAGTGAATTGCCCCCATGCATACGTGTTCATGTAATTGGAAATATTCTTTGTGCGTGGAGCAATTCCTGGGAATAAATTGTGGACATCAGTTCCGGTAGAAATTGGTCATCGATGTAACTATTCCATTCACAGTTTCATCCAATTTCAAAATGTAAATAAGAGTTATTCCATTTGATTGTTTTGTGATTCCCTTTTCATTTGCAACTAAGCCGACGAACCGTACTTTCCCAAAAAATAATTGAGGTAACTGAAGCGGCGGATAAATCGTAATCATGCAGCATTAACTAAAAGCATTCACTCTAAAAGATTCCTTGTTAATGCATCTTCATTTGGAGATCCTTCGAATTTATATCTCAGTGAATTCTTTTATTTCACTTATGTGCTTATGTTATTATTGATTTTCGTTCTGAGATCAATCGGTAAATACGATTCCTACAGAAGTTTGACGAATTTGCTTGTCGTAGCAGGAATTACGTAGCATAAAAATTGTCTCATATTTCAGATAAAATATTTTTATGCCCTATATCTCATTCCAAAACAAAAAAAAGGACAAATATTATAATCAGTTAACTAACTAAAAATAATTAAGACGAAATAATATCTTTGTCAAGATGATACTGAAACAAAAAAGAAGAACAAAGATAGAAAGAACAAACAAAAGAAAAATGTAATTGTGTTAAGATATGAGAAATCTAGGAGGCGCATAACTAAAGCAAAACTAAGGAAAATGAAAAAAATGAATATAATAGAGGACAGTGAAAGAGGAGCACCGACCCCTTGTGTCTGTACGATGAGACGACGCTCAGGTACATTCTTTGTAAATAGTTTTATAGTTACAAAATTCTTAAATTGTGAAATAGCATATAAGTTAACTAATTTTAAGGCTAACAGGGTTTAGATAGCTAAGACTAACTAACTTAAAGGCTAAAAATATTTTGCATGTATTACTTGTTTATGAAGCTACCACTGTTTACGCAAGTCGTAAGAACAGAAAATAGGGGACTTTCTCCCTATAACAGAGAGAGTATTGGAAGTGAAAGGGATGCAGCCTTGACATCTGGTACCATTCCAAAACCTCTTTTTTTATCTAATGCCATTTACTCGGGTTTTCGTCGAATAAATCGCCTAAAAAACATTTCCCCTGTGATTATTGTGTTAACCCGAATTCAAGCACTAACTATTTCATTTTCGAATATACGTTCGAAAAAGAAGTTGTATTACGACCACAGTGCCTTATCTTGAAATGTAATCTCATATTACAGCACACAGTTAGAATCGTGAGTTAATTTATAATTCCCAATTTGCCTGTAGATAGATAAGGGAAAGGTGCTTATATGAGCTTAATAAAGCTCTGTATAAACCTTTATTGATACTTATAATCCTTGCATATAATGTTTTTCCAATTGATAAATCTATAAGAAAGCTATCCTATTAACCTATATTCTTCAAATTTCGGACATTTGGCCGCGGAGAATGCGATTGAAAAATTCCTGTCTCAATATAATGTTAATACTCGTTAAATACAGCAATTGGATCACTGAAATTAAATACCTACATCTTGTATTTCGTAGATACGAGTACATTCAAATGCGAGGAATAAGTTCTTTGCTTATTCTTCATGCATATCTTACATAAAAATCATCAATGACATTGCACTGATCCAAGCTATTCCTAAAACCAATAACCTAAGTATATGAATGGAAGAAATCAGTCTTCATTTTGCTGCTAAACTGCTAAATCAACAATTTTTTTATAATTATTTTACATATTTTCAATGTTGCAGAATGCTTGGTTGCCATTAATTCCAGTTTTGGATTAATTATATCTGAAGTAATATTATATTTTCGATTAAAATCTCAAGCACTATACCAAGTAAAATCGAGCTCTATCTAAATAAGACAGAAGTTGCCACACCACTAAAAATTAAATCGAAATAAAATTCCTATCCTTGCCGTTATTGAAATGGCAAACAATCTTTTCGTTCAATTTTTCGGATATATATACAATATTTTCGTTCAACAGCAGTTGTAAATGCTGTTATTGTGTTTACTGATGGCTTATGTCCATAATATTCCCCTTTAGATAACATTTTTCATTCTAAATTACCTACTTCTCCGGTTTCTCATATTTTCTATCGTCTTCTATATTTCCTATCCTCGCATTCCTTCTTTCCGAACGTTACGTCAGTCTACAATACGTATATGGAACTATCCTTCATTCAACTTCTGTCTACTTCTCTAAAATTAAGTTTACCTGTGTAATTTTTCTCCTATATCACCTTCTTTCTTAATTCCATTATAAGATTGAAAAATCTTCGAACAATTTTATCATAAACAGTTACAAAACAATAGAGAGAACTTTAAAAATATATTAGCAGTGATATATTGAATTTCTCATTTATATGGTATATTTCTGTCGAATGAAACTCTCAATAGTATTAAATATCAAATATTAGAATTTTCAGTTGTCTCATTTTTCATTTCATATTTAACAGTGGAGATGAAGAGGGACCTGATATACTATCTTGAACAAAAAGTTCCCGGAATAACCACCGTGTGGCGCTCCCATCGTTCCGCTTTGAGTTCTGTTTTTTGTTAAATTGGTACATCTGTTGTTGATATTCCCTTTAAATCTTAGTGTCATAACTTGACATTTGCAAAAGTTACGTAGCCAAGAGTACATCTATCTCTGTGTGTGTTGGCGATGTTTTACAATTGCAGAAATGGATTTAAATTTGCAACAACGAACTTGTATTAAATTTTGCGTAAAAAACGGATTTAGTGGCGCACGGACGTTGGAAATGTTGGAAAAGTGTTTCGGCAACGATTCTCTAAAAAAACGGTCGTTTACCAGTGGAACCAGCGGTTCAGAAGTGGTCGTGAGTCAATCGAAGATGATGAACGCAGTGGCAGACCATCGACATCGAAAGTCGGTGAAAAAATTGATAAAGTAAAAAAATGTTGGTCAATAACCGCAAATTAACCATCAGAGAAATAGCGGAGGACTTGAACATTGCCTATGGATCCGCCCAAGACATTGTGGTTAATGATTTGGGTTTCCGTTGTGTAGCAGCAAAGTTGGTGCCAAAAGACCTCAATTTCATGCAAAAAAGAGACCGTGTTGACGTCGCAAAAGACATGATTTGCGAGGCTGAATCCGATCCCCCCACATTCATCAAAAGGATCATTACTGGAGACGAGACGTGAGTTTATGAGTACGACACGCAATCCAGACATCAGGCAAGTGAATGGCGTTCACCAAATGAGCCGAGACCAAAAAAACCACGTCGTTTTCAGTCAAAAAAGAAGGCAATGCTGACGGTTTTCATGGATTACAACGGTGTAGTGCATCATGAATTTTTGCCAGAAGGCCAGACAGTAAACAAAGAGTATTATTTGGGCGTTATGAGACGTTTGCGTGAAGCAATTCGCCGAAAGAGACCAGAAATCGTCACACAGTGCGTCGAGACCGTCGCACAGTGCTATCATTATTCGTAATTTTTTGACGAAAAATGCAACAAATACCATCCAACAGCCACCGAATTCACCTGATTTGGCTCCCTGTGACTTCTTTCTGTTCAATCGAGTTAAAAAACCATTACGGGGAACGCGTTTTAGCAGCCGAGAGGAAGTAATGGAAAAATCGCAGGAAGCACTGATGGACATACCGAAAACCGAATATAAAAAATGTTTCGAGGATTGGATCAAGCGCTGGCATAAGTGTGTTGCAGTCGATGGGGATTACTTTGAAGGGGACAATATAGATTTAGATGAATAAACTTGTATTTTTAATTTTCTGAATAAATTCCGGGAACTTTTTGATCAAGGTAGTAGATTAGTTTGCTAGGTGGGGAGTCACAAAATGTTTATTTGATAGTTGTGTCCATCCAAAAACCTACCTTAACCGGTAGATTACCTAATAATAATTTAACAGTGCTGGATTTCAAAGGAAACCAGTGGCCATAAATACTGATTTCTTAGAATTACGTAATGTATTTTAAACGAATATTTTCTGATAGCATATTAAATGATCGCTAAGAAATCACATTAACATTTGTTAACATGACAGATGGAGGCAATTATGATGAACATTCCAATTGATAGGCAGTTGATGAATTCGTTTTGATCTTTGAATATTCTCTTTCCTATAAATGCACTGAAATTAGAAATAGTTTCTGTTAGCTTTTAGCATAGCCGGTTAACTCAAATCTTTTTTGAGTACATTAGTCTTCAATCTTTTGCTCTTGCCTCACCTTTTTTTTGTTGAATTCAGGATTATCTTCGATAGTTGAGTTTCCAAACAAACATCTAAAAGTATTCACATTCTTCAGTCATTTACCTTTTCTGGTGTGGTAAAAGTTGCGCCGTTCTCATGAATGCTCACCATTTATCCTCGCTAGTTAAAAATTAATTTTAGATCCACGGCACCGTGGTGTTAATGGAATTATGGAGTAGCGTAATTGTTTTTTTTTAGGTTAAAGCGACTAAAACACAAACGTCTGCCTTTGCCTGTAATGATATTAGCACAAACTCCGAAACATGCCCATATATATATATATATATATATATATATATATGTAATATTTGGATAACATTTTGAAAAGTGTTGTCCCCTTCTATCTCCTCGTAATGTAGTGCTGCTATTAATCGCATTAAGCAGTAGCAAATTTTCAAATAATTATTGTCTTATGCAAGCAGTAAAATTAAAAACGCAAGCCTAAACAGGTTTGTATGAATATTTTCGCCTGAGGTGTACACACAGAAAAAGAAAAAAAGACAAGTGTATTGAAGTTGACACACCAAATTTGAAAAGCTTTGGCATAACAAATTAGGAGAACAGTTCTTATTTATGTAGGGTAGTCATTGTCCGAATTATTTCATTATTTCACTAATGTATCATTAAAGAGAGACCTTATTTAAATTAAATTTTCAAGGAAACCCATACCTTTGTAATGATTGCGAAAAGAAATAGCTGTAACAAAAGCAGAATAGTATTATTTGTTCGAGATGAAAACATGTTGAAGTATTGTTCATGTTACTCCGATGTTTTTCTTGGTGATATGGGAAATAATAAGTGATGTTTCTCGGAAAACTTTCATTTCAAATGGCGGAAGCAGATGTTTTCGCGTTTCCAATAACTTTTCTCGACCACGCCGGCGCTGGTCCTCAGCCCGTCAACCTGTAAGCCTCACTGCGAGTTGCACGACGCCATTAACCGAAAACCTATTGAGCATCACTCAGTCTAGCGCGAAAACGTCACTTCCCGATGCTGACGAGGGAAAATGGGAGAGAGACTATCTCGCCAGGGGAATGACAGCGGCTTTCAACTGGGGTAAGAGGAGAAAGGGAGAGGGTGGGTGTCCAGAGGGAGAGAGAGAGAGATATGTTGAATGGGATG
The DNA here is from genome assembly GCA_037158775.1 of Hetaerina titia. Taxonomy (NCBI): domain Eukaryota; kingdom Metazoa; phylum Arthropoda; class Insecta; order Odonata; family Calopterygidae; genus Hetaerina; species Hetaerina titia. Next base: position 44,486,076 of record CM073778.1, read on the forward strand.
GGCTTAAAGCGAGAGGGTGTGGATTGTTAAATTTTTTTCGCAAGGATTGCATTGACGTGTGCCGCGTGCGTACTGCTGGAGAGGAATCTGATTGAAAGTCGATTTTTCCAGTGGAGAGGCAGAGGAAGAGAAGTAACGTAGCTGTTTGTTAGAAGGTTGCGGTGGGGAGATCACGAATTGGTCCAGACACGTGTGCGACCACCTCGTGGTCCACCTACATTTGACCCTTCCTCCCTCCAAAACCCTCGCCGCGAATCGCCCTTCCCCCTTCGCGTGCGGCTTTACTCGCATTGTGCTCGCGACGGCTAGGTCCGACAAATAGCCAAACGGTGTCCAATTACCCTGGAAACGCGACTCTCTCAATATGTTTTCCCTCTATGCTCTCCCCTGTGCCGGGGGAGCGGGCTCGCAGCATGGGGTTCAATGGCTGAGCAATTAGGGCGGAATGCCAAAGGGATGGGAGGGGTGGAGAGAAGCGGGAAGGTTGGTCCATCGGAAGCTTGGCATTGGTTCTCGGAGCAAACAAGCGCAGACTCCGGCAGGTGGCTCGCGCAGCCGCCGCCACCCGTTCGCCGTCTCGCCCAGTGATGAGCGAGACGGCGGGCGGGCGGAAACGGGTCCAACGGGATGGAATCGTTGTCATTGTGGTTCAGCAAACTCACCGATTGACTGCCTTCCCAATTATTTCCCCCCCTTAGTTCTTCCTCGAATTTATTATTTTACGATACCTACTTTTTAATCTCTCATTAAATTCAATTCACTTACTTTACAACGCATTTATTATTTTTATTTAGTACACGCTTGCTTGTAACCGTTTTTTAATTTTGAAATTCATGCTATTATTTTTACTTATCAATTACTGCTCTTTGCCTTTTATTGAATGAACTTAAAAGCAAGTCATTCAAAAATGCAATAATATTTTTTTATTCTATCATTTTATAAAAATGTTAACTAACCTTTTTTCCTATTATTATGTCTAGCGCTACCTCGTTTATTTTTCTTTTAGTCTATTTCACCTTTTCCAATTTTCTCCACACCCATATTTCAAAAGTCTCGGGTACCAGATCTTCCTGGGAAACCATAACCGGACCAGAGAAGTGAGCTATATCATTATTATTTCAATCCTAGGATTGGTTTATTGCAGCCCTCCATTCGCCTCTATTAAATGTCAATTTCCTCAATCCCTGTTACCTTTTCTGTTTTACGTCTTTCTTAATTTGTCCTATGTACATGTCTCTTGGTCTTCCTCGTGGAATCTTCCTTCTAGTTTTCCTTGTCTTATATTCCTAATCAATCCATACTTCTTCTTTGCCGTAGAGTTCTCCATTTGGTTCTATCCTCTTCTGTTCTTCTATATACTTCCTCGTTCTTTACTTTGCCTGATCATTTAATCTTCATCATTCTCCTCCAGCACAATGTTTCCAATTGCCTCCTCTTCATGAATGCCTTCTTAGCTTGGGCTATTCTTCGCTTGATGTCGGTCGAACTTCTTCCATTCCATGATAAGCTGCTGCCCAGGTAAATGAAGGATTCAACTCGTTCTAGTTTCATCCCTCGAATTGTGATATCTTCATTCAGCTTCTATCTTCCGCACACTAGGATTTTAGTTTTCTTCTTGTTGATATTCATATTATATTCCTCCAGCACTGTTCCCATAGCACTTAGTGTTGCTTGCAGGTCCTCTCGCGTTTCCGCCACTACTGCGATGTCATCTGGAAACCGGAGCATGTTGATTTCTTCCCCATTTACCATGACTCTTTTGATACCCAATTTCTGTGTTTATTTTATTGGTTCTTCCAGGTATGCGTTGAATATTGTGGGCGAGAGTTTGCATCCTTGTCTTACTCCTTTGTTTATTTTGGCTTCTATTTTTCTCCAATTTTTCGTTCGCATTCTTGTAACCTGATTCTTGTATAGGCTATGGATAATTCTTCTGTCGTTGTAATCTAGTCCAAGCGCTTCTAGTAACTGGAACATCTTGTTCCATTCGACGCTGTCGAAGGCCATCTCCGAATCCACGAATGTCACGAATAAACGCCTATTTACTGTCTCATTTTTTCCGCCAGAACTCTCAAGCTGAGAATTTCCTCTCTTGCTCCTCGGTTTTTCCTGAACCCGAATTGGTTTTCTAAGAGGTTTTCTTCTATTCTTCGGCAAACTATCCGAATATGGATTTTTGATGCTTGAGTCACCAAGCTCAATGTTTTGTGTTCTTCGCATTTATCTGTTTTCGGTTTCTTTGGTACTGCAATCGTAATACTTTTCTCAAAGTCTTCTGGTATATTTCCGCTGTCGTAGCTACAGCGTTTCAATCACCCATTATGATGAGGTTTTCCTTCACTTTTAATTTTTCTAGAACCTCTTCCATTTGTTCGTATACATCTTCTATTTCCTCTTCTGAATGGGTGGATGTTGGCATATACACCTGGACTATCACTGTGTCTGTAGGCTCTCCCTCAAACCTTATCAGTAGGATCCTCTCACTGTATTGCCAGCACGATTTGACTCTTCTTCCCCACTCCTTCTTGAATATGATGCCCACTCCAGCAATTCTCCGATCGTCTCCTGAGTATATCACCCTGTATCCGTCGCTCTAGAAGTCACCGGCTGCAGCCCACTTAATCTCACTCACTCCTAGGATATCAATTCCCAACCTGTCCATCTCCATCTTAGCATTTTCCAACTTCCCGCACACTCCCAATGATCTGACGTTCCATATCCCTATCCTGTATTTATCCACCTTGACTGATGTTCCCCTCCCAGTAGTCCCCCATCCGGAGATCCGATTGGGGGATTATTTTACCTCCGACATATTTTACCGGGAGGAAAGCCATCATGTCACATTTTGAATACAAGACTGCATATTCTTGGGAGAATAATGTGGTGGCTTGGTTTCCCGTTGCCATCTACTATATATATATACATATATCTTTGAAATTGACGCTCTCCGGCGACACACAAACACACGGATACAAAATATTCAACACACAGAAACATAAAGGAAGGACACGCACAGTATGTATAACCTTAAACACAGTAATCAACCCGAAGGTGGGTTTGGTAGGTGATAGCAGATTTCACCCAGTACTAAGCCCGACGGTGTGTGCTAAGCCCGAATTCACACATCAGGGTAGAGGGCCAGTTCCTTTCACTGCGCCGGTTATGATTTCCCAGGAAGATCTGGTGTATATATATATATGTTTATATATATACCATATATATATATATATATATATATATATATAAACCATATATATTTATATAAACACCATATAACCATAAACACAGTAATCAACCCGAAGGTCGGTTTAGTAGGTGATGGTAGAGCTCACCCAAGTACCAAGCCCGACGGCGTGTGAATATTCACACATCAGGGTAGGGGGGCCAGTTCCTTTCCCTGTGCCGGTTATGGTTTCCCAGGAAGATCTGGTACCCGAAAAATCAACTAGCTTGGGTGGAGCTGTAGGTGCCCAGAGTGCCTTGCCCGGGAATCGAACCCGGGACCCTCCGGTCAGTAGTCCAACGCCTAGCCTAGACTACCCACTAGACTACCGCGACCCAAACACCATGTATATATATAATGTGAATTCACTAATTAGTCATAGCAAACACAGAAACTAAAACATATAAAAGAGGGACTCACTAGTTCTCGAATTTTCGGTGGTGCAACCACCTTTCTCAAGAGGAATATATACTATATATGATATCTGAGATTGATTTTGACATTGAGGTGACCTTTCCGCGCCGAAAATTCGAGTTCAATTTATATAATAACTGGATATTCCCGTGTAGCATTTCGATGGTGCCGTGAAAGAACTTCTCGTTCCGTAGTAGGGATTTCTCGTTGGCACTTCCTTCATTCATTGCCGCCTTCCCCTCTCACTCGTTGAGTTCATGAGTGTCAATTGTCATTACCATCTCCCAATTATATTAATCAGCAAAAATCCAATAGGGTTACATTCAAGAAAAAACGTTAAATATTTTCCTTAATTTTCCTAGGAGTATTGTTTCAATACATTTATTTGTCGCCTTAGGCCATTGGTTGAGACACTTTCCCCAAGCGTCTAGGCGCCATATTGGGTGGATCAATGTGGGTTGCATAACCAGCAGGATAATTGAGAACTTCAAATAACAAACAGGTGGACTTAAATATTGCGCTGGATTACAGTAAAACATTTTAATGATTTTTAAAATTAATAACTCTATTAATAAGAATTGTACATTTCGTAATGTCTATACTTGATGACCATTCCCATATTTTGACTCAAAACAATTCCGAACATTTTTCGTGGACATTGACTAATGGAAACTTTTGTAAAGTGATTTTAAGCCTCTAATTCTCATTTTTATAATTTTACGAATGCCAAAAAGTTGAAACTTACCAGCAAAATTTTCCTCATGGCGGACACATTTTTCACGTCAACACCATAATTCCATGGCCGCCGAGAATGCTTCTACAGGTGTCGGTTTTACCCCGTGAAAAATTGGTGATGGTCCGTGGACAAGACTACTTGTATTCGTTTTTGAACAAAGTTCCTCTTTTATTTTTCACTCTCGAAAACATTTTTCATATTGGTAACAGTAGTACCGCACGTTTTAATCATATGATAATGGATATCAAATGGTTTTTAACCACGCAAGGAAAGAAAACGTATGATTAAACTCACTAATTTTTTTTCGCTTAACGACAGCATTTAAAGAATCAAAAACGAATCTTACTCTAACAGCATTCATAAAACTTCTTTCAGCCATCTGTGTATTTCACTCATACAGAGCATCATCAGCATAATCTGCATACTTTAGGAATTGACGCCTTCTTGAAAATACGTCGTAATTTGAGGACTGTGTAAGACACCTATAGTCATTTTAGATATAATATCATATTTCAAGAAACTGTAACAGTAACTTTTAACGGAGTCACCCGCTATATGTGCATTATAATGCACACATAGTGGGTGACTCCGTTAAAGTTACTGTTTCTTGAAATTTGTCTAAGGTATGAACAGCCTAAGTGTTTGAAATTGGCTTTATTGACATCATGGACTGTGGCGCGTCGCGCACGACTACGAATGCCTGTGACATTGTATGTACGGTATTTCGTCATAACATCTTGTTCCTTTAAAACCACCAAAATTTCAGAGTGTAAGAGGACGTCTCGGTAGCTTAAGTGGTTAAAGCATCTCGGCCGGATATCGAGGGATCCGGGTTCGAATCCCGGTCAAGGCGAATGATTTTTACTCTCTGAAATGGTTGCATTATATAATATCATATTTTCACAAGAAATAAGAGATGCCCTAATTTCCGCTTTTGTTATTGCCGAAAGCTACTTTACTAATAACGGTCGCGATTTTTTATAATATTACAGTTGCTCTTTGGTTGAAAATGAAATCACTAGTTACTCTACACAAGTTAGTCATCGAATCAATTTATTGCGTAGTATTTGAAAAAATCACATTTAAAATGAGAAAGAAAACAGCTTGTGTTTCATTTTGTCTATCCTGAGGTTAGGATGCTATAAAGTATAAATGTTTTAAGGTTACACAAAGTCTTTCTTTAAAAGTCTTCGCCTTCGTCACATAGTCTTTCTTGAATAGTATTTCAGAGTCTTCGCCTAAGATAATCATTTGGTTATTTCAAAATGATCGTATGGTGTGAATACCACCGCTCTGAATTAATTGGTTAAAAGGTTCCAAGACGAGAATTTTTAGTATAATGTCCAATCCTTACGTGAAGTTAATGTTTCATAGACACGAGGGAGCGATGCGAGCTTATTTTCTAGGCTCGATAAACTTTACCAATGGAGGAACTGAAGATGGGTAGCGGCCAGTTACTTTAGACAACTAGCCAAGGCGAAACACCACCACCACAAGAACGTTCCACACAAAAATCTCTCCCACCCAAGGTGAGGAATCTGGCCCAACGCTGCAGGTGGGAGGAGGGCACACCCACGGAGAGGGACAAGGGATGGAAGGGGAAATTTAGGGTACCTAAAGCAGAGAAAACAATACTGTAAACAGCAATACATTACTTAATGGCATTCCAATACGGGCATGCGGGAAGGGTTTTGACACAACGCACAGGAGGTTAGTGAAAGTGCATGCAATTGAGTTTAACTATAGTAATTGTTACCTAGACGCCGAGAAAGTAAGGAGAAAGAAAGAGTATCGTAAATATTAGATTTATTTATTAATAATATGATAACTTATTAACTTCACATTTTATATTGGTCACAAACCCAATGTTTTAGAGATAATATTTGTCTAAGTTAGTCATATTGCTATTTCTTTTCCGGAGGCTAGTATTCTTCATTTCTAGTGCATGGGCAACTATTGTTCTTGGCACCAAAATTTGTATCATGAAGGTCATTCGCGTATCCCAAAGAAATTTCTAAGTATAAGCCGTTCCATAGCCAATGCATGATCATTCGATGTAAAAGATCTGAAAATTTTAAGCTGATTATTATAAATAATATTTATTAAACATTTCGAAAATTAATTTTTCGGAATTTTTAATTTTGACTTTGTAGAGAATTTGTTCTTTTTCATGCAGAATTTTAGGAGTCTTTGTGATTATATTTTGCAAAATTGTGTTTATCCCAAAATGGCCAATCTAATTATCCTTCGAAAAATTTCAACAGTCTTTCGAAATTAGTACGTATACATATCAGTATACAATTATTTATCAAGTAGAGCGACATAGAAATATATATACAGGTATATATATTTATTTTCTATGCATTTGTCATTAACTTAGTCAAAAAGTCTGATTATACGATAGAAAAATCCGCGCTGTATGCATTATTATGACAAGTTATATCCGACTGTGTTGATATATATGTATTTTTGGACTCGTAGCATTTTTATGATGGCGAAAAATGAACTTTAGAGCAATTCAATTTCATACACAATAAAGCAATAAAGGATAGTGGACATAAACATAACTCTTATAAATTTATTATTTCCTATAACATATTATTAAATGCAAAGGAAATCTCATTAATAAATGGAAAAAGAGCATTGATATTATCATATCAGTGCTTTGTTCTATTTAATTCTTTTCCGTAGGATTCGCTATTTTATTTGTACCTAATTTATTCTCTAAAATTTGAACTTTCCGTTTGTTGGTAATGGAGAATTTCGGATATTTATTATGAATAACATTGTCAGTTATTTCATTAATTATTTATACTAGGAATACATAAATATGAATATTTTGGGGTTTAGATTTGCAAATGAAAACATAAATCTATAAAAAGGGTTTATTATAAATTATTGTTTTCAATTCATAGGAATATTTCGAATGAATATTTACAATTGGAGCAGCTGTCATATCAACAAAATTTGCGTCACAGGTATGTGTCTGGTGTTGCCGGTTAAATTAATTCCAAATGTAGTATCCTTGTGAATGAATGTACAATTTTGTGCAATTTAACATCACTTACATTGCATCTAATAACAATGTCCATGTCCTTTTTTGGTGTAGTCAAGCATGAAAGTTCAAATACCCAAGGAATTAAATACATTTCACCATTTCACGGGACGGTTGATGGAAGGCAAGCGGAAAGTGAAAGTGACCGGAATGGGGGATGTATGCATTGGGAGAGAGGAGAAGGATTTTTGGCCCCGACCCGCACCTCGCATCAAAAGCGGGACGGGATGGGTCACATTTTGGGGCGGAGCGCATTCATTATGACCCGCTTTGGGATGCGAGCCAAAACCCTTTCGTTCCTCGGATACGGTAGCGAGTGCGTGAGATATATAAAGGTCGAATTCACGCCGCCGCGGTTAGCGATTTATGCGCCATTTAATTGGCCAAAGGGGTGCACGGGACGGGAAAAACTTACGACCTGGGAAAATAAAGATGGTGCTGAGTGGGTGGGGAAGGGGCGATATTTGGAACATATTTCGCGGGAGATTGTGGAGGGAAGGAAAAACGGGTGTGCCCTCCTTATTGGAGTGTGGAGGCAAAGGGGGGGGGGGGTCGTAAAGGTTGCCGGTCCTGTGAGGGAATCATTGAAAAGTGTTCGAGGAGCAAAAATAGACCATGGGTTCCCTGATGTGAAACGAAGGAGACAAGGAACGTCTTCTGAAATGATCTGGAGTATGGACAATGATTGTCCAAATGAAGAAATGAACTAATATAATGCATTTTCATCAATGATTTGACTGTCTCAGGCTCAAGAATGTTGAAGGTTATGTTGGCGAAATGAGTACCGCTATATATATATATATATATGTGTGTGTGTGTGTGTGTGTGTGTGTGTGTGTGTGTGTGTGTGTGTGTGTGTGTGTGTGTGTGTGTGTGTGTGTGTGTGTGTGTGTGTGTAAATTCACTAAATAGTCATAGCAAACACAGAAACTAAAACATATAAAAGAGGGACTAACTAGTTCTCGAATTTTCGGTGGTGCAACCACCTTTCTCAAGAGGAATTAGGAACAGAACTCTACATCATTGTGCACGTTCGTGGGTTTTCCAAGAAAGTGACTATATATATATATATATACACACACACACTCAAACAAACAGATGCAGAATGTTCAAAACACTGAGATACAAAGAAAGGACACTCACAGCTTTGCAGTTTACGTCGAAACGTAAACCAGATTACGTTTAGGTACATTACGTAGGTGCATTACGTACGTACGTACATTACGTTTACGTAGTGAACAGTTTATGTTTCGACGTAAAATACATACTACGAGTGTCTTTTCTTTGTATCTCTGTGTTTTGAATATTCTGTATCTGTTTGTTTGTGTGTTTGTGCGTCGCCGGAGAGTGTTCCATTTAAAAGATGTAATCAACCCGAAAGTTGGTTTGGTACGTGATGGTCGGGTTCACTCAGTACTTAACCCGACGGCGTGTGAATATTTACACATCAGGGTAGGGGGGCCAGTTCCTTTCCCTGTGCCGGTCATGGTTTCCCAGTAAAATCTAGTACCCGAAAAATCAACTAACTTGGGTGGAGCTGCAGATACCCAGAGTGCCTTGCCCGGGAATCGAACCCGATATATATATATATATATTTTATATTTTTTTAATGTCAAAATCATTGAACTTGATTGGTCTTCGAACCCGGATTTTTCCACGCCCAGCAGATTGATTTAGCTCGTTAAGCTATCGAGGCGTCCTCTTGCCCTTCGAAAAATTCTGCAATTGAACGCATATTAGAGGATGACTTCGTTAAAAGTTAATGTCGCGGCGTCTCCTACAGTTCTTTGAATTCCCCTAAAATATTAACGTGTACATCTAGTTTCAAGGCATAGGCCTAATAGAAAGAATTCTGATGACGAAATGTCAACTTTGTAACAAATTGTACCAATTTATATCATAGTAATGCTACTCAATTCACCTTAAATGAACAATATTCTCTAAGTACATATCTTAAAGGCATTTAAAAAATATATTTTGGTGAATATTCAAGCTTTTGGATACTGTGACAATCCAATTTCGCTTCGTTGTGGTTGAAAAATCGTTTAATATGTTATTTTGATCCAATTAATTCATTAAAATTAGCTATGCTACTGCTCATATTGTCTCGTTAGAGAATCAAGGCGTTTTGGTGTGACCACTGTCCTTGAATTTTCACGAAAAATATCCAAGCTTAGATTGATCAGTCCATCTCGAACGTATGATATTTGAATATGAATAATTGATTTCGGAATTAGATCGAGTTCGTCGGAGGGGGGCTAGATGCGTCAAACGTTATTATAACCAACGCAGCAGCGCATCTACTTTGCTAGACAATTTAGGTTGGGATTCTCTTACGCAGCGGCGTTTACAATATAGATTAAACTTATTAAAAATATTTAAAGATGGGTCCTTTTTCCGATGAAATCAACAATATTATACGAACCCTAACGTATTACGGTCGAAGGAATCACGAATATAAGACTAGAGAGATAGACTGCAAGACTGACAGGTTTAAAATGTCATTTTTTCCAAGAATGATAAGGGACCAGAATGCTAAAAGTCGATATTCTCCAGGAGTCAGTTCATTACAATAAGTATTAACGTATAACATAGGGACTGCGCGTGCATATATATAAAAATATATATTTTTTCTTACAGGTTCCCCACACCTTCCCCTACCTATTTGAATGAACCCCAACCCTCTCATCCCTTACCCTTTCCTCCTGGTGTTACACCCCCTGCCAAACACCTTTTTTTGTGGCTCGCAGGGTATTTATTTAGATGTACGCACGTATTTTCCAATATTAGTCCGGAAGATCACCAAATTTTATTACTATTGGACTTTGGTTTAAATTACTCAATCGAATCCTTTTATATCGCACAATTGAAAAAAGTAACACAATTATAGGCAGTTAAACTACATACTATATACCAAATAGAACTCCAACCCTGATTACGTGATCGGTTCATTGACTTCCACTGTTCGGAAACGCATTCAACTTATTTATTAATGAATAAAACTAATGGAAGAATCATTAGAGCTTTGGTTTCCAGTTTCGTTAAGGGTCAGAAAGGACCGTTTGAAGCCACCTAGTATCGTGCAAACAAACTAGGGGTGCGATTGTTGGGGTGATTTCCACCCAACGGCTGACTTCACTTTCCCTCCAACCAAAACCTTCCCACTCCACTTAAAAAGTCCCCAACTTCCAGAGACGCGAAAACTATCCAATCCCTTGAAATGAACTATTTAAAGTTTCATTCTCTGTTTCTCAAAACTAGAGGAGTAAACAGCATCAAGGGTTGAGAAGGGTGGTGTGTGTAAGTGCCGATAATGCAGCGTGTGTATGCACATTCGCTCACCTTCATAATTCCCTCTTTCTGCTGCCGCCATGAAAGGCGATCGCCCCCATCGCTCTCTATCTCTTTCTGCTCCACTCATCTGCCGTTTGCTCTGCTGCACAAAGAGGAATCGCGGTGACAAAGGGCATTTAAGTAAGCGCCCCGAGGAAGCGAAGTTTTGGAGCGCACGGCGTAGGGGGGTTTTAGGCATGTTGGAATCATCCCAAAGGCCAATAACGGAGGAATTTGTAATTCCAAAGCGGGCGGGAGGGGTTTTTGGGGGTAAGGGGTGCCTGAAAAGGTTGCCGGGGAAATCCCCTCGGAGGCGTCGGCCGTTGGGATCGGGGTCGTGATGACACAGCGTGTTAGCGGAGAGGGGAAGCGGCGATGGGTGAAGTGGAATGGGAAAGAGGAGGGCGTGGGATTCGACGGGGCGGGATGGTGAGGATGGCCGCGCCGCAGGAACACGAGAGGAAATTAAAGGATGGTAGTTCCCATGGTAGCTTGTTCAAGCTATTCCCGTATTCTCAACGATGAGGTGGAAATTAGTTTTAAGGATTGTTCATATTTCGGAAAGGACTAACTTGGGACTTGCCTTTCGCTTTAAGGATACTATGTTTGTAATACTCAAATGAGATAGATACAGGTATTTTCCTGTATTTTCGTGCGCCTATCGACATCTGAAGTAATTTGAGCCGTAAAGGTTTAGGAGTTAAAATGCCAGCCTAAGGAGTAAGAGGAGAAACGTGGAATCCAGAAAAGATTGGAGCAGTCGGGTGAACGAACGAGTGTTCCAATTGAGAAGCATTGGCGTTGAAGTACAATCGTGCGTTGACACTGACTTGCTGTCTACATTTACGTTGGCAGTGATGACAAAGCATGCCATAACGTTTAGCTGAATATGGGAGCATTTGAATCTGTGGCTTTTTTATGTATAGCATGACCCATGTATATATATACATATATACGTGTATGTATATATACATATGTATAATGACATATGTATATATACATATGCATACATATATATGAAATATATGTATGTATATACATGTGTATATGTATGCATGTATAGCGTGACCCACGGTATTAGTTTGTTCCGAAGTCATCCCTCGAACGAATAGACGTGGAGATCACATAACGAAAAGCGTATGCCCATATATTTATTCATAACAAATTTCACAAAATCATAGAAAATCTCGAAATATAAGTTTTTATTTAACGGTTCCGTTCATTATTTCTACGTAACATAATTGAAACCTATGGATTCACAAAAATTTCCGGATTTCGATGGTCCTTTTCAGGTATTTATCAATCGTCACACATCTGGCTCGAAAGGACATCCAAATGAGGGATAAAAACATCTCCTCCTTTCATTTGGTCTGGATGACAGGAAACTAAAAACGTGTTCAGGCAAACTTCTAGTCTTATTTCAACTACGCTTTGCTTCCCTAGAAGAAGCATAAAATCCGTATCTTGCACAAGAAATTCAGTTGGTCCCAATAAGATATATATTCAAGCAAGAGTGAAAGATGTTGGTGGGATTAGATCATTGGAAGGACAAGAATTATAAAATATAAGGCGTTTTATACCTAGGAAAGTAAATTACGTGCCCCTTTGAAGGTTTTGGTTTTTTATAAAGCAATTACTCCCTTCGAGAAAAAACAATCTTTTCATAATTTTCTTTCGTTTATTGCCTATATATCCATTACATTATTGAATATATGTTCTTGAGTTATTACATCAATAACTTTATTAGGAGTTAATAACTTAATTACAAAAGTTTGGAAAGAACGCCATATAATGCCATCAATTAATTCATTTTTAAGGCATGTTAGTTAGTTACAACAAGAGAGTCAATCGAAATCGACTAGAAGCACGTTAATTTGAATCAATATGTGGCAATGTTGTCCTATAAATATAGAAATCATTTGAAAAACAAAATAAAAGTTAAACTGAATATATTAATTTTATTTTATTGTTCCAGTCAAAAAGGTTTTCTCATAAAATATTTTCATCACCCACAGTCATCGCTTCGAAACATAAATATCTCTAAATTCGAAACATAAATATCTCTATCATTGTAGTTTGAAGGGAAAATCCTAGCAACGGAGAATGACGTGATGGTACCAAACAACGTGTGTGGAAATATATCGCAAACTTGAAAATCCCTAGACAAAAACGTACCAATTTTAATGATCTATAGTTTCACTGTCTCATGTCGGTAACAACTAGAAAATACCAATGAAATAACCTCTCGTAAAAATAACATACATAACCTCGTCCTCATATAACGCTTGACGTTCACGTAGTTCTGCGTCTATCATTTTAATTATTGAGCATTTTATCGTCATAAGCGCCTCTCCAAATTCAACTTCTCGGTATAACATACCTTGAATATTTGTCGTCACATTGTAAGGCTCCATATTCGAAGTAACTACTCGGGACCTGGAATTTATCTCAGAGATTCGAGTTATGCTTTGCGATACTTAACCTTTGATGCGGGGACTGAATTATTATTTCTAGAAATAATTTCTTTGTGCTGTGAAATGTCTATCGGGAACACAGAATAATTTATGATATTTTAAGTATGTAAATGTTTTAATGTTCATCACCCAGGTCTCGTTAATATTTATTTACCTCCTCTTCCAAATTGTGATTATGTGGTATTATTTCTTTCCTACATCATATCGTGCGAGGATATATATGTATATATATATGGGTCGCGGTGGTCCAGTGGGTAGAGCGTTGGATTACTGACCGGAGGGTCCTGGGTTCGATTCCCGGGCGAAGCACTCTGGGCACCTGCAGCTCCACCCAAGCTAGTTGATTTTTCGGGTACCAGATCTTCCTGGGAAACCATAACCGGCACAGGGAAAGGAACTGGCCCCCCTACCCTGATGTGTGAATATTCGCACGCCGTCGGGCTTGGTACATGGGTGAGCTCTACCATCACCTACTAAACCGACCTTCGGGTTGATTACTGTGTTTATGGTTTTGTTACCTGTTTATGATGGTGGGTAAGGAGAAGGGTTTGTTGAGAGAAATCCTATGGAGGCAGGAAAAATGGATGAAAGGCGTATTGAGCGGTAGTGGAATGTTGAAGAGGGTAGTAGAGGGGACAATGTTGGGAAAGCGAGGTAAGGGCAGGAACAGGATAGGGATGTTGGACGGGATGAAGGGAGGAAAGAAGTACACCGAGATGAAGAGGGACCTGATGTAGAGTAGGGGACTGGATTGGATTTTGATTGGAGTCACAAAATATTTTTTTGATAGTTGTGTCCAACCAAAAACCTACCTTAACCGATAGATTACCTAATAATATATATATATATATTATAAAAATAGAAATATATATATTTCGGAAGCGCTATGCGTATTAGGGAAATGGAATGAATAGCATATTTTAAGCACAGAAGTGCGAGTGGAAACAAGTGTTTCTCGTAGCTTGAAAAAAATGCATTTTTCGGAAAAGACCGGCATTTAACTAGAAAAATCTCTCTTTTACTCTGCGCAGATGTTTCATGAGCAGATGCTCAGACGCAGATGTTTGAGCGTGCCCAAACCCTTATTCACCAAGGTCGCAAAGGGAATTTCTGATATATTTTTCATTGGAGAAAGAAATAAAACGTTATTTCAGCATTTTGGAAACATTCTTCGTGAATATCTATACTATTTAATGGTTTGCTGTATTTTTTTGTTGAGAAATGTTTCAACATTCAGTTGCTACGTAAGTTTCACGATGACATATAATTTCAAAGTAATAATGGATACAGCATTAGCTTCCCTCTAAATTCTATCACTTATAGAGAGTGCTTCCAGAAAAATCAGTGCTTGCGATTCAAAATGAACTAAATACAAACCACATTCAATATTGAAGATCTGATGCTTTCCTCCGCTCGAGTCTGAACACCGTACCACGCCATTTGACGAGGATATGGAGCTAGCTAGTTCTCAAAGAATTATGGAAGTTCTTGTTCATTATGCACGAGAGAAAATCGGATCTCGCAAAAGCCCTTGACTTGGGAATTAATTCACCTGGGTAGGATTAAAATGAATAGGAACTCATGAGTAAAAAGGAGCTGGGAGAGGCAAAAGAAAGGAGACTCTTGAGTATGTATCTGTGCTCAGCAATAAAGTTAAAATGAGCTGAACAAAGAAATTGAATGCGGGTAATTATGACAGTTGAATAAGGATCAAAGGGTTTCCTAAGTCAACTCGGGAGAAGGAAGGGGCGGGTGGACGGGGAGCTTATCGACGTGGTGGTGGACGCTTACCGCTTTCAAGAGTAGCTGCTGAGGGGGAAGATAAGGAGATTGCCCGAAAAGGGAGAAAATAGGACGGAAATCGATGTGTAATTGGTTGGAAGAGAAAAGTCGAAAGGGAAGGAGAGAATCATATTTTATTTATTGCTAATTAAAAGAGTAGACAATAAGTACACGACTTTAACATACTCTTTGATATGATATCCATGAACATCAGACGAAAATCAGCTAAATTCATCCATGATGATGATTCATCCACTTGACCCTGGTGTGTTTTTCCAATTTGCAACAACCTGATTTATTAACATTTCTGAATAACCATTTTTGGACAATATTACATTCATTTCAAGCGACTTAAAAATGAATTAACATCATGCAGTATATGGACCCAAAACAAATGCTAGTAGAATATCACAGATTAGAAAATAAAGTAGTCTTTCATGTTTTTTAATAGGGCACAAAAAATTTACCAGAAAGAATGGCAGAGTCCAAACAATGAATCATAAAATTAAACAGGAAATTTCCATATGCATTTTAATCTTTTTTGAGATATTCGATGAAAAATGAACGATCTCATCAATATTATTTTTATTCCAAGAATTTTAAACCGTAGATTTCAATCTTTCTTCTTTTCTATGATAATTAACCCTAATGTGTGCACCCCAATCTATCTCCAATCTGAAATTCATCTTGATATTTGATATTCAATCTGATATCTTCATCTCTACTTGGCCCACGTATTTATATTTTCCTCGTGGCGCCATCCCTTCTTTTAATTTTCTGTTTTATAATACGTATCCCTAGCCGTAAAACTATCGTACCGTATTTTCCTCTTCTATTCTTCTGTAAGCTTTTACATTTATACTTTTTCGTATCCATTTCATCTTCAGTATCCGGCTAAAGCCTTTTGGCATTGGCATTTTGAAGGTATCTTATTCTTCCCCTGTCTACCGGCTTTTTCATTGTTCTACATCTCCAATTCAAAGAGCACTTTCCCTCCACACGAAAGCTCTTAGGTTATTCTTTGTTTCCTCCCAGTTTATCTTCATTTGAGCCAGGTTTTACGTCTTTGTGGTAAACGCCTACTTTAATTTAATCTCCTACTCTAGGTTACGTTTGTAAGTCGAGTTTCTTCTGAGGCATTTTCTGATAGCATTTTCTCTTCCCTTTGCTAGGATTTCAGCAGTCTTTGTGTCTACTTTTATATCACATCTCTGAATTAACTGGTCCATTACGTTAAAACTTCTGAAATCTCTGTAATTACTGCGTATCCATTCTTTAAATGGAGTATGCTAATTTTTTTGCCCGTTAGCCTTACTACCTCAATTTGATGCTTTTTGTTTGCCTTTATTTGCTGCTTGCTAATGTGCGTTGAATATTCCTGAAGTTACAAGTATGTGTTACAAGTTGTATGTTCGCATGGATAAGTAATAATATGTATTGCTCATTTCAACACTAACTAAGGGAGGAACGCATGACAGAGATTTCAAAGGCTCGTGTTTTTGACTCGAGTTTTCTTAGAGGACGGAGTTTGAATTTATTTCATTCAAAAGTTCGTTCCAAAATAAGAACCGTCTTCAATTCGAAAATAAAACCGTATTTCCCTTAATAAAGTACCTATTCATTCAAATGTCCATTGCCTTGAGCCCTGAAATCCTTTCGTCTATTCACTACAGACGTTTCTAAGTATAAGAGGATTAACTTAAAACTTACCTTTTTATTCAATTAAACGGGTTTCTTCAAGCCTTCCGCAGCAATGCGCATTTCTTTTTGTGTTCCTCCATTTCTTAACAAAAAAAATTCTAGACTTCAGGAGGAAGTTTATTCATTAATAGAACAGCTTGCCGTCAACAATCGTTATTTTTATATCATTTTTAAAAGAAATATATAAGAAATCCCCAGTAACTTAGTTAAATTCAGCTTTAGAAAGTGAATCGTTAACTAGTCGAAGTTGAGATTTTTGCGGGTCCTTAACTAAACCTATTAGTTTTTTAATTAGTTTAACTTTCAATCGGTCTTTGATTTTTGCCAATTTTTTAAAATTTTAATCTGCAGTATTTAGGTGAGAAAGTCAGTTTTAAGTGTATCAATGCCATTATCATTGGACCATGTGTGTTACGGAAGGAAAAAATTAAATTATGAAGCAATATGGAACGCAATCATATGAAGTAAATGCAGAAATAAGATAGTTCACTCTTCAGTGTGTAGGGAGTCACCACAAGACTATCACTGTTTGTTTTTTGGGTGGTAATTGTCACAAATATTTTAGT
Organism: Hetaerina titia; assembly: GCA_037158775.1. Lineage (NCBI taxonomy): Eukaryota > Metazoa > Arthropoda > Insecta > Odonata > Calopterygidae > Hetaerina > Hetaerina titia. The sequence continues at coordinate 44,503,360 of CM073778.1, forward strand.
ATCAGTTTAACTTTCTTTGAGGATGGTACGATAGGCCATCAGGTAGATGATACACAAAACTATTTTCTAGCTTCCATTTATGGCGTTGATCATAAAAGTCAACGCTTTACTAGCAATTCGTCATCATCCAAATTATTGTCATAATTAATGTGACCACAGAATATTTGTCTATCCCACTTTATATGTTTTATTATGGCAACTTCATCGAAATTCATAGCACAAAAGTCCATTTTTTTACTTGCCCCCTCACCTTTGATTTTCAGTATTGCCTCTGAGGTTGTTCCAGAATCCCAATTCACTACAGAAAACCACTTTCTTACTGTGGTTTAATGGAATAATGAGTGTATTTCCTAAATAATTGTTAAAATGTGTGTCTTAACACTCTAAGATGGATTCAATGGGGCAAAAATCCTCAATTTTGGGGTAAAGTTTTCAAATTTTCCCCAATTTCAATTCTTCCACTAATATCTCCAATGCACGTTGGCATAGGCATCCAAAATTAGGATTCCTTCCCCCAAATTTTTACCTGAGTAGAATGACTAAATAAAATGCTACATAAAGCAAGCTTCTGAAAAAAAAACACTTGTCATTTATTCCAATCAAAGTAAAGATATATTAACTAGAAAATTTATTTTACCAGTCACAAAATTTGGTGTGTCCAACCAAAATGTTTAAATTTACAACCCTGTATAGTTACCATTAATGATTACTTAAAATCATATTTACTCCATATGCATTTAATTAGAGTTTGACTAGATTTGCCACTTTCGTTATTGAACTAGCAGGTTTTTACTAGAGAGCTTTTCTTGGAAATTTTTCTTCTTCCAACCGTTTCCTATGTAGGCCATCCATTTTATCCTATTTTCTGTCATTTTCTCGTTAATGCATTTTAAGATCTTTACTAGTGTCAAGATTCCTTTGTCTTGTCTGGTATAGCCTTTCATTGATCTTAAAAATTGTCTGTTTTTTTTTAAATCTGCTTTCGTCATGCAGACCTATGCCGAAGGACTACTTAATAGAATTTTTTATTGTCTCTTTTCTTGTTTTCCTTCTGTTGTTCTTTTTATTCATCCGCAAATTATTTTATTGCGCTATGATTTCATATCTAAATATATTCTCTTACCATATCATTTCCTTAACATTGAACATTTGATACTTGTCCGTTATTGTGGTTTTTCATCGTGATTTTGAATCTCAATGGTACCAGACGTAAACAACTCATTGTTTTTGTCTTTTTAGCAATGAATTCATGTTATTATAGCTTCGCCTCTTCATCTTTAACGTGCATTTTCCGCGCATTGATTATGTAAGAAGTGTGCTACACTACTTTTTTTATTTTTTTCCCTGCAGAACCCATTTATTTTCACCAACAAAAATCGAAAACTTTTCAATGTTATTAAATAATTTATTGAAGATTACTGACATCGATAACCATTACCGTGTACCAATAAACGTGGTGATACCTTCAGCGTGAGTATCGTTCATTATAGATATCGGATAAAGAGTTCGCAGAACTGAAATGGAAAATTTTTCGCCTAAGAGGAACTCTGTTTAGTTGTGCAGAAATTGGAGAAAAATTGAAGGGGATTGGGAAGAAAATAGTACTAAAAATTTGACCAGTAAGAGAAAAGTGACGTTCCCTTATGGTGACACTATGCCTCATTTTACGAAATTATTTTTTGCTCGGGTGTTCCATCATAGAACTCCACCCCTCGGAACAGGATGACGCGATATAAATTTGCCAACGATATCCCTTGAGGGATAGGCGGAACTGGTAGAAGATTCGAGGGTGGTCGGATATAGGGGAGAGCGTAAAAGTTATCACGACCGGGAGGAGGAGGGAATGGGGTATGGAAGCGAGGGAATGAGAGGACAGGGGGGTGAGGGTGAGAGGGAGAGTGGTCGTCCCCCTGTGCACCAAGGGCGAGCCAGTCTGCGGCCCCGCGAGAGGAGGCCACCACTACAGATGAGGCCCACGGGTGTAAAATTTGATGTCGCCGGCATTTGAGGATGGGATGTGGGGGAAAGAGAGCAGGGTGTCGCACCGGAGCGAGGGGGATTAAAGTGGTCGAGCGTGGGGTTCGGGGAGAGAGGATGCTGGTGGTCTCGGAAATGGAGAATCCAACTGGAGTGCGGTGTTGGAATTAAAATTGAGGTGGGAGAGGGGAAAAAAATAGAGACACGGGGAAAGTTCGGGATCGGAAAACAAATGACGAACACCACTCATGGATGCATTACTCGGGGAATGCGCATTGCCCGGAAATTAAATGTCGCTTTGGTTTTGTGTTCTTTGCGCTCAGCCATTCATGTGGTCAGCTAAAGACTCGTAATTGAAATAATAGTGATATACGTCTCATTTCGCCGGGAATTGGCGCACTAAAAATTGTCGATTTGCTAACAAAAGATGTGAATGCGGTTAGAAAATTTGTACCTGCGAAAATTCCTACCATTCACTGTTGTTTTATCATGACCTCAGTGTCTATGGTTACAATACGAATTAATTTTCATCTAAACTCTCTCGACCGGTAATAGGAAGTGGCTCACAACTTGTATCAGCAGTTCCACCAGTCAAACAAAAGAATACTTCTCATGTATTTTGCAGGTGTTACGTAGATTTTACTCCATTTTTTTATTTTTGGGGATATTTTGTGAAATTACTTTTAATTGCTGACAGTAAAAAACGTTGAACCTCAATATTTATAATAGTATTCATCCTATTGAAATAATGTTCTGGTAATCACTGGATGTAAACTTAAAGAAAATTTTAATTTTCCTCAAAAAAAATATCCTTTCCGGCATTCATTACCTGTTACGTTACCTGTAAAGAAACCTTTGGCGATAAGAATATTGTCTAGAGAGTCAAAATTTATAAGAGATAATTCTGATTGGGACTTTGTGAAATTCCGTTTTGATGATAGGAAAGTAACATAACCTTTGCGTACCACGGGAAATATAATGTACTAATCAACTAGCTCTACTAAACTTCAGCATCATCAGAACTTACTGAACCGAGTATTACATAAATAAATATCGATAATATTATATTCTCTGTGAATCATAAATTCTGGGTTTATTTCCTATCAAAAAATTATACGAGTTAGATTGTTTCTCATTCCAAAATTTGGTGTATTCTGTTTTATTTAAGGGAGTCAATCAATCTGCCACAAAAGCGTATCTCTTCGGCTTTATTAGTTGGTAAAATCAATGGAATTCAGCCATGGCCTTCATATTGATTGCACAATATGTTGGCTTCGGGATTTTTGATGTGCCAAAAAAATTCTGAGTACGGTCAATAGCTCTCTTGGGACGGTGGCCGGGCCCTCAGCTGTATCCCGATTCATTCCGCATTCCGTTCTTCCTTCTCACTAACTCATTCCGGACTCCTCTTTATTCATTCTCTATGACGCGGGTGGCAAATCTATGGCAGGCGTACCCAGAGTGGCACGAAGAGCAATTATTTTGGATCGCTGAGCCGAGAGGGTGCTACGTGCAATTCCACGGTGATAGCTCGATGAGTTGGCAGGTGATTCAAGAGTTTATTCTTATTAAGTACATAAAACGCTGGCACTCAATCTCCGAAAAGCTCACCAACCTTGCTCTATTGAGTCCTTTACAATGTTTTCAACCCTTCCCAACTGCACCCTTTTCACCCGACTCTCCCCAACAATTTCCTGACCATTGGGCGAGAGCGCATCCTCACCGCATCCGCTGCCCGGCATCATGAGGCCTACCTCGCATTCCAGTGTGAGACGGAAGGTTCAAAGCGAATCGAATGCTCCCAGTTTCAGTTCAGACTTAAATGGTATAGCGAAAGGATATGAGTGCATAGCGTGCGACTGACGATTGACGTGGGAGTGGATGAGCCCAGTTGACAAGCGGTTCGTGAAAGGGCAAAAGCACGTCCGCCCACCCGTGTTCGACATTCCGCTTGCCGGCCAGCAAAAGCCCGCGGACATTCCCCGCGGAGGATTCCGCTTAAGGAAGGAACCGCACGTCGGGACCGTGTTTCTTTCCTTTCCCTAGGTTTTTAAATGGATTGCAACCATTTTTTTCTGGGATTTGGATCGATTTGGACTAACAGAGTGTTTTTCTACGGTCACTCTCCGGGTCAAGTAACGATGAAGACTGAAGTTTCAGCTGACAGTATCGTCGTTTTATTTATTTTTCTCACGTTATTCTTGCTTACACTAGTACGCGTGTAGTGGATAGGTATTTAATCTTATAACTTCATATATATTTGCAGAAAAATAAGCGAATAAAAATACGTGTGACACATCTCTGTAATGCCTCGTGGTATTTCTATTACAAATGTTTAAACTTCAGTTTTTGGGTTGTAGTAATTATTAGGAGAGGTGACTGATGGATGAGATCAAATGCGCCATTAGGAATACCTGGGTAATTCGGATGTTCTGGAAATCTAAATAGGATGGAGAAAAACCTGGTTACGTCATTAGCCTACTGTAATAACGAAATGCGCGTAAGAGTTACACAATAAAACGTCCCATCCGACGGACGGTGTACTTCACTTGATGTCCTCTCCAAATAGTACCCCAATTAGGGATCGGGATACCAATGGGATACCAAGATCACCCACCATCGGGATTCGAATCTGGTCTCTTTGTGTGGAAATTTAGGAAATTATTCACCAAACCATCCCGCTCCTTTCATTTTTTTCTAATCCATTCACGTGGAATATGAACGAGGCACTTCGATCCAAAATATATTCGAGTTTCTTACAAACGTTTTTTTGAGCGAAACTTTGAAAAAGAATTGGCCATCTAAAAAGGAATACATACAAATTCTATTAGCTCCACATGTATTATAAATACATGATAAAATTTGGCTGACACACGTTTTTTTTCGATTATTCAACTTGTGTTAAGATAATCTCACGTAAAAAGGGAAAAATATCCGAATGGTTCGACTTTTCTGCAAGCATCCAATGAAATATTTCTCTTTTCAGGCGAAAAAAATGTGCATAACCAAAGAAGCTAGAACTCTTCTTTAATTATTAATAATATTGAATTTTTCAAAGGACATCACTTTGTTGAAAAAAATTAAATCATGCACTTTTGTTCATTAAATTTTTGTTGTGATGCTGTATACAGAAACGTAAATAGCATGTGATGACTCGAAAATTTGACCAATCTGAAATAATTGCATGAGCGTGAATGGAGAAAATAATATGGACAGTAAATAAAGTTGACGATGTAATTCTTGACGTGGTAGTGGAAGAGAGAAGTGTTTTGGGATAAATTCGAGGAAGACAGTACAGGTAGATTTACAAGATTCTGAGAGGCAAATGTAACCTGGAGACGGCGAGGTAAGAGAGGAAGGAAAAAATTGAGCTCTCTGACTGAAATCGAGCTGGATGTAATGTATACAGACATAAAGAATGAGTTATTTTAATATGTAGTATGTTATGGAAGAATATCTTTTATCATATTACTTTGGGCTTTTGAGTAGTAAGTAGTACCAGGGTACATCATAAACTTGCCCTAACACAATGGAATATCGACTAATAATACATAATAGAAATTCTCAAAGGCATGTAATCATTTTATTAAGCTTATATACAAATATAAGCTTCATAGAGATATTCAAAGTAAATTATCAATGCGCCGAAAATATCACCATTATACTCACTCACTACTATGAGGATAGGAGAATATGATCATATCACTGTGCCTGACAGAGGATTGATTCATGACAATAGAACTCGAGCATTACCATTAAGTGAATCAGTAAATGGCTAATCTCTTTTCGTAGATTTATTCTTAATAACTATTCATATGGAGGAAGATAAGTTTTTCTAAAATCCGTTTCCACTTTTCCAGATCTTCCAAGGAGAATGAATTCTTCAAAGGGATTCTTTTTGATGAGGCGGATATGATTCTCTTGGCCAGCGAACTCTGCAAGGTAAGAGCACAGGCTAAAAAATAGATTTCGGTGTCTACTCGATTTTCTTAAACTGAACCTTGTGAAAATCTTCATGCACAAAAAAAATACTGTAATTTTTTCACAGTAATAAAACGTGTAAAAACTATAGTATTTTCATAAGTCAATGAATTTTATACATGTATATAATGTCTTCATTGGTGAAACCTGTCAGAGACAGAATCGCAGGGGATCACGTTATTTCGGGGTGTGGAGGTTTTCTATTTTAAGCAGATGAAAGTTGTCAGTACAGACGTACATTTATTAAATTAAATGGTAATTTAAAAAAAATAGTTCTAATTAATTAAAATCAATTTAAATAATTCAATATAATTATATTTATGATGGTGGTGAGGTGGGGGACTATGGGTTAGGCACGAGGAATGAACGCGGAGAGAAAGCAATTGAATTCTGCAGGAGACAGGGGTTAGTCATCACCAACACATGGTTTAGACACCACAAAAGGCGTAGGTATACATGGAAAATGCCAGGTGACTCAGAAAGGTATCAGTTAGATTATATTATGGTTAGGCACAGGTTTAGGAAGAGTGTGATAAATTCGCACAGTTTCCCAGGAGCGGACGCGGACTCTGACCACAATTTAGTTGTTATGAAATGTAATGTTCGTTTCAAGAAGATAAGGCAAGGGCGGCGGGTTAAAAAATGGAATTTAGAAGCAGTAAATGAATTAACGAAGAAGGAGTATCAGGAGGCTGTAGAGAAAATTATGGATGACGGTAAAGAACTGAGTGCTATCGAAGAAAAATGGGAATGTATCAAGAAAGGGATATTGGAAGCCGCTAAAGACACTATAGGAACCGTTAACGGGAAAAGGATAAGGAAACCATGGGTAACGGATGAGATGATTGCAAAGATGGACGAGAGAAGAAGATGGAAAAATGTAAACACAGAGTTAGGCAAAATGAAGTACAAAGAGTTAAACAATAAATTGAGAAGGGCCACAAATAAAGCAAAAGAAGAATGGTGGAAAACGCAATGCGAGGATATGGAAAGTCTACAGAAGAAGGGTGAAATTGGTGCTCTATACAGCAAGGTTAAGTTATTATCGGGAAGTAAGAAGGCAAGATCTGTGCTAACAGTTAAAGATAAATGGGGTAAGATAATAGTTGAACCAGGAAAAATCCAAGAGAGATGGAAGGAATATATAGAAACACTGTATGGTAAAGAACTTAGGCCGACAAGGTTAGACATAGAAAAGGAACATGAGGTAGAAGAAGATAGCTTAGGTCCAGGCATACTCGACGATGAAATAGAAAGGGCATTAAAGGAGATGAAAGCAAACAAGGCTGTGGGGGTGGACAATATTCCTGTAGAAATGTTGAAATGGTTAGGGAAAGGTGGGAAGAAGGCCATATATGGACTGATTCGTAGTATCTATGAGGAAGGAATCTGGCCGGAAGATTTTGTGAGATCGGTGTTAGTTCCTATTCCAAAAAAGGCAAAGGCTTCGTCATGTGAGGATTACAGAACAATAAGTTTGATATCCCACGCAGCTAAAGTTATTCTCAGGATCATCAACAAAAGGATAGAGAGTAAGGCAAATGATTACTTAGGGGATGATCAGTTTGGGTTCAGGAAAGGAAGAGGTACGCGTGATGCCATTGCAGTAATGAGATCACTAGTCGAGAGAAATATAGAATACAATCAGGACGTTTTTGCCTGTTTTGTAGATTTCGCAAAAGCGTTTGATAGAGTGAATTGGGAAAAATTAATGCGTGTATTGCAGAAAATAGGAATGGATTGGAGGGACAGGAGACTGATCCGCAACCTGTACATGTCTCAGACTGCTCAGGTGCGAGTGGGGAACGGAGAGTCCGGATGGGCAGTGTTAGGAAGAGGTGTAAGGCAGGGTTGCCCATTGTCACCGGTACTGTTCAACGTATATGTAGAGGAAATGATTAAAGAGGCATGGGAAGAACTGGAGGTAGGAATGAAAGTCGGAGGGGAATTCGTAAAATCGGTTAGGTTTGCTGATGACCAAGCATTAGTTGCTCAGTCAGCCAAGGGGTTGCAAGCATTGTTGAGTGAATTGGAGGTTCAGTGCGATAAATATGGGATGAGAATCAATATTAATAAAACAAAGGTTATGCGATTTTCTAGAAAGAAAAAGGCTAAGCTAAATATTAAAATAGACGGGGAAAGAATAGAGCAGGTAGAGCAGTTTACATATCTCGGAAGTGTTTTGGACCAACACGGTCAAAGTGGTAGGGACGTAAGGAGAAGAATTGCGCTAGGCAAGGAGGCTTTCTCAAGGAGGAGGGAGTTGATGACGTGGACGTTGAGTAGGGATGTTAAGACAAGACTCGTAAAAACTCTGATATGGAGCGTAGCTATGTACGGCGCGGAAACGTGGTCGCTGAAGCAGGAGGATAGACGTAGATTGGAGGCTTTTGAAATGTGGGTATGGAGAAGAATGGAGAAGGTGAAATGGACCGAAAGGAAAACAAATGAGGAAGTACTAGAAATGGTGGGGGAGGAGAGGGGTTTGTTGAGAGAAATCCTATGGAGGCAGGAAAAATGGATGAAAGGCGTATTGAGCGGTAGTGGAATGTTGAAGAGGGTAATAGGGGGGAGAATGTTGGGCAAGCGTGGTAAGGGTAGGAACAGGATAGGGATGTTGGACGGGATGAAGGGAGGAAAGAAGTACACCGAGATGAAGAGGGACCTGATATAGATTAGTTTGCTAGGTGGGGAGTTACAAAATGTTTATTTGATAGTTGTGTCCATCCAAAAACCTACCTTAACCGGTAGATTACCTAATAAAAAAAAAATTATATTTATTTCCAGTAATATTCATAAAAATAATAAAGAGAAGGAAATGATAGCTGTATTTGGGAGAAAAGATTAACAAATCATCGAAATGGACGAAACGTTCAAAGAATTAATCATACCTGGAACAGATGGCTAAAAACATTTCTGTCTGAATATTTAAGTTCCGGCCCTTTCGGACTCGGTTTTCACCAATTCACAGATAGAATCTATCTTTGGGTTCTTTGTCATCATTACGCAAGTTGCGTCTGTTTGAAAGAATTTTGTACAGTAAAAACGATGTAACGATTTCTATATTCCCGGTTTTGTTTTTAAACCGGGAATCCCGGTAGTTTTGTATCTTCAACATTGTGCAGGATTCACTGAATAATAATATTGAATAAATCCAGTACTTAGCGCCACGGGGTTGTCTTTTGTCAATTTTCGTCTCTGTGTTTAATTAATTACTTTGTAATTGTTCGCCATTCATTCACGCTTTTGTAAAAAATATTAGAAAAACCTACCCTTTACAACGTCTTTACAACATTATCTGGATAGTTTTTCCATTCTGGTGGATGAAATTGTTTGTTTAAGCAACAAATATGTTGGACCCAGAATCTGTCTCTCATTTCCAGTAAAACTCGCAACATTATAGATATACGAAAAAAATAAATTGCCATCGTGCGGTTAAGTTCCAGTTCAAAAACGAACGCTGAACGCCCTTGGCATTCTGTTACGAGGGCCTCTGGAGCTGGACGACTGACCGCAGTGATGACAGCTCTTACTCACTATTAACTTCCCGGAACGCACATTATCAGCCCACTACGATATTCTACCTTGGATAATGTAGTTAGTTGGTTATGATTAATTTGAGTGGAATGTATTCATGAGCAGCACCTCGCCGAATGGGTAGCAGTCAAGGGAAGATTGGGGAAGTTGGTGGGTGGAGTTGAGTGCTAAAGAAAATCAATCGGAGTGACCGTATAAATAGTTCCTCTACGAAGAGCAACTAAATCGCTTCGCTTTCATCGCTTCTTCCACTAAAATTTAAACATCCATTTTTATAACGGATAAATCATCTCTTTGGACAAAATGAAGTCTTCTTCTGAACAATCAGAGAAAACAACAAGCGTTCGTGATCTCCGGGCGTGGAAATACGGGGTTTTAAAATGGACAATTTTATAATTATATAGAAAGAAAATAGTCGAGTTTTTTTATAAGTTTGCATTACAATGTCAAGAACGTGTTTGTAAATTTGAGGAAGAATAAATATTTCTTAAAAATATTTCTTTAAGAAATAACTATCAACTTCTGGTCCATTCAAACTCTTAAACAATAGCCTGGATGAAATGCAGTGATTCAAGTATTTTATTTATTAGACTAAGGGAGAAAGACGTACTCTATATGGCGGCAACAATAGGGGATCTGATAGATGTGAAGACATGAAACGATTATAAACAAAGTAACGCGCAAAGTGAATAACTAGGTGAATATAATTAATCGGGTTAATCCTAAACAAATGTCCTCTCAGATGACTGATACTTTTTTATTGGTCTTGCCATCGATAGCAATTTAGATATGTCATATTTTAGGTAATCCAACATATAAAGCTAATTATATATGCAGCAGAACTCCAATTATCCAAAATCCAACTATCCGAAAATCCGATTATCCGAATCACTTTAGGTACCGTCTCATGTTGTAGTTGTAGAAACCGAATAGGCCCAGCCCAGGAGGGGTGAGTGTGGCTACGGGGGATCTGCCACTGTTTGTTTTGATTGATTGTTGATTATGTGGGGTTTTTTATGCACCGATTTGTTGTTTTATTTGAGAGTGTGTTTCATTGTTCACCATGGCCTCGAAGAGAAAACGTGTTGTGGAAAAACTCAAAATCATAGAGAATCAATCGGATAATGAGGGAGTTACGAGCAAAAAGTTGGCAGAGCAGTACGGTGTTGGACAATCTTCGGACATTAAAAAGAACAAAGCTACAACTGTGAATTTTGTGTCAGGCCTTGAAAACGAAGATGGAAATTCTTCGAGGAAATCAATGAAAACGGCAACAAACAAAGTTTTATAAGATGCTGTTTCCAAGTGGTTCTTGCAACAACGTTCTAGGAGAAACTCTATTTCAGGTCCGATTCTTTGCGAAAAAGCTAAGATCTTGGGTCAGATGCTTGATTGTTCATCTTTTAATCAGTTAATAAGATAATACTAATACTTTTCTATTTTATTATTTTTGTAGTTTTCTTTTAATAGACTCTTTAGACTCCGGAAAAAAAACTCCAATTATCCGAATTTTCGTTAATCCGAACGGGGCCCGGTCCCGATTAATTCGGATAATAGGAGTTCGACTGGGTTTTTAAACTTTTTGATCTGTACCTATGCTCATGATAAAAAGGTTTGTACCGCGATAATAAATAAAAAGTTATAATAGATTTAACATTGCTCATTTTTCGGAAATTAGCGATTCACAATTTCACGTAAAAAAGCGATCGTAAAGTTAAAGATGATGACATCACCAACGGATGGAACTAAGCATTAACAGTCCGTATAGACCTGTAACTGTTCAGCACAACCGTTGATTTTCTTTTAATCTCACGCCAGGAGCTACAATTCCTCACAAGGAGTCCGAATGTTTTGGTAAAACATTCGTTGTCTCCGTTAGATTGTCTCAAACAGAGAATGCTTCCTCCAACATCCTAGATGCATGGATTCAAATTCCACCGCTTGCGTCAAAACCACCCCCCTCTTCCCTCACTCCCTCCCCCCCCCGGCGCCTTTGACGTCACTCCCACTCTCAGGACTATTCACGAGAGCCGCCAACACCACGAATTTACGTTCCCAATTCAAGGCTTGGATCTCCAATTGTCGTTTACCTCACTATTGAGATACCTTAGCAATCTTCTATTAATCACGAATCATAACGAGATTTCGCTCTAAAGGACATCATAATTAATACACTTACTTTTACGAGGAAGGGAATTACTCAGCAAACACAGCTTAAGATATGCAGAAACATTTTGTGTCCAAGGACTAGACGAATACATGATTACATTTTTGAGGACCAATTTTGAGCAATCTCGCATTTTTTGTCACAAGTTAAAAGTTGTTGTCACGCTATCTTTTGAATCCAGCATATATATATATATATATATATATATATATATATATATATATATATATATATATATATATATATCTGAAGAAGGCCTCGGAGTAGGCCGAAAGCTTAAATCATCTACAGTGTGAGTGTCCTTTTACGTGTTATCTGTTTTATTCTGTGTTCTATTGTGCTGTCCAAAAGTTATATATATATATATATATATATATATATATATATATATATATATATATATATATATATATATATATATATATATATATATATATATATATATAACTTAGACAGTAACACACAGCACGAGAACACATAAAAAGAACACTCACAATAATATCTTGATAATTTCGACGGACTTGAGCTCCGTCTTCTTCGGAAGATAAGATATGACTCGATGACTCTATGAGTCATATATTTTCTTCCGAAGAAGACGGAGCTCAAGTCCGTAGAAATTATCAAGATATTATTGTGAGTGTTCTTTTTATGTGTTCTCGTGCTGTGTGTTACTGTCTAAGTTTTTTATTCAACACTTCCGTGTTACTTCGAAGAAATCATCTATATATATATATATATATATATATATATATATATATATATATATATATATATATAACACAATAATATATTGATAATTTGTGAGTCATATCTTATCTTCTGAAGAAGACGGAGTTCGAGTCCGTCGAAATTATCAAGATATTATTGTGAGTGTTCTTTTTATGTGTTCTCTTCTGCTGTGTTTTACTGTATAAGTTATATATATACATATTTATATATGTATGCATATAAATATGTATAAAAATGTATGAGTTTCGCCAAATTTATTTAGTTTCCATCGACAAAGTCCCCATAATGTTTAAAACTCTGCAGTTTTCTGCATAGAAACGAGATTAAAGCAAATATTTGCGTACTACCACTGTATCCATTAGCATATACAGGTGTCCTGTATACCTGTATTTGTAGGTGCTATCATAGCATTGAGCACTCGTTCTCGTAAAGCCAGAATTATAATATATATGCGCAAATTAATTCAATGCGTAGTCTTAAAAATATTCAGTTTCGTTCTATTGTTTAACACAATGAAAGTCAGAGTGTTAATTAAAGAGCAAGCAGTTTACCATGGACAGGTTTTTGCTTACCTCTACAGGGTTCGTCCGGAAAATAAGTGTACTGAGCTCAGGAAAAAAAAATTTATTACACTTTTACATATCTTAAGCTACTATTCCTCAAAATAGGACCCTTGTGAGTCGATACACTTGTTCCAGCGGCGTTCCCATTCCTGAAACGCTCCCACGTAGGCACCATAGGGAACCTCTCGAAGACACGTCGTCACGGCCTCTTTGACGGCGTCCAAAGTCCCGTTTCGCGTACCTTTCAAACTCCTCTTTATCTTCGGGAACAGAAAGAAGTCCGGTGGTGCCAAGTCCGGGCTGTAGGGCGGGTGTGGCAGCGTTGCCACGGCGTCACACGACAAGCGCGGTGTGAGACGGCGCGTATTTTTACTGGATATAAAAACGACCCTTAGTTGTTGCTCTTTCTCTGTCACTGAGGTTTTACTGTCAGACTGGAATCATGACAAAAAGTAATGCGACCATTTCCTATGAAGATAAGGAAGAGTGAAAAATTGGATGAGCAATTCGATAAGAACAAAAATGTCTTATACAGGGTTCGTCCGGAAAATAAGTTTATGATGCTCATTGTCTTTTTTGACAAAAGGGGAGTCGTCCACTACGAATTTGTACCTGAACGACAAACTGTAAATGCTGCATTTTACGTCAAAGTGCTTGACAGGCTTCGAAAACGAGTCGCCCGCGTCCGGCCAGCGATCAAAAACATCTGGCGGCTGCATCACGGCAATGCGCCGTCTCACACCGCGCTTGTCGTGTCGAACTTCTTGGCCAAGCACGGCGTGGCAACGCTGCCGCACCCGCCCTACAGCCCGGACTTGGCACCACCGGACTTCTTTCTGTTCCCGAAGATAAAGAGGAGTTTAAAAGGAACGCGATACGGGACTTTGGACGCCGTCAAAGAGGCCGTGACGACGTGTCTTCGAGAGGTTTCCGATGATGCCTTCGCGGGAGCGTTCCAGGAATGGGAGCACCGCTGGAACAAGTGTATCGACTCACAAGGGTCCTGTTTTGAGGAATATTAGCTTAAGATATGTAAAAGTGTAACACATTTTTTTTTCCTGAGCTCAGTACACTTATTTTCCGGACGAACCCTGTACTATACATTCAAGTTCAAATATACGAAACATGTTCATGAAGTAAGGGCCGTTTGTTTATATTTAAATATTGGCGCTTCAGAACACAGTTTTACTCCTGCAGCTAATAATAGCTAAAATAATTAGACAGAAAACATTTAGCTAAAACATGTGACGCATACTTTTTACTGGCCTCATTGGCTTCTAATATATTGTACAGAATCTTTCCCGTTCCTTGCTAAAATTCTGCGTTCACCCATGTTTCCATGTGACCCAATTGGAAGCAGTATTCAAGGACTTTCTCAAAAGCAACAGGACTTCTTTTTCCCGAATAGACGGATTAACGGGCTGCGGTTTCTCTGGCTGATTTAGAGGGAGGGTAGTCTCAGGAATAGTTGGAGGTCGGTAGTGGTTGGCTCCCAGCTCTTGCGGAGTACAGATAGTCCGTTTGCAAAATCTATATAATGAGACCTCGTTAAGCTGGTCATTAACGGGTAATGGAAACAGCGGTATGCCATCAATTTATGCTTGAGACAGGGAAAAATCTAGATAGAGACTCATGATCAGCTCAAGGCAGCAAGGTATTTACGCCAAATCGGGTATTTTTCAGTGGGACAAGTTTTTTCGGGAGGGTAGAGAAGATGTTGAAGACGCCGAACGTTCATGATGCCCTTCGACCTCAAAAAGGGACAAAAATTTCGCAAGAGTGAAGGTTTTGTTTGATATGAATTGCAGGTTAAATGTTTGCATGAAATGACGTGAAGGAATGAAGGAAAAATTTGCATGGTACTCTCTTCCCAGTCGAATCCAATGTTACACGAGGTTCTGAGGACTTATTAACTTTATTTTACTAGTATCTCTAATTTTAAATAGCGTCATATTTGCAACTATACTGTAATATCACATAACAGCATGCTGAAATAAGTAAACGAGATTACAAATTTCCCTCCGCTTAAATGAAGGCGTGTGAAATTGCCAAACCGAGAAGTTGTTAGCGTCCATTTTTGAAATACCTTTGTGTCATCCTATTATTTTCAAATCTATATTATTTTCAAATTAATGATGCCAAGATTTTAGACAATTATTTATCTGGTATTTGGATTATTATAATTATTCTAATAGGATGTACTTAAAATGTTTCACTTAATTTCAATGAACCAGACAATATGTATCTATCATAATCAATGACTCTAGATAGATAAATATTTAACCTCTTTAATTACTGATTTATTCCAGTATACTAATTAATTTTCGGAAAGTACAGATACGAGCATTGCATTTGCAGGAACTTTGCGTTAAAGAGCAAAAGTATTCGCACTGCAAGCTTATTTCTTCGGAAACGGCGGGTGGCATAAATTAATTTTAAAATTAGAGCCATCAGTTCATTATTTTACTTCATAAATTAATCTCAATTGATCGTCTAAATATGTAAAAAAAAACATTTAGGTAGGGATGAATATATTACACTCGTTCATGGCATTTCCAGATAATTAAGTTCTTTTGTTAAACCAAATCCGATATTGTGTAAATATATCATAAATATTGAATCTCTGAAATAATGAACATGTATTAAATTTCACCTTAATTTAATAAGGGCATTAATTAATTGAAAATGGAAATTTATAAACCTAAGCATACTAATATTCAACGTGAATGAACGAATAAAATTCCAACAATTATTATTTGTTGGTTAATAAACTAACTGCGTTTAAAGTCAAAGAATAACTGTTGTATACACACAGATTTCATCTTAATTTCATAATTACTTATTATTTAGCGTAGAAATTTAATATGGACATAACCATGGATGTGTCACATGCGACGGATCTTTAAGTTAGAGATTATTTTTTTTTCATAAAGCCGCCGCAGTCACACTCTTGGAGTTAAACAGATTTATTCTTACTTTTACTCAATATACGCTCTAAACCACGTATATTTTAAAAATATTATTAAAAAAATTAGTTTTCCGAACATAAAACTTTACGTAGGGCATTAAAAATACCATTTCCAACAACCGTAAAACAAGCAGCTTGAGTAGTGTGTTCTTTTGAGACAGAAATTTTTTTGCTAGTTCAAAATAAATGTTGTCAAGAAAAGGGACCAGGAATGGTGCCTTGAGAAATGTGACCGCAAAATCCCCAGGCCAAGCTTAGTCGCATATTATGAGGCAGTAGAGTGCAGCTGGAGGGGTGGGTGAAGGAAGGAAACGGTTACGAGGGTTGGTTATTGGAACTGAGGTGCGAGAGAAGATGAAAGGAGAGTCGGGGAAGTGGGTGGGGAGAGGAGTTACCTAACGAACCGCGGTTGACGCCCTGATGGAGCGATGAAGATAAGGATGATGACGGGGCGGCGGTGGCAAACGATTTTGGATGTAGAAAGGCAAGATAGATTGCGTATCGATCCGAAGGAATCGAGGATAAATTCCGCCAAAGAGGTGGGGATACACTTTTCTTTCTTTATGGCCTCAACTAGTCTTTGGGATTGCATGCGAAACGAAAGCAAAAGTGGGAAACAAGGTGGGTGGGTGCAGTCTAAATAATTTTACCCCCCATGTTTTCTTTGTCTATGAGAAAGAAATCTAATTAAGAAGTAATTCGTCATAGAAATACATGTAGCTAACTTATCACTAACATAAACGTATATATATATATATATATATATATATATATATATATATATATATATAGTTTTACAAAGGTATTATATTAAAAAGGAAAGAGAGGTGATCATTAGATTCCGGCTATGATCATACGTGTTTTAATTAGCTGTGATTATACAGCTACGATCACACGTACACGTATATTAATGTTACATTGCCAATGATTTTTAGGCTGACTTTCATTATATCATGTATCCTCTAGGGTTAAACGCTTGAACCATTTTAATAATTCAGATATTGGAGTTTTTATTGTATTCGGAGGGCATTTAGGAAGTGTTGTGCAAGACGTTCTCTCTATTATTAACTACATGGAAACTAAAATAGCTGTTTACGCTTCAGTTTATGAATCAGTTGAAAGTAAAACCTTCTCTGAGTTACCGATTGAAAAAAATATATATAATTTTAAATCAGAGTTGAAATATGAAAGAATTTCCATTTACATTAATGGATTATGTTATTGTATACCTCGTTTATGTTTTCATATCTTTTGCATTAATTTCATAATCATTCATTAAGTTGCTTCATCTTTGTCCACGTATTTTTCGAAACTTTTTCTCTTGCCTTGCTTTTATATTTGTTTATGATTTTATCCCTTATTCTCATACTTATTATTCTCAACGTACCATGTCCAGGACCTTTGGGCAATGGTGGATAGGCAAAGATTGGTGTTTTTTCACTCATTAGACTAATATCTGGTCATTATAAGAGACTGTTTTAGCCGTTACTTTGTGGAATTTTTCCATCGTAAAGAAAGAAAGAAAACACGGCAATTCCACATTTACACTTTTATTAGACGACCATGGTTTCACCACTGAGTTCTAAAGAAACTCACCTGGTTAATGAAATATTGTACCATTCCCGTTCCCCTCTCTTATGCCTTCCATTACCAAACCATTCCCCCCTAACCAATGCAAAGCCTTCAAACCTCCGCTGAGTGCCCTATAACCTTTCCCACTCCTACCCGTCACCCAGACTCCTCCCCCCCTCCCTCTTCCTTTCTCCCCAATCCACCCCCCCTTCCTGATTCTGTATATATACCCGCCCTATACTATGTATGCCTTCACCTGAAGATGCCACGCAGTGGTGAAACCATGGTCGTCTAATAAAAGTGTAAATGTGGAATTGCCGTGTTTTCTTTCTTTCTTTATAATCTGGTGATTATTTCAAACAGCTACATTTGATTGGTCTCGTAACTAGCGTGGATTGTCATTTCGTCCATGAATTGTTATTGTAAACTGCGTGCATGCATGAATGTTTTGGGGTGAGATGTAAAAAGTTTTTCAATTATTTCGTTAAGTTAAGATTTTCACCAATAACTATATAGATGAAAGCAACATCTAATTTTTGTTTTACGTGCCTGTTGTGAAAACACACAACTCTGCTTAAAACCTTGAAAAATATGGCTTGAGGGAAAAAATTAGGATGAAGACGCAGCAAAAAGAGAGTTCGATTGTTGCCAGTGTCTATTTAATTCCCAAACATAAGGTAATTCAGATAATGGAGACTGGTGTAAGATTGAAATTTAAGACAAGGAGAATAATTTGCTTAGAATTGGGAATCATAGATATTTTAGTCTTCCATTCAGCCAGGAAAGAGGTTTAAGTCATTATTGAACGAAGTAAAGCGAATATGCGTTCTACTTTCTGTATTCTTTGCATTACTGTTGGCCGAAACCTTCAGTTTGTTTTTCAATGAAAACGAAATTAAGGAAACAACGGGATAATTAGCAGAATTGAAGGAAAACATTTTGGAGTAGATCGCTCTAACAAATAAATATATATTATGAGGGATTTCGAGAATTGGAAAGTTTTCATTGAAAGTATAAAACAATTATTTTTTTTAATCCAAGTTGAGATTTTTTTAAACTTTATCGCACAACTGCTAATGTGAAATTGCAATCAAAATCAAGTATCTTAGCCCCTATAAGGATACGTCCATTAAATATTTTAACTATACCGTGAGACATGTAAGCAATTATTATAATATAATTTTATTAAGAAAAATATATCAATTTTTAATTATATAACTATGTTATAATTTTATATTAATCTGTGTGCTTGACGGGTCAATGGCATAGGAGGGATCCTTGTGAACCCTGACTGAGTAAGTGTGCGAAATTCACAAACTGAGTGACTGTGTATTCACGTAAGTCGTTTCTGTTTTATTACATCCTTTTATTATTTTCATTTATTTGTGTGATCGACGGGTCACTGACATAGGAGGTATCCTTATAAACCCTGAGTGGGTGTGTGTATGAATGTGATTCACGAGAGTGATAGTTATTTCTCAACACACCCTAGTGATCGAGTGGTTGTAAGTTTGTTTTATTATTTATTATTATTTATTTTGGCCTTATGTGTGTGATTGAAGTGTACGTGGGTCACTTTTTCTCAAAGATACCCAAGTAACCTAGTGTGTCTTCCCTTTTTTCCTTTCTTTTCCCTCTTCTTTCTTATCACTTAGTGCCAATCAAGTTTACGGTCTCGGCATTTTTTTGTTTACATTGATTCACGACAGTAGCTACGTTCCTTGTATATTTAAAAAGCAATTATTAGATTTGAAAAATGTGTTTACAATGTTCATACTAAATTTGCTGATCTTATGCCTATGAATAATGTCTATCACCCTCGATGACTAATTGCTGCTTATTGTTCAAAATATAGAAATTGTTTCGAGAAACATTACTCTGTTAATTAAGCCAATAATTTTTCAATACTAATGAACATATTTACGTTGAGCTACCAGAAATTCTATCCTAGGAATGAAATATTTTCAAAAAAGGCAAGAAATAGAAACGAAGTATCCTATTGTTGTCGATGCAATATCAGTTGTGGGTGGAACCTTGAGCCTTCTGAAGCCTACAGTATTTGACTGAGGGAAAGCAGAAGGCCCTAGGCTGGATACAAGTCGTATCTATGCATGAAAAGTGCACGCGTGTGCCTCGAATCAATCTCCGTGGTATTGTTGCCGTTATAGTGGGAATCGAGAGGAGGGTAGGTGAGTGGGGAATGGGAAGGTTGTATAACGGGCTGAATGGCTCGGAACGGTCAAACGGAGCGATTGAAATGCCTAAAAGGCAGGAAAAGCAATACTATTTGCCGCTCTTTTATGCAGACCATCGCGATCCGAGTGGAAACATCCCCCTTTCCACTCCATCCCCTCCCCCTCCGTCTCCCGCCCAACGCCACTATCTCTATCCCCTCGATGGGAAATGCCAAACAAAGACTGCGCGGAATCCGGCGTACATCAAGCGAACGAAAAAATCGCTCGCGTGAGTGTGCGTGTGTGTGTGTTAGTGTGTGTGCGTGTTCGTGGAAATGCGCTTTTCGGTGGCCGGAGCACGCAAATGCGCGGGGAAACCCCTCCGAAATGACAATCTCCGCTGCAAACATCGATTTCGCGCAGTGAGCCCGTCCCGTTTGCGATTTCTTCTTTATTTTTCATCGGTAATTTTTGCGACCGAAACTTTTCGAGAGATAATCCCACATGAAAGAACATTGCTAGCGAGCAAGGGCGGATATGTCGGCTTAGTCGCATGTATGAAGGGAGAGATGGATTGATTTCCTCCACTCCTGCCGTGACTACGGTGAAATGGAAACAAAGAGTTTGATCTGTCGTTTTGGATGTGGGTTGGGGGGAGAAGATAGATTTTGAATCTCTTTCGTTGCACTCTATTGCATAAGTATTAAGAATTTATTTGAGGATGCATTTCTCTTTCCTGTTACTTATTTGCATTTCGACGTGTCCGAATGCGACAGTGGCAAAACAAATACCTGCGACATGGAAAAAAATAGGAATTTATAGTCTGTCTGGTATAATATGTAAATTCAATGATGAGTAACACTATCACCGTCATGGAATTACAAGCGAATACATGCAATACAAAGCAAAACTTGCAAACTGCAGAAATTATCGAATCTAGAATCATATTGAGACGAATTGATGAAGGTAAAAAAGAAACTTTACACTTCCGCAAAAAAGATTTAATATTTCACGACCATAGTTTTGATGCTGCGCATCATCATCAGGTAACTTGCATAAAACATTTTTCAACTTATATAGGGGAGTAGGGTAGGGGGAGTAAAGGAGAGGGGGTAGGTATATATTGGAAGGTCACTGGCTCAAATTTGTAGAATTTTATGTATTTTAAATGATCATAAAATGAAGAGCACAATGTAATACTCCACCGTTCTTAGAAATAGTGGCGGAAAAATAACACTGTGTTCTAAAAACATTCTCTTCAGATGATGATGCATAGCGTCAAAACCATGTTCGTGAAATATTAAATCCTTATTGTGGAAGTGTAAAGTTTCTATTTTACCCTCATCATGAAGGAATTCCACAAATTTAAACCTGAAACTGTTATGTTTGAGACGAATTGTTTAAATTAAGAACGTGAATGTTTTACATATACAATACAGCATGATATTAATATATTTAGATAAAACAACGACACTGGGACCAATTAAAACATTTTTGGAGTGTTTATAAAAAGCTGAAAATATCCAAAAAATATATTTTCGATATTTAAATGTAATATTTAATTGGATAAATAAGAAAGGGCTACTTAAGTTTTAATTCATAGGGGTTCAACCATCTTAAAAGTGTGTTTTGGACGGTATACGACTATTTACTTGTATATATAGTGAAAACTTTCTTTTCAGTTACTTTTATTCTTCGTTCCTTCATTAGGCCTTCATACTGTCAAGAAAACCTACTCTCCTACTACTTTCTAGTCCACTTATCCAACTCTTTTTACTCCATTACCGACTTTAACATCTCACTATCTTTCAATATTTCTTCCATCCACATTCTCTGCCTCTTTCGAAGAAATAATGGAATAATTCACGTAGCATTTATGCTAATCTTATATGAAATTAAACTATTATTTTGATTTAAACAATTATAAACAAAAACAAAAAGAAATGCGTACTTTAAGTAGGAATAACATAATAAAGCAAAAAAGCGAAAACATAGGAATTCACAAGTAAACAGAGAAATCAGTAGTAAAAGCAGTATAATTGAATTTTTTCAATGAAAATTTGTGGGATTTGGACTAGATTTGATCATGGAACAAACCACACGCTGAAGGAAAGAATAAATTAAAAGTGTGTGATGGAATTGAGAAGGAACTTTTATGAAGCGAACATATGAGAAGAATGGAGGATGATAAATGGAAGGCTTTTGAGGTTCTCGAAGTAAACACCGTTGGAAACAAGAGAGGAAAGACGGCCACGTATAAAATGGAACGCTGATGTGAAAGACGCAATGGCCAAAAGAGGACAACAAGATGGCGACTGGGAAAGAATAGATTACTGGCGCTTAAATTTCGTGAAATGACTATGAAGTTTCAAAATCTCGTGTTTAAAAAATTATATAAAGCCCTAAGATAGTAAAAGACAAAGGAGAGGTAATTGATGAAATATAATTGGAAGAAACAAGATTGCTAGATTTGTTGAGACAAAAATAACCTAGAGGAAAGAGAACTAGAGGAAAATCACGCAAGAGTAGGATAGATGATCTAGTCTGGTAAATGGATAGCAGAAATATCAGATAGAACAGGAACAAGTGATTTTGAAGAAGGAATTCTACTATAAATAGCTTGACAGTAGTACTTAATGAGAAATTTTCTATTCCTTCAAAAATCACGTTATTCCAGAATTCCCGCTCCATAAAAATGAAATGGCCCAGAATTTTTACTGGATTCACTTGTTTATATGACTACCAACGAAATTAAAATTTAAGCATTGAGCTTTAATATTTTCAAAACGAATTTAAAAGCGTATTTGCATTGCAATGGCAAAACAAACTTTTGAAATGCCAACTATATTTGAAGATTCGTCCCAACATGTTGAAATGTTTACAATGTATTTCTATCAATATCCTGTAAAACTGTAAGTACTGACGATAAATTGTAACAAAATGGAGTTGCTTAGGGATCGAATTGAAAAGCAAAAAACGAAAATAAAAAAATAAAAAAGCAGTCCACTCCGATTTATTTAAAATAAATAGCCGAAAATTAAAGTTTGAAAGTGATACACATCTAGCCTATTAGAGGTATTCTAATTAGTAGATGGTGTACACTTTCACAGATTCCGTTATTTCGTCAAGCATCGAGTTTATTTTTTTAATCCGACTTTTAAAAGCGTGCCTACTCACTCACTTTTGACTTTCGTTACCGATATACGTATGTGATTTCGTTAAGTTTTGCTCTTACCGCATTCAAGTAAAGTCTTGGTAATTGTGAATAATGTGTTACTGCTTCGGTTCCGCCCGAAGTAATCACGATACACTAATGCCTTGCTCGGTAGGATGTGGTGAGAGGGCTATCGGAGGAAGAGGAGGGGACGGCAAGGGGTTTTAATTGGAAATTACGGACCCTTGGCCGTCTTTACCGCATCCGAATGAATCCCATGAATCACAGCGAACGCAATTCGAATGGCTCACACCATTGTTACCGACGTCGAACTACGTGGAATATCGAAGGCTCCGCCGGCTGTTCACCCCGCAAACTTAAATGTTCTGCTGAATGCCCGTCCAAACAATCATTCAATCTGATGCCTCAAGATTAAAACTTTTTTCTATTTCCCCATCAAAATACGCGTAAACGTGCACCAGAAAAATGAGGCAGACACCACCTGATCTAGGAATTATATATATTCTATTAGGTAATCTACCGGTTAAGGTAGGTTTTTGGATGGACACAACTATCAAATAAACATTTTGTGACTCCCCACCTAGCAAACTAATCTATATCAGGTCCCTCTTCATCTCGGTGTACTTCTTTCCTCCCTTCATCCCGTCCAACATCCCTATCCTGTTCCTACCCTTACCTCGCTTGCCCAACATTCTCCCCTCTATTACCCTCTTCAACATTCCACTACCGCTCAATACGCCTTTCGTCCATTTTTCCTACCTCCATAGGATTTCTCTCAACAAACCTCTCTCCTCACCCACCATCTCCGGTACTTCTTCATTTGTTTTCCTTTCGGTACATTTCACCTTCTCCATTCTTCTCCACACCCACATTTCAAAAGCCTCCAATCTACGTCTATCCCACTGCTTCAGTGACCACTTTTCCGCGCCGTACAACGCTCAATATCAAAGGTTTTACGAGTCTTGTCTTAACATCCCTACTCAACGTCCCCGTCATCAACTCCCTCCTCCTAGATAAATATATATATATATATACATATATTTATGTGTTTAATTATATATATATATATATATTTATGTGTTTAATTATATATGTATATATATATTTATGTGTTTTAATTATATGTGTATATATATATATATACACATATAATTAGCACAAGTAGGCAAAGACAAAAACACAGAAATACACACTAAAAGAAAAGTAACTCACTAGGTTTCGAATATTCGGTGGCCCACGCCACCTTTCTCGAGAAAGAGAAGGACAGAACTCAGAATATATGTGTATGTTTATATATATGGATATTATATATATATATATAAACAGACGGATACAAAATATTCAACACACAGAAACATAAAGAAAGGGCACTCACGGTATGTATTGACGTTTCGACGGCTCCACCGTCGTCATCAGAAGGTCGAGCTGTCGAAACGTCAATACATCCTGTGAGTGTCCTTTCTCTATGTTTCTGTGTGTTGAATATTTTGTATCCGTGTGTTTGTGCGTCGCCGGAGAGCGTCAATTTCAATATGTTCTTTATTATCGTTAAAAGAAAAAAGAAATAGTATTCGAATGATCAAATTCACATTTTCATATATATATAGGTAAGAATTTCGTTTTACTAATATGCTAAATTCCCCAAAATTGAGAGGAGGTGATTAATTAAACCGGAGTGCTAATTAAGTAATCGGCAAACAAGGAACAGGGAGTCGGCCTTTTCCCCCCATTAAAGTCTGCTCCGACATTTGCTTAGGTCTCAATTCTACGTCTTAGTTTAACACGAGGCTGGAAATGGGTCACTAAATGCCCTATAACCTGGCTTCTCTATCCTATTACACCTGGAACGGCGTGCAAGGTAGTCATTACCACTGTCCGCTATTAGTTAATTGCTACTCTTAGGTGCAATACTCACCGTAGATATTGGGTCACAAATTGCGAAGAGGAGAGTGACGCACGTAAAAAATGTAATTATAGGCTGGGAAGGGTGATGAGTTAGGTTATTTATAGGGAATTTACTAAGGGAGTTTTTGAATAATTCTTTTGGTATTCTGTTTTTTCTCTCTCTTGTTTATCGCTTTAGTTACAATTATATTACCAACCCATTCCTTTCCTTGAAAGATAGAACATAATTAGGCCTTGAATTCGATAATTTTGTCAGCATGCTATCTAAAATATTGAGCCATTTCATGAAATGTCTACAACTCAAGATTTCTCATAAACTCGTTTAAGGTGTATTCACGACACCTAACGGCACAACGACTAACTTCGGGAAACGTTTCGGATGACAGTTTCTTACTGACAAGTTTCAAACATTTTTACCTGTTAAATTTCAAATAGGCTTTGTGTAAGCCAGTTATTTCTCCAAACTTAGAATTTATTCGACTTCTTGACTTTCTACTGCTAGGCATAACAAGGAAAGATCATACAATATTAAGTGGCTTATAGATATAGAAAAGCGTAAGTGAACTGTCACTCACCACATTAAAAGACTATTTCCACCCAAGTAGATCATTTTTGTTTTCTCTCAGCTCTGTTAAAAGTCTGATATTAGATGGCATGTTATTTTCAAGTTTTCGACGATTCAATATTTTAATAAGTATTAACCGTCCACCTCATCCAGAATTATGCGTAATAGCAATTCATTTTCTCTGTCGTAGCGTGTTTCATTAATTTTAATTCCAGAAATATAACAGCTCTACTGAAACCTAATAATGTATTGTATATTAAGTAAGTGTCCCATAGTTTCTTTCGTACGCGGCATTGCCACTCGTGCGAACCAGACTTATTTTTGGGGAAAAATGTTTTTCATTTAATAAATACTCGTCTTTTCAAAACCCGAGAAAAATATGGTCAGTGGTATAATAATGGATTAGATAGTAAGTGTATATAGTTATGTCTATCACCGTAATCTTACTTTAAAATTCTGCTGGGTTTCGTTCGCTTCTATGTACATTATCCGTACAATTCCATAGGACGAAATATTTTCGTAAGAAATGCATGATAATCTCTTAGGACTATTTGGGACTCCTTATGTTCTACAGAGTAGTGTGCGCGGAATGTTTTTGTGGGAGAACTATTGTACGTAATATTGATTAAATTTTTTCCTCGGTATTTTTTTGGCAGGTAGTATACAAGAGGCATCACTAGAAGCCTCAGCGGTGAGCCTTCTCTCAATCCATGATGTTCTTTAAGAAAGCTTTTATTTGGGATTGCAAAAAGATTAAGACTCTGAGTGACTGTTTTGAAATATAAAATTTCAACAAGGCGTTCAAATATTTTTATTTACAAGTGTGCATTAATCGTTATTGAATTGATAACTTATGGTTTACAATCTCATACTTCTGCATGCCTTAATAAGACGTTCGCCAATATCGTAGGACAAATGAAGATTTTAACATGTGGTCGAGGGTGGACAGGAAAGTAGTTAGCAAGGTTTTAAGATAACTTTTAAAAATTAAATTTTGCAAAAAAAATTACGATTTGTAAATAATGAATTCTCCTTTTTTCAGTACGTCAGGATATCTGAACGTGAACATGAATAAACGCGGTTGGTAAGGAGAACTTTGGGATTTTTTGGTAAAAATGGAATGGATAGGTTAAGGAACTAGTGAGACGTGAAAGTATTTGAAACGGATGCAGCGATAAGTGACAAGAATGAAAGAAATTTGATCCAATGTTTTGGTGATGTTGTGTGAAAAGTTGAGATTAACCATTTAACACAGGAGAGATGTAGTGTTCGGTCATTAGACGTATTAGATGTAGCCTAAATGTTAATGAATTGTGAAAGGAAGGGTGAGATTGGGAGCAATCATTGGTAAATGTGATCGAAGAGAATCTCAATACGAGGAATTGCAGAAATATCAGGAACAGAAGAGTTGTTATGACATGAGGTATGGATAGAAAAACAAGGTGTGATTAAAAAAAGAACTGATTTTTTAACTTGTTTATTTCGACGCATACAGCTTAATCGAACTTGTCGCCCTCAAAGTACATGCCTTGGCTGGCGACGCACCTTTGTCAACGTTTCTTTCAGCTCTCGAACCCCGCCTGGCGAGCCGCCTTAGGGATCCTCTTCAGGTCCACAGTACAATTAGTTTTAATGTCCGCAATAGAGCCGAATCGGGGTCCTTTCAAGGTTGATTTTAACTTTGGAAACCAAAAAAGTCTGATAGAGTCACGTCTGGAGAGTAGGGTGGCTGCGGGATCACGGAAGTTCCGGTTCTGGCGAAAAACTCTGTCACGATCAGCGGTGTCGCTAGATGGCGCACTGTATCTATTTTCCATAATGAAATCAATCTGGTCTTTTTTTGATCACACCTTGTAAGCAAAAAATGTAGTCAGGTGTAAGATGGTATGCAGAAGTACGTAAATCCGACCATGTTCACGATGTCTTGCTATAATACACATTATAGGACTTTTTTTATTTTTGGACAATGTCAGAGTTTGGGGCCTATAACTTGGAACGATACAGTACAATGACTCCTTACACCTGTGGCCTCTTTTTGTTAAATTTTCAAGGTTTAACTCTAATATATGGGCATGTCTATGAGTATTATATTTTTATACATAGCTATTAATTTCTTCTCAGTATATTTAATTTCTTCATCAACTCAACTTTCTCAGATGATTTCTTTCACAGTCCAAATTTCTTTTACTAAATGGAAGTACACATTCAGGTCCATTTTTTTGTATAATTGACAAAAGTACCTTACTGTACTCTGCATAGCATATCTAAGCTAAAACATACCTGACGAGCTTAAGGAAACAAATTTGGATTTCTAGCTAAACTACTGAAATACTTTCGTAGAATCTTCTTCTGAAAATTCTTAGAATCAGACATTTTAACGTTGTCTGTCTCGGGTAATATATTAGGTAAAGAGAAAAATATTAGCCCTTTGACATTTAAAGAGTGCTATACCAAACTAAGAAGGCATTCATGAAGAAGAGGCAATGACCATGTTCAAAGAACCTAATACTGGAAACAAGGAAGCAATTCGTCAAGAAGTGTGGAGCATGACGCTCCATAGTTGCGAGACTTGGAACATTGGAAAAGTGGTCCAGCAAAGAATAGAAGCCTTTGAAACATGGTGCTGTAGGAGACTTCTGAAGGTTAAATGGAACGCGTAAATATACGTGTATAGAAGAGCAGAAGAGGATTGGGCAATATGGAGAACTCTACGGCAAAGAATAAATAGATGGATTGACCCCCCTGCCACACACCTTTTTGGTGGCTCGCAGGGTATTTATGTAGATGTAGATGTAGACACATATTTAGGCGCAATGGATTGCAATTGAATATACAATTGAAATTGAATTGAAATGGAAAACACAATTGAATATAATAGAAGAAAAAATAGAAGGTAAGTTTCCGCGAGGAAGACCAAGAGACATGTACATAGGACAAATTAAGAAAGACGTAAAACAGAGAGGGTATCAGGGATTGAGGGAATTGACATTACATAGAGTAGAATGGAGGGCTGCAGTAAACCAGTCCTCGGATTGAAATACTGACTGACTGATTTACTGAGGTTTCTCTATGAGTTGACAGGGAATCGTCGCAGACTAAGCTACTCTCAGCCTATTGAGTCTCTACGTATCCCACAATTTTCACCTTTTCCCAAATCTCTACGCACCTGTGAGTGCCTTTCCAGACTTTTGAGTATGACAGGAAGTACTATGTAGGCTTATCAGGGTAGAGTGCCTAAATTGTTGTGCGGGAAAGGTCGTTTACTCGCGTGCGTGAAAAGTTTTAATTTGTACCCCATGAAAATAAATGGATGGGGAATCCGACCTCCTTCCCAAGCGAGAACAGGCCGTTGGCGCCCTTTATAATGCACTCACACTCACGAACCACAGGGCGTTGTGTGGCTGGAGTTTCGTCGTGGAATATGTCGTCGACACCCTTTAGTTACCTCGCTCGCGAGGATCTTCTCGAGGTGCTCCAGGTAAATGCGTTTGCCATTAATGACGCAGGTCGTTAGGGCGCTATGAGCGAGAAGGGACGCGAGGCAGCCAGACGATAACAATCTACTACACGCCTTGTTTTCCCCGCCGCCGCCGTTCGAAACGTGGGGTGGAGGCAGCTCTTCTCTCGGTGCTTGTAGGAACCTCGCCGGAGGAACTGCAATATAGAAGAGCGCCAGTTTACCTTTCTCCGTCTACCTCCTCTGCCGCCTCACACACGTATTCAGGATATGGGCTCTGATGACCCGCGCGTTGATGTCCCATCGACCGTTTCCCCGGAACGGAGTCCGGTCGTGATTATTATGGGTCCTCCCACTCCTTTCTTTGAGATTGCCTTGGTCATCGGGGATACCAAAGCGGTAAACTATGTCGGAACTTCTATTTACTCCTAGGTTTATGGGGCATTTTCGGATTACTTCGTTGAAAATTTGATCTGGCCGGTATCTTTACGTCTTCCATATGGTTTTATTAACGAAAACCAAAGATAAAGACGGTATTTATTAATATTTGGCAAAATATTACATTAAACAGGTCAGTCAATTGCTTTTCTTTGTTACTCTGCAAAGAAACTCTCTTTATTTTACCAGTTTATTCTGAAATACGTAGCCATTTATTAAGAAAGCTCTTTTCTCCCAAGGGGGAAAATAAAACCGTAATTCGCTTCGTTAAGGATAATTAGTCGACGGCGGCGATGAGGTTCCCAGCTTCCTAATGTTATAATGGTCCAAAGAACGTTATATCGAACGATATTTTACCGTTATTTCATGCGATATCAGTAAATAGAGAACAGAAGGAGAAAATTCAACCGCTGTTTGCATAATGGTTAAAGTCCCATTCCTATAACTTAATTATTTAATACTTTATTGAGGAAAACGAAATCATTCTTCAAGAAAAGCCTTATCTTTGTTAGTAAAAATGGTACGATCAGATCTTCCTCTCTTTCCAAATGATTTATCGGGACGTCTCCTCTGTCATCCGTTGAAAAAAGTCAAAGATGATCATTTCACTTGGGTGAAATTTATCAAAATCTAATCAGTTTACTCTCTCAAACAAAGTGCTAAATATTAATAATTTCTTATTGCTGAAGTCAATCATTATTTTATTTAACACGCAAAAAAAATCTCTGGCGCTAACATAAAAATGCAAATATAGACATAATTCTGGAATAGGTAAAAATGTGTTTAGTTGACTACAAAACATTAATTTGCTAAAATTCTGGTGGATTTTTTTATGAGAACTTCACAATCTTTTATGCTATATATGCTCTTATATAGAAATATTAATACTCGCGGGATGACGGTCACCAGTTATTGAAATCATCTGAAATTTCCAATGGAAAGCAGCGAGAAACTGAGCTGCGTAAAATACACGACATTTTGTCTTTGGATGACAACGTAAATTAATTCTCTCTCGTTTCAGGTTTCACTTCGTGGAAGTATTTAGTATCCATACTAAAAGAATTTGTACTTTTATACAGAATTAATTTTATTGTACAACGCGATTCACCAACTTACGGCATCATCGGGTACAAAATTCATTGACAATCACCACAGGAATATTTACACCCAGGAATAATACGCTCCTCTCATCCTTGAACGTTTGTATCCTGTGCTGTTTGTCAGTAAAATTCGTACCTAATGACGCCGAAAGTTGGTGAAACTCGTTGTGCCATAAAAAAATTCTGTGAAATAATGCAGTCCTTAAGTCCTGATTCTATTATTATGTCATCATAATTTTCAACTGTTATAAAAGAACTGCTTGATGAATTAAAACATATAATCAATCCAATTTTTTAAAGTTTTATAATGTTTTAAACATGTTTCCCGTTGTTTGACGTGTTTTAGGATTAAAATATTAGCAGTATATTTCATTGACAAACTGAGATGAGATATTTATTTATCAACCTACAAATTATCATTATAATTCTTCATCGTTATTAAACATTTTTCTCAGATTCGTTCAACAGATAAACACAAATTCAAAAAGCAATATGCTAGTTTTTTTTTGGATTCATACTCTCTAAATAAAAACTAGGTACGATTTTTATGAGTAATTTACCTAGTTCAGTGCCATTAAAGTCAACTCCAAAATGTCGGGCGAATTCTTAGCATATAGTATGAATCAGGGTAACGTTCACAATATAAGAGGAACTTCAATGACCTCCAAAACTTTTATCTTAGGGATCATCCGGATATTATCTCAGTTTTTTTTATTCTTTAATTCCATTAACTTTCCTAACCCTCTTGTTATACGCTTTTAACTCAAGTTATCTTGGCCTATGTTAAAATATTTCCATATCATTCTAGCTGAATGAGGTGTTATTAAATTTAAATATGTATCTTTTAAAATCTCTGCAAAATGAAGGAATGAATGGAGCCTATGACACATAAAAATACAATGAAAATTGTAACAATAAATCTTACTTCGGGAGAAAATGGCGACAGACCTGAGAGAGTAAAATTATTAGCTTGGCTTTGTCATCTCATAAACGATTAATTGAATTATATTACTCCTCCAAAGTGCTTGTCCAAGTTTTTCTCTGACGATACCACGAGGACGAACAAGATTCAAGAAACATCCCTCTCCAAATACGAGAAAATGGAACGACAAAAGAAAAATAGTGTGACCAATCACTGCCACGTAATGCTAAATGTCCCAACATGTTTACTATTGGTGGAATTTCGTCAATGACTTATGTCACCCAACGGATTTTTTTTATATTTAACCGATTTTTATTCTATTCTTACATCAGAACGTTGGGTGCGCTCCAAATGTGATTGCGAGATAGACCTTGGTGTTGCCGCATAGATCGGACAGCACTGTTCGGCAAAGATCTCACGGACCTGAGGTAAAAAGCGTTAACACGTTAACTTTGCTCCGGTCCATGCTCTTCAGAAAAAAATGTTGAGAAATACTTAACCTTCCGACCGAAAGCTAAGTGCAATTTCACATATTTTCACACCTTTGGTCGTGAAATTTTGGATGTGAGGGTTTTGGGGATGAAGGGAGCCGACTCTCTCCTCCCATCGAGAGAAAAATCTCCTCTCGTTTACTCGCGACCCACGAGCTTCCTCTGCTCTGCTCCTCCCCCGTCTACAGCAATCCAGTCAGCAGGAACGTTAGTCACCACTAATGTGACGCTTTCAAACTTGATTTTCCCTTGCGTCTCGTAAATGTCGCCTCTTTGTCAATGCCCCGAGGAAATTCGTGAAAATGAGCATCTAAGCAGATCTTTAGAAACTCCGCTCCTCCTCTCATAGTGAAGAGAGCATATTCCACATCAGAGACATCCACGCTTAAGGCTCAACACATGGCCAACCTTTGATCGTAAACTGCTTTCAGGGAAAGATTTATAGTGGGCAAGGAGTTAGGGGCCACACTTTAGAGGTTTTCAGGTTTATTAATGTTTCCAAATTCAGAACTTCCACATAGTTGCGATGCAAGTGTAATTGACCACTTTTAAGTTTTTCTTTAAATGATTGGATAAACTTAATATCGTCATCAATCTCCATTTTAAAGCAATTTATAGCAAGTCAGTACGTCTTCGCGAAAACATTGTTTTATAGGTGCGGAAAAAATCACAAGCCTTGTATTATGTGGGAGTCTTTATTTAAACATGATTTTATCTGTACAACATTTATGATCATGAATCTAGTTAAAAAATAATGATGAGATATTTCATAGGAAAAATATTTTCTTTGTGAGGAATAATTAATAAGTCTCATGATTTTTACTGTAAAGGAATTGCTTATAGTTAATATTTTAATCACTTTTTCCGCTCCTAAACTGAGTTAAATTCCAGGAATAATTGTTGAAACGGGTAAAAAAATCCATTGTTCGCGGAATGCCCTAACCGTCTTCATCATCCTTTTTCTCTTCCTCAAAATTTGTAATCAGGCTTTTTTTTAATGGAATTTGAAAAAAATATGTATTCATTTAATTCTAACTGAACGCCTTTGATTCGTGATTTTAATTAGACATTTGAGATTTTTCCTCATTCACAGAATTAAGGAGTTCCCAGAATTATTCATAACAATCATTTCACCTAAAAATTACCCAAATACCTGTACACTAAAAGGATAGGGGTGTAGCTAATGTCAAAGGACGTAAAAAAAGGATAACAACTTTTTTCAATATTACTCGATGATAGTGGCAATTTAGGATTCATGAAATGTAAAATTAAATGAAATATAAATATTTTTGGAGAGAATAGTTCGCAGACCATATTTATTATTATTAATTATTTGACTTAATACCGTAAAATGTATGCATTGCGTGAATACTTTCATTGTACATTTTCAAATTATACATTTTTTCTATGTATATTACATTTACCTTTGCAGAAAGTTTTCTGCCTTACCCTCACCAATCAGACCATCTTTTGGGTTGATCACTGCAGTTTCACTAGTATGTGGAACCCTTAATTTTTCCTCCATTTCACATAGCACGTCCCTCCCTTTAGAGACGGTTAATTGCGTGAACTTGGATTGCTCGGATGCAGCAGTGTCATTCCCCACGAAGGAAGCGAGTGTTCCCCCGTCGGGAGCTCTTTCCTCGGGGTCTTCTTCTCCTGACGCGGGTGGCGGGGGCGTAAGTGTAGGGAGCGTAGGGTGGAGGAATGGGGAGGGGAGGACGTTCCAGCCGAAAGTAAATGGAAAAGGAATGATTGAATAAAAAAGAAATGGGGGTCCGTGGAGAGGAAATGAAAGGAAAAAAGGGCTCTATGCGGGGGAGGAAGAGGGATCTGAGGAGGAGCAGTGCGTGGGCATGACGTGGATGGATGAGCGGGAGCGGTAAACGAGTCGTTTCGCGGGCGGGGGAGCGGGCGGGAGTGGGGCTGTGTGGGAGGGAAGACCAAGGGGGGCGGAAGAGAGAGCAGAAGAAGACAAAAGGGTTGAGGTGGCGGGCGACTAATGAATGCAGAGGAGAGGGAGGACCGGAAGGGGAGGGGTGCGAGTGTGGTATCGGGGAAGGCGGCAGTCAGTCGCGGGAGAGAGGCCTTGCGGTAGCGACGGACGCGATGTTATTAGGTCCTGTGAATACTTTTGGGGTTCCATCGGTGGTCGATTGGGGGATGTCCTTAAATTACGTAAGACTTTTCTGTGGGGAGTGCCTTTTCATTGCGTTTCCATTAGGGCAGTGGGGGAGGGTTACGGGGGAAATAACGTAAGATTTATTATTGTATTTTTTCAGCCTTTGTTTATAGAGAAAGAGTTTACGTGTAATTATCCTTCATCATCAGAAAAAAAAACTTGAGAAAAGTTTATAAATAAAGACTTTAATTATTCTTTATCAACTCTGGGAAAATATGCTCTCGAAACTATGATTTCAGAATTATTTAAACATTTACCAACCTTTTAAAACCATTTCGGAGCAGTTATTTTATTTCATTAAATGTATTCTGATGGCACATAAATAAAAAAACTGGTTGTCAATCTTTTTATTGTATTTTATATCATTAGAAACGCGTCATTGAAATGATCAGTCGGTGATAATAGTACAAAAAGTTCTCTCAAACATACATGTACATCCTCTTTTTTTTCCTTTAGTCTTAAAAAAATGTTTTATATGCTCATGCTAGCACGCAAGATGAGGAATGGAGAAGATTATATCTTACGGTTTGTTACAAGGGGGAGGAGGAGGTTAAAAAAGGCTGAAAGTGGCTTTGTTTTCCCTATTGAAATTTTCTGAACGCAGATGCTCTATGGGAAAATTAATTACTCCAAGATTACCTTTTTACAACTACGATCAAAATTAGAAGATTTGTAGACAACAATGCTGCTCTTGTTTTACATGGAATCTTTTTCCACTATGAACCATTGAATGGACTGAAAAATGACATATTGTGATTCGTGGTAACATTCGACTAGCTGCTCCTTTTTGGTAGTTTGAAACTCGAATCCTATTGAACTTTAGGGGGAGAAACGTTTTCGAGAAAACACTTTTGTCTTAATTATACATAATAAACAACTTGGTAAGTTTGATTTTATTCAAGCATGTTTAGAATACCAATAGGTAAATGTATCATACATTAAAAATAAAGGCTCTTCTTAAAATTAGGTGGGTCGTGTACATTCATATTTATAGCTGCTCTGCCACTGCAGGTTGCCGCTGCCTCTTCTTCTTCAGGTCTAGTTTCGTTTTCCGCTACCTTACATGTATTCATGTGAACGTTTCGTCTTTCTCCGGGGAGATCATCCATCATATTTCCTTTCACATCCTCCTTCCGCACTTTGGCTTTCCTTCTACCGTTAGAGCATCTCATAATTGACATTCCCCTCTGAGTATATATCCAATCCGTTCTCTTATTCGGTCCTGCATGGCGTCTAGGACTTGTTTTTCACCATATCATCTTCTTAAAGACACCTCTTTTCTTCTTACTATAGTATCGATCATTTGATGTTTTATTATTCTTCCACAAATTCATATCTCATAACCTTTTATAATTTCTCCATACCTTTTGGATAATGATTACAATTCGTGTCTGTTAAGAGAAGCAGTTAACACTTTCTTTTACTATACTTTTATTTCTAACTCCAAGTTAATGGTAAGCATACAGTGTTTTTTTTATTTATCAATGCGTTCTTTGCCAAATCGGTCATGGCTTTTTCTTTTCCTTTTCTTTTTTACTTCGCTGCACTGTGTTACGTGTATGACTTTGGATCTTCTTTTCAAGATTTAATTATTTTGTCTCTAAATTGACTAATTGTGAACCTATATTCACCTTCGTATAAAATAATTATTAAGTATTTAAATGTTCGAAGATTTTCAAGAAGGTGCTGACCATATCGAGGACACTGGACAAAATAAATTAGGGTTTGTTTATGCTTTTCTTAAGGTTAGAATGCACACTTTTGGCAGTATTTATATATTTACACGTTAGTATGGACATTTGAAATATAATTTTAGACGATGACATATTTATCATCTGGAAAACATTCAATTATAATGCGGGCATAATATATATCCGGGAAAATCGGCCATACAGGTTAGTTAGACCGATAAAATTACACCATTTAATTCATTTTCTTGCGCAATTCTTTGTTGATCTAGGGAGAAACTACGTGGGTTAGATAATGGAAGAAAATTGAGCGATCACATTCTCCTGCCACATTGGCTCGCGTATCAGAAAAATATTATTTTTTAATGCATTGAATTTATAAAATTTCAAATTTTCAATTTCATTTCAAATTTCAATTCAACGACGCAAAATATCTCCACGTTTTAAAACCAAAGGCCGAGACTCGTCACGGTCAATTTTATGGACCTACTATGGATCTGAATACCTATCTAAATTAATATACAGACTAACATTTGTATATAAAAATACTTGCAGATTTGTTTGCAGCATTTTTTATCTGAGGCATTCCCCACGATTTATATCGTTTTTAACTCATCACCCTACTTCAACTGGCTCAATACGATATATATATAACAGTTTACATATCTCGGAAATGTTTTGGACCAACGCGGTCAAAGTAGTAGGGACGTAAGGAGAAGAATTGCGCTAGTCAAGGAGACTTTCTCAAGGAGGAGGGAGTGGATGACGGGAACGTTGAGTAGGGAGGTTAAGAAAAGACTCGTAAAACCTTTGATATGGAGCGTAGCTATGTACGGCGCGGAAACGTGGTCACTGAAGCAGAAGAATAGACGTAGATTGGAGGCTTTTGAAATGTGGGTGTGGAGAAGAATGGAAAAGGTAAAATGGACCGAAAGGAAAACAAATGAAGTACTGGAGATGGTGGGTGAGGAGAGGGGTTTGTTGAGAGGAATCCTATGGAGGCAGGAAAAATGGATGAAGGGCGTATTGAAGTGGGATGTTGAAGACGGTAATAGAGAATGGTAAAGGAGAATGTTGGGCAAACGAGTAAAGGTCAGGAACAGGATAAGGATGTTGGACGGGATGAAGGGAGGAAAAAAGTACACAGAGATGAAGAGGGACCTGATGTAGAGTATGTTGCTCGATTGTGTTTTGATTGGAGTCACAAGATATTTATTTGATAGTTTTGTCCATCCAAAAACCTATCTTAACCGGTAGATTACTTTATATTATAAAAATTTAATTCTCTCGTCCATTTTGTCTGTGTGATAAATAACAAAATTCTCTAAGTAAAATATGAAACACATATAGCAATCACGTTTGGGTATCCTCATTTTCCTCTATCCAAAATAGTGAGACCCCCCTCTGTCCATTAGTGTGATTTACCAAAACTGTTTGAAATTTCAATCAAACTGAGGTATAGTTGTCAAAACTACTTCGATTCGATTTTATAAACAGATTTTGCCAAAAAATGAATTTTTCTACAAGGACAGATAGAAATAATGCGACGCATGCGTCTGTCTGCTTGAAACCCCAACGGTAGTTGTTACAGATAAATCTACAGGAGGCAGATACCGCCTACAAAGCATTCCTAATAAGGTTTGATCAGCAATCTACATCGTACCAAATAAGTTTTCTCCCCCGCTAATACTCTAAACTTCATTAAAGACATGTTCTGTCTAAACACTTACGCTTCCAAATGAATTACTGACATTATTGGAATTTTTACTAGAACATCGTTTCAATTATTTATATTGGAGCGAATATTTAAGCTTCCCCTTGCAGGCTTTCAGTATCCCCAAGGAAAAGCCTAAGGCAAAATCAAAGAAAGATAGCAACCAAACGCGTCTATAGCCATTGATACTTCAGCTAACCGAAGGTCTGACAAAGCATATAGAGATCCTAATTTGGAAATCGATGCGATACGTATCTCATTTTCGCAGGGCATCATTTAATGTACACAAGACATGCGATTGCTTTGAGCAAGAATTCTTAGTGTTCAGCTTTCCGCCTTTTCCCTTCGATCAATCACGCACCACAATACAACATCGTGAGTTTTCTCTGCCTCCCAGCAGGCGGTTGGGCGAACAAAAGACAATCGATTTCCAAGATTAAATCTCTTCTTGTACGAGGTCGTTTAATAGTTCTCACAATGACTGTGCTCTTCAAATTTAAAAAAAATTACTCAATGGAAACAATTGAGCACCTTCATTATTTTTTTGTTACATGACGCAAAGCATTGGAGAATCACGGATCAAGGCCAAGCCCAAAGCCGATCAATTAAGGATTTTTAACGAGTATTAAGCGGACAGCACCTATACGAGAGGCATACCTTAGGAATCGATCTCCGTTTTCCTTATACTTTATGAGTCGTCCTTGACAAATCACGCAATGAGCGTAATGCAAAGACGGTTCCTGGTAAATACGAGCTCGTATTCAAGCTAAGCATTAAATTTTGCTGTTCACGGTTTGGAAAGCGATCACCAGGGTGTGCAGGATTACCAATTACATGAATGTGCAATCACTTGAAGGGGCATTCATTTAACCTGTTCAACCTGCAGCGACATTGGTGGAGACATTGGTGGGACATGTGTATGCAATTTTATGTATATATATATACATATTCATGCATATGTAATATATATATTTATTGTTACATACACACACAAATATATATATGTGTGTATGTATGTATGTGTATATATACATACATATATACCTACCTGTATGTGTGTATGTTTTTATTAACCATATGCACATAATGGATATAAGTATTATATTATATTCCGTCAAATTAATATATAATAAAAGAGTAAGACTAAATCTGGCATCAAAAAAAATATGTATTTCAAGTGAACACACAAAATATTTTGAAAGCATTGTGTCTAAAAAAGAGATGGGTTATCATTTTTTTCGTATTTTAGTGTAAAAGACACCTCTATTGCTAACCAAGCTGTAACCTGCATTAATTGTTTAACTTTCATGCCTTCAAAAGCATTAGAATATGTCATTTGACGCGAGCTTTACGCGGATTAAAGGCAAAATGTACAAAAAAGTGAGAGATTATACAGGAAAAAATTAAATGATATTTATGAGAAACGACCACAAAGAAGAAATCAGTTTAACAGTGGCTTTGACGATGTTATAAAAACCTTACTCTCAGTTAGTTACTTGTATAGCTGTAGAAGGATTCTACAAACATACGCAAGATCAAATCCGTATTTTACTAAAATGAGTAATGTAATGCGTTTCATTAACCAACGTCTTTAATTTACTAAGCGTGTGTGTTTGTGTATGTATATCTGTGGGTATATATATATGTTAAAAAATATATAATCATGGGTCGTGGTAGTCCATGGGATAGAGCGTTGGACTACTGACCGGAGGGCCCGGGCTCAATTCTCGAGCAAACCTCTCTGGGCACCTACAGCTCCACCCAAGCTATGTGATTTTTCGGGTACCAGATCTTCCTGAAAAACCATAACCGGCACAGGGAAAGGAACTGGCCGCACTACCCTGATGTGTGAATATTTACACGCCGTCGGGCTTAGTACTGAGTGAACTCTACCTTCACCTACCAAACCGACCTTAGGGTTGATTACTGTTCTTATGGTTTTTATATAATAATCATATCAATATAATAAAAATATGTAGCATGAAAATCAAGGTCTTGCGCAGACGTGGTTAATTCATCAATGTTGAATAATTGAAATATTCAATCATTCATTACAATTAGCCGTAAGAACTCCATTCATTCATTATTAATTCATTAATGGTTGTATGTGTGAATTTCTTTACCAACCACTTGCTAGTAATGTTCAGGATAAGATGTAAGATAGCTTCCATGACATTGACAACCTCACTCAAATGATATTCACAGGCTTAAGGCCTAGTTTTGAAAAATACATACAGGGTTCGTCCGGAAAATAAGTGTACTGAGCTCAGCAAAAAAAATGTATTGCACTTTTACATATCTTAAGTTAATATTCCTCAAAATAGGACCCTTGTGAGTCGATACACTTGTCCCAGCGGCGTTCCCATTCCTGGAACGCTCCCGCGAAGGCATCATCGGGAACCTCTCGAAGACACGTCGTCACGGCCTCTTTGACGGCGTCCAAAGTCCCGTATCGCGTTCCTTTCAAACTCCTCTTTATCTTCGGGAACAGAAATAAGTCCGGTGGTGCCAAGTCCGGGCTGTAGGGCGGGTGCGGCAGCGTTGCCACGCCGTGCTTGGCCAAGAAGTCCGACACGACAAGCGCGGTGTGAGACGGAGCATTGCCGTGATGCATCCGCCAGATGTTTTTGATCGCTGGCCGGACGCGGGCGACTCATTTTCGAAGCCTGTCGAGCACTTGGACGTAAAATGCAGCATTTACAGTTTGTCGTTCAGGTACAAATTCGTAGTGGACGACTCCCCTTTTGTCAAAAAAGACAATGAGCATCATAAACTAATTTTCCGGACGAACCCTGTATGTTAGAACCCTGCAGTGAGTTTAAGAACGGGGTGAGTAATTTTTAAAGTCTTCTGTGAAAATATTGGCTCAATTTATTTTATCAGACATTTATAGTGTCATTACTCGGAGCACGTCATTCGGGACGAAGCCTTTAACGCCTACGACACTGGGGTTTCCTCTTCCCGGCAAACTACGTGGGAGGGAGACCGGCTTTGCATGCGTCTTAACTTCTCTCCGGCAGTACGAATCCTCGCCCCCACGTCCCAGTCACAGAGTAACTTGGTCGGTTGAGGTCGGGTGGATAGGCATCATCAATTGTGGGACGGTCATTGGTTTCCCGGACTATACGGAAGGGAAGTGAAATGGAAGGAGAGCACACGTGGACGGTCGAAAGAACGTCTTTTGCGGAAGGGTTGGGTTCTTACCCGGTATTTCTGACCAATGCCCACTGATTAGAAATAGCAACATCAATGTGAGAATGCTACAAAGGAAAAAATAGATTATATGGGTAATAAATGTATAATTACTTAGATTGGACTATGGAATAATTGATCAAATGAACTGCTTTCGCCGCGCGAACGTTTTGATCTATATATAACTCATCTTTATACATAAAAAATGAAATGCGCAAAATCTAGCATAAAACATCACAGTGAAGTTTTAATTGGCCTGATAGGAATTTCCGTATGAATTAACAGTATTAATATTTACAGACAGTACCCCTTATAGCGTATTAGCTATGTTATTAACTAACTTAGCCATTAAATGTGTCAGTAGCTATTCTTGTAAGTTTTAATTTAGCAGTTAAAGGCTCTTGCTAGGGAGCAGCAATTCAAACGGGAACCATTTGGATGTTCGAGTAGTGGAAAACTGTTGTTAATGGTATTTCACGAAGCTCAAATTCCACCACATCACGCAAAAGAATTAGCCATTGGACTATGGCTAGTAGATGTCATCATTTTCGTAAGTCTCAAGTCATTGGTATACAGAAAATTAGTGGTGGCATAGTGGTACGTTATACGAGAGGTCGTACGTTACTCTAAGACGATATATATGTATCCATATACCGTGGTTCAAGCCTCGGTCAATTAAATATATTTACACTTGTGATCTGCTTCATTCCGTTTTCCCACCTCTCATGCGTTTGTTCTATGTATGTTTTACTACTCATTTTCCTTTTCCTGTATCAACGTGAATGAATATTTGTTCGCCATATGACGAGCTTTTCGAGTTTCAATGCGTGTCTGTGTGTGCGTATAAATATATATTATTATTAGGTAATCTACCGGTTAAGGAAGGTTTTTGGATGGACACAACTATCAAATAAACATTTTGTGACTCCCCACTTAGCAAACTAATCTATATCAGGTCCCTCTTCATCTCGGTGTACTTCTTTCCTCCCTTCATCCCGTCCAACATCCCTATCCTGTTCCTACCCTTACCTCGCTTGCCCAACATTCTCCCCTCTATTACCCTCTTCAACATTCCACTACCGCTCAATACGCCTTTCATCCATTTTTCCTGCCTCCATAGGATTTCTCTCAACAAACCCCCCTCCTCACCCACCATTTCTAGTACTTCCTCATTTGTTTTCCTTTCGGTCCATTTCACCTTCTCCATTCTTCTCCACACCCACATTTCAAAAGCCTCCAATCTACGTCTATCCTCCTGCTTCAGCGACCACGTTTCCGCGCCGTACATAGCTACGCTCCATATCAGACTTTTTACGAGTCTTGTCTTAACATCCCTACTCAAAGTCCCCGTCATTAACTCCCTCCTCCTTGAGAAAGCCTCCTAGCCTAGCCCAATTCCTCTCCTTACGTCCCTACCACTTTGACGTATTGGTCCAAAACACTTCCGAGATATGTAAACTGTTCTACCTGCTCTATTTTTTCCCCGCCTATTTTAGTATTTAGCTTAGCCTTCTTCTTTCTGGAAAATTGCATAACCTTTGTTTTATTAATATTGATTCTCATCCCATATTTATCGCACTGAACCTCCTATTCACTCAACAATTCTTGCAACCCCTTGGCTGACTGAGCAACTAATGCTTGGCCATCAGCAAACCTAACCGATTTTACGAATTCCCATCCAACTTTCATTCCTACCTACAGTTCTTCCCATGCCTCTTTAATCATTTCCTCTACATATACGTTGAACAGTACCGGTGACAATGGGCAACCCTGCCTTACTAACACTGCCCATAACACTCGCACCTGAGCAGTCTGAGACATGTACAGGTTGCGGATCAGTCTCCTGTCCCTCCAATCCATTCCTATTTTCTGCAATACATGCATTAATTTTTCCCAATTCACTCTATCAAACGCTTTTTCGAAATCTACAAAACAGGCAAAAACGTCCTGATTGTATTCTATATTCCTCTCGATTAGTGATCTCGTTACTGCAATGGCATCACGCGTACCTCTTCCTTTCCTGAACCCAAACTGATCATCCCCTAAGTAATCATTTGCCTTACTCTCTATCCTTTTGTTGATGATCCTGAGAATAACTTTAGCTGCGTGGGATATCAAACTTATTGTTCTGTAATCCTCACATGACGTACCTTTTGCCTTTTTTGGAATAGGAACTAACACCGATTTCACAAAATCTTCCGGCCAGATTCCTTCCTCAAAGGCCATAGGTGGGAAGAAGGCCATATATGGCCTTCTTCCCACCTTTCCCTAACCATTTCAACATTTCTACAGGAATATTGTCCACCCCCACAGCCTTATTTCCTTTCATCTCCTTTAATGCCCTTTTTATTTCAGCGTCGAGTATGCCTGGACCTATGCTATCTTCTTCTACGTCATGTTCCTTTTCTATGTCTAACCTTGTCGGCCTAAGTTCTTTACCATACAGTGTTTCTATATATTCCTTCTATCTCTCTTGGATTTTTCCTGGTTCAACTATTATCTTACCCCATTTATCTTTAACTGTTAGCACAGATCTTGCCTTCTTACTTCCCCATAATAGCTTAACCTTGCTGTATAGAGCACCAATTTCACCCTTCTTCTGTTAACTTTCCATATCCTCGCATTGCGTTTTCCACCATTCTTCTTTTGCTTTATTTGTGGCCCTTCTCAATTTATTGTTTAACTCTTTGTACTTCATTTTGCCTAACTCTGTGTTTACATTCTTCCATCTTCATCTCTCATCCATCTTTGCAATCATCTCATCCGTTACCCATGGTTTCTTTATCCTTTTCCCGTTAACGGTTCCTATAGTGTCTTTAGCGGCTTCCAATATCCCTTTCTTGATACATTCCCATTTTTCTTCGATAGTACTAAGTTCTTTACCGTCATCCATCATTTTCTCTACAGCCTGCTGGTACTCCTTCCTCTTTAATCCATTTACTGCTTCAAAATTCCATTTCCTAACCCGCCGCCCTTGCCTTATCTTCTTGAAACGAACATTACATTTCATAACAACTAAATTGTGGTCAGAGTCCGCATCCGCTCCTGGGAAACTGTGCGAATTTATCACACTGTTCCTAAACCTGTGCCTAA
This sequence comes from Hetaerina titia, assembly GCA_037158775.1. NCBI lineage: Eukaryota > Metazoa > Arthropoda > Insecta > Odonata > Calopterygidae > Hetaerina > Hetaerina titia. The sequence continues at coordinate 44,546,950 of CM073778.1, forward strand.
CCATAATATAATCTAACTGATACCTTTCTGAGTCACCTGGAATTTTCCATGTATACCTACGCCTTTTGTGGTGTCCGAACCATATGTTAGTGATGACTAACCCCTATCTTCTGCAGAATTCAATTGCTTTCTCACCGCGTTCATTCCTCGTGCCTAACCCATATTCCCCCACCTCACCACCATCTCTTCCTTCGCCTACCGTCGCAATCCAATCCCCCATCACTATCAAATATTTCCCTGCAGGAACACTCGCGATGATATCCTCTAACACATCCTACATCCTATCGACTTCTTCCTCCTTGTGGTTGCTCGGTGGCATGTATACCTGAACAATGACCAAGTTCGTCGGCTCTGCTTTAACCTCTACGAGTAAAATTCTATCTGTCGCTTGCTCTATGTTGTCTTGCTTCTTCCTACCCCTTTATTTAAAATTACGGCAACCCCTCGTTGGCTCTCGTCCCCGCCGCTGTATATCACTCTATAATTGTCACTCCAGTAATCCCCGCTATCCTTCCATCTCACCTCGCAGAGACCCAAAACATCTATATTACCTCTTTCCATCTCTCGCTTAATATTTTCTAATTTGCCTCTCCTCAACATTGTCCTGACGTTCCAGGTTCCTATTCTAACTACTTTCGTCTTCTTCTGCATCTTCTGTCCTGCTGCTGTTATTTCTCCCCCGCAAGGATTTCGTGGGATGACGACCGCGGAAGCCTTGCCTCCCCCGCTGCCGGGCACGACACACGGCCCCTTGGGCCGAGTCCCGCAGTTGCCAGGACTCAATTTCTGTTTTGCGTCCATCATATTTTCTTGGGAATGATAATTGAGGTGGTTTCCCGTTGCCTTCCTCAATAGTGTTTTTAACGTGACACCATCACTTAATGGCCGCCCCACTGGGGTCAGACGCCATTGCAGCCGCCTCACTGAGGAACAGACGCTGCGTGGACTACCTTTCGTCTGGCTCCTAACCTTCGACCTATCTGGCATGGGTGACCCTTCCAGGAGTAATTATTATTACTCCCGCCAGCACAGCTCTAGGGGTCATCGGAACACACAAGCCCTTCCACCACGACAAGGTTGTAGTCCATGGGAGGGCCAAAAGTTATATATATATTCGAAATGGAACGCTCTTCGGCTACGCACAAATACCTAAAAAAAAACACAGATGTAGATTTTTTAAACATAAAAACACAAAGAGAGAACACTCACATATGTAGTTTTGACGTTTCGACGACACCACTGTCGTCAGAATCATATATATGTGTGTGTATATATATATATATATATATATATATATATATATATATATATATACAGTTAAACATTTAATATAATAATTAATATAAACATGTATACATTTCATGAAGAGGGACCTGATGTATTGTAGGTTGCTGGATTGTGTTTTGTTAGGAGTCACAAAATATTTATTTAGTTGTTATGTCCATCCATAAACCTACCTTAACCGGTAGATTACCTTATAATATATATTTCATATGATCCGCTCTTGTAGGGTGTGTGTGGGAATCCGGGATCCATCTTCATTAGGTGGCATTGTCGATAGAACTCGTCGGTGATCATACCATCCGTGGAAGCATTCGTCTCTTTACGACATCCTCGATCCTTTTACTTGGCTGGTTTTCATGTATCGATTCTCCCCTTGTGTCCACAGAGCACTGTCGACAGAACATTGCGGTTCAGAGCGTGAACACGTTATCCCCTTCAAGTGGTCATTGCTCCGAGCACTCGCGTTATCTATCACGCCCGCCGAACTAGGAGCCGGCCGGGGGATCATTTCACCTCCCTCTCGCGTACCGCGTAAGCCAAGACGTCCCTCGAACCACATGGAAACTACCACCTCAGTCCACTCTAAGTTAGGATGTTCGAGTGCGAGAAAAGGTCAAGTGTATTCGTATTTGGCATCTCAGGGTGAGGTGAAGACACGTTCTTGACTTAGCAACGAGTCCATCTTACAATGCAGATGATATAGTTAATAAACGGTCGATAACCTGTGACAAAAGTAGATCCCAACAGAAATCGTAATACCGTTTTAGACATATGCGTATAGCAATTGTTTTAACATTCGTAAACGACATGGACATTTTACTACTGCGAAATACATAGTGAGGGCGACGCTGTCTGCCCCCCTCCCATACTTGTATATCGTATTGTGTATGTATTACCGTATTGTTTTGTACTGTATCTGACATTATTATGTATGTATTCATTGTAATTTATTAATTGTTTATTTTACATACATACATGGATACATAAAAAGGAAAAGGGACAGGAACACGTATAAAGGACGAGCACAGGAGAAGTTGGGAAGGCAGAATCGAGCAGATCACAAGTGTAAAAATATTACCTTGACCGGGACTTGAACATCGGGTCTTTCCACTTGCCGAGCGGACGCTCTAACCACATGAGATCTGCGGTCTAATATGTAATCAAGTGCCCCGATTCTTTGGCCAAGAGATTCTTTGGCTAAGATCCAGTATATATCGAAAAATGTGAGTGCAACACGACAGCGCGCGGAAACTTTGAAAATCTTTGTGCGATATCTCCGTGGAAAAATATAAAGGAAACTTCGAAGTGTGCTTCAATTAACATTAAGATAAATATTTTATCATCCGAAATGAACGATAGCACGCAAGGGCTGAGTTGTAAGTGATGCACGATAAAAGGGAACATTTGAAGTTTTCCACTCGGAGAAGGGATTTAAGAGGAAAAATAAAAAAGAACTCTTTTCAAAGCAGATCGGGATGGTGTAGTGGCTAATGTGCTAGTTTCCCAACCAGTAGACCCGAGTTCGAATACAGGATTCAGCACCATTTTACAGTGGTATCCTGATCCTTACATGGGGGTATATGTGGAGAGTACTTCGAGTGGAAGAAACCGTCCGTCGTGTGGGATGTTAATTAGTGTGCTCCATAGGCATTTCGTCAATGAAGTAGGTTAATTCTGACGCTGGGTTTCTCTCAACCCATCCTCCATTCCCTGAAAACCCTACTTATACCAAATTATTCACTTGTTCTTAGTAGCGCAAATTACCTCAGCCGTTGATCTTTTCCCTAATAATATTTTCTAAAAATTCTGTTAGTAAACACGATTTAAAATCTTAAAATAAGATACGAGGCGTATTCTTAAAGTAAGTACCGTTTGCTTATATTTAAATATTGGCGCTTCAGAACACAGTTTTGCTCCTGCAGCGCCATCTACTGATTCATTGAGAAGCTATAGCAGCATTTGTTTTGTTTCAGAAGTCGTTTGCTTATCCGTGCATGCAAACAACAATGTCCGCGACAATCGTTGATCCCGCCAGCTGTGAAGTGCGTTCTGTCATACGATTCTTGTATGCAAAAGGATTGTCGGCTGCTGCAATCCATCGGGAATTATGCCTAGTTAATAAACCTACAGTTATGAGTGAAGGAAAGGTTAGACAATGGTGCTGTGATTTTAAAAATGGACGAACAAATGTCCATGACGAAGAGCGAAGTGGTAGGCCCAGTATTCTGACCGATGAAATTGTTTCGCAAGTGGAACAAAAACTGCAATGTGATCGTCGATTGACAATTAATGGCCTTGCTGAACAATTTCCTCAACTTGGACGCACTACTGTATACAATATTGTTAGGCAAAACCTCGGATACCACACATTGCGTGCAAGGTGGGTACCGGATATGCTCACCTACCACCACAAAGAGCAAAGAATGTCCAGTGGACGAGAGTTTTTGGGTCGTTGGGAACTCTTTAAACCACCCACTGTACAGTCCTGACCTTACACCCAGCTACTACTTCCTCTTCTTGCACTTGAAACAGTGGCTCGGTGAACAAAGTTTCGAAACCGAAGAGGAGCTCAAGAATGGCGTTGTCGATTGGTTCAACCCTCAGGCGGCGAGTTTCTATGCAGAGGGGTTAAAGAAGCTGGTGCAGCGGTACGAAAAATGCTTAGAAGTGAACGGCGATTATGTAGATAAGTGAAGTAGGTTTGTAGCTAACTAAAAGTGCCAATAAAATGTGTTTCATATGAGTATATTTTTTCCTGTGACCAAACGGGCTTTACTTTATGAACACGCCTCGTAAATAAATATCCATAAACCACGCTAAACCTATTCCGTTCTTGGTAATGTCTGGGTTTGTGCTATTTCTCAATATTCAAGTGATTTCTGCAGTATTTCATGTGACGAATACTATTCTCCTTAATTTTTTACATTTTAACAAAGGTTTTTTGATCGCAAACGCCAGTTATCTAGAGCGTTATTTTAAATAATAAACATTTAATGATCGTAGGAAATTCGTACGATAAGTAAAAGTGAAAGGGATATATTTTTCCCAACTTATTTCAACTTTCCGATCTGCTGTGGTCCTAGTAAACGCTTCAACCGGACGGCTCAATCAAAACTTATGTCGTCCCATGTTGGATTTTCCGTCAACCTGACATGAGCGAAATTTGTGTTCGATCGGTCACCTCCTTCCTTTTCCTATTTGGTAGCCTGAGTTCGCGGGTCGGTAAGTTAGCCCAAAAAATTGCGATTTTTCGAATCATCGGAGAGTTTTATTTCAATATTCTTCATTAATGGCGTTGAAATAAAAGTGTATACTTTGACTTAAATATGTTTAAATTCAATTCCGGTTACTAAATGTTACTTATTCAAGTGTTAAAATGTATATTTCGACTATTTTATTCCTTCAGAGAAATTTCGTAGACTAAAAGGAACGTGACCAACTAGGAAAGTTGACTCAATTTTCCATGAATATTTGTCAGTCATTTAATTCGCGGTAGCCACACCTGAATGCATTTAAAGTGAAAGGTCACAAGCCTCAGTGTGACGCAGGTCAGACATCTGCAGTCTAGCCGTGACCACCGACGTTTCAGATGCAGTTGATCGAAATGGGAGATCGGAAAATCACCATTACTTCGGTCGAAATCATGACACGCAAACTTAGACGCCGTTCATGTCAAAGGAAGGAGTTGACCGATAGACCTCAAGTTTTGCACACAATAGTTTGCTGGAAACTTCCAATTTTTGAGTGCCTCTGCGAAAGCGATTACGAGTAAAACGTTATTTCGACCCACAATATGGTGACCTCAAACTCCTACCCCAAAGCGCTTGTGTGGCCTGATATGTACTCGGTAGCAAGATATGTACTCGGAAAGTACAAAAGAGCAGAGAGTGTCACGGATATGTTGGATGCATTGAAATGGGAAAGTTTAAATATATAGAAGAAAAAGAAGTAGGTTAGGCGCGATGCACAGAATTTCTAAAAATGACGAAGCGTGGGGAAGATTTGTGGAAAGAGAGAGAAAAACCATACTTTAAGGGAAAAAAACGACCACAGTTTTAAAATAAAAATAAGAACGCAAAAAACAAATAAGAAAAAATACTCTTTTTTAAACAGAACTATTGTTGAATGGAACCATCTGCCTGGAGGTTTGTTTGAGCCCTTTCCTTCCAATTTTAGGAGTTTTAAGAAGAAGTGTCAAGCAGTCACTGGGCGATAAACCATTGATCAGTGATTTGTATACTATCGTTACTGTTAAAATAGTGTTTGTATGTTATGTGACCGTTGCCACCCTAACAATTGCCTAATTGCAACGAATATCATTAAATAAATAAATATGGTTTTCGAAAGACGATTTTGGAATATATATATATATATATATATATATATATATATATATATATATACATATATATATATATATATACATATATATATATATATATATACACACACACACACGAGACGTATTCTTAAAGTAAGTACCGTTTACTTATTTTTAAATATTGGCCCTTCAGAATACAGTTTTGCTCCTGCAGTGCCATCTACTGATTCTTTGAGAAGCTATAGCAGCATTTGTTTTGTTTCAGAAGTCGTTTGCTTATCCGTGCATGCAAACAACAATGTCCGCGACAATCGTTGATCCCGCCAGCTGTGAAGGGCGTTCTGTCATACGATTCTTGTATGCAAAAGGATTGTCGGCTGCTGCAATCCATCGGGAATTATGCCTAGTTAATAAACCTACAGTTATGAGTGAAGGAAAGGTTAGACAATGGTGCTGTGATTTTAAAAATGGACGAACAAATGTCCATGACGAAGAGCGAAGTGGTAGGCCCAGTATTCTGACCGATGAAATTGTTTCGCAAGTGGAACAAAAACTGCAATGTGATCGTCGATTGACAATTAATGGCCTTGCTGAACAATTTCCTCAACTTGGACGCACTACTGTATACAATATTGTTAGGCAAAACCTCGGATACCACACATTGCGTGCAAGGTGGGTACCGGATATGCTCACCTACCACCACAAAGAGCAAAGAATGTCCAGTGGACGAGAGTTTTTGGGTCGTTGGGAACTCTTTAAACCACCCACTGTACAGTCCTGACCTTACACCCAGCTACTACTTCCTCTTCTTGCACTTGAAACAGTGGCTCGGTGAACAAAGTTTCGAAACCGAAGAGGAGCTCAAGAATGGCGTTGTCGATTGGTTCAACCCTCAGGCGGCGAGTTTCTATGCAGAGGGGTTAAAGAAGCTGGTGCAGCGGTACGAAAAATGCTTAGAAGTGAACGGCGATTATGTAGATAAGTGAAGTAGGTTTGTAGCTAACTAAAAGTGCCAATAAAATGTGTTTCATATGAGTATATTTTTTTCCTGTGACCAAACGGGCTTTACTTTATGAACACGCCTCGTAAATAAATATCCATAAACCACGCTAAACCTATTCCGTTCTTGGTAATGTCTGGGTTTGTGCTATTTCTCAATATTCAAGTGATTTCTGCAGTATTTCATGTGACGAATACTATTCTCCTTAATTTTTACATTTTAACAAAGGTTTTTTGATCGCAAACGCCAGTTATCTAGAGCGTTATTTTAAATAATAAACATTTAATGATCGTAGGAAATTCGTACGATAAGTAAAAGTGAAAGGGATATATTTTTCCCAACTTATTTCAACTTTCCGATCTGCTGTGGTCCTAGTAAACGCTTCAACCGGACGGCTCAATCAAAACTTATGTC